>CM053626.1:324554381-324580161 GCA_028646595.1 Phalanger gymnotis | reverse complement strand
GTAGATAGACAGATAGACAGACAGATGGACAGATAGACAGATAGATGATAGATGGATGGATGGACAGATAGACAGGTAGAGAGACAGGTAGACAGACAAGACAGACAGATAGATACATGATAGATAGATAGGTAGATAGATAGATAGATAGATAGATAGATAGATAGATAGATAGATAGATAGATAGATAGATAGACAGACATGGACAAATAGATGATAGATAGATACATAGATACATAGATAGACAGACAGACAGGCAGACAGACAGACAGATAGATAGATAGATAGATGATAGCTGGATGGATGGATGGATGGATGGGTAGATAGATGGATGGATAGATAGATAGATTGATAGATGATAGCTGGATGGATGGATGGATGGATGGGTAGATAGACAGACGGATAGATAGACAGACAGACAGACAGACAGACAGACAGACAGACAGACAGACAGATAGATAGATAGATAGATAGATAGATAGATAGATAGATAGATCAATGTTGTTTGTGCATAGTTGTTTTCTTATTGTCTTTTGTCTTTTCTTCTTTAAGCCCAGCCATGACAGGCTGTGTGGTTCAGTGGACAGAAGAAGGATGGATTTGGAGGCAGATGGCCTTGGTTCAAATCCTGCCAAATACAATCTTAGTGACTTTGGACAGCCATCTCTTAGAACCTCAGTTCTCTCATCTATGAAATGGGAAGCTTAGACTTGGTGACTTCTAAGGTTCCCTCCCAGCTTAGATTCTGTGAGCCCAGATCTTTCTGACTCCAGGTCCAGCTCTCTACCCACCTGGTCAATGTGATGGGGCAACAGAAAAATCTAGATGAAGTATTCAGGGAATATTTGAAGAGAGAGACTACTTTCAAATGGGAGTGTCAGGGAAGGTTGCATGGCCAAGGAGGCACCTGAAGGAAAGATTTCAACAGGTGGATCATAGCAGCACAGGTTTGGAGCCAGGAGGACCTCACAGGCTACCTGATCACTAGGAGGGCATGTACATCCAGGCACGGGGAATGACCTCCCCATGGAATTTATTATTCTTTTAGCTTGTGGATATCAGGGTATGCAATGGGGACAAAACATCATATCCTCCTGCTTCCTTGACACATGAGAATGTTTGGAACATTAATGTATTGGCTGCAGAGCCATTAGAACTTCCCATAAATAGGTAAAGAGACTGGAGCTGTGATTTTATTTATAGAAGGAACTATATGATTAAAAAAAACTCCCTTCACCAATGTCAGTCACCATCCTCTCTCCACCTCCACAAGAGTTGCCTAGCCCCCTGGGGAGAACTCCACCCTGAGGCCAAATCAGTGATTGCCAAGTCTTTGCCTGGAATTCATGAGAGAAGGCCCAGCCTTGGTTCTCACTCTGTACCATTGGTGTACCCTCTGGCCTACTCCACTTCCACATCAGCTGCATTGCTTCTCCGTATGTATCCTCTTCAATGCCCCCTCCCTAGGTCTTGTGACCTCTTTATGCTTTGTCTTCCTCTCTTAGAATGGAAGCTGAGAGAGAGCAGGAGCTATCTCGTTGTATCTCCAGCATTCACATAATAAATGTTCTATTATCTATTTCTCTCTCTCCCTCCCTCCCCCCATCTTCTCTTCTTCTTCTTCTTCTTCTTCTTCTTCTTCTTCTTCTCCTTCTTCTTCTTCTTTCTCTTCTTCTTCTTCTCCTCCTCCTCCTCTTCCTCCTCCTCCTCCTTCTTCTTCTCCTTCTTCTTCTTCTTCTTCTTCTCCTCCTCCTTCTTTTTCTTCTTTCCTTCTTCTTTTTCTTCATCTTCTTTTTCTTCTTCTCTTTCACACACACACACACACACACACACACACACACACACACACACCATCTTAGAGAGCTGGGTAAAATAATGAGAGGTCAAATTCCTTGCCTGGGGTTGAACGTTGCCAGTGTTTGTCAGAGGTGTGACTGAACTAGTCTTCCTGGCTCCAACACCTGCTTTGTCTCTACTACTCCACATTACCCCTCCACCTGGAGAGGAGCTGTTTCTTTGGGCCCCTTGGACCTGTTTGCTTGGTTCTGGATTCTATACTCTATTTTCCTGGATGCTCTGCAAATCTACTTAGCAGGGAGGGAGGTGCCCAGCCACTTGGGTGCCTGGGGTATGAAAATTAGAATCAATGTTTCTGAATTCCCAAGTTTGGCAGCACTAAATTTACTCCTTAGCAATTTAAGCTCTGAGATGAAGAGAGAACACTGGTTGCTTGTAAAGGTTTAGAGACAGGGCGGCCTGTAAGTGTCAATTTACTGCCACATTGCTTATGCTTAAGAATAATTTGCCTGCTGTCATTAGGAGATCCCAGGCTTATGCTTCAGTAATATATTCCTTGTGTGTCTGTTTTAACATGCAGAGACCTTGCAACCAACACGCCTCGATAATTGTTTTTGTATGGCACAGACACTTGTCCAAGACCTTCACCAACTCTCCAAACCAAATGGAGACAGATTTCATTGCTTGAGGCAGATATCAATTTACAAGCAGGAAACAATAAAAAATGTTATTATTAAGTTTTGGTATGGGATTGGAATTTCACTGGGACTTGAGCACTGGGGCACTCACTCTATGCAGGTTGGTACCTGCAGCACAAATTATCGTCTTGGAGACTTGCCTAGGGTCAGGCACAGGCAGAGGACAGACTTGTACCGGGTCTTTCCCTCTCCAAGTCTGGCCCCCTAGCCACTCTGTGAGGCTCTGGCTAAGTGTGCTGGCTTATGTGGATTTCAGACCAGACTTGGAATGTAACTGGGGCATGGGGAACTCCACAAAGAGATGCCCTTTACCAGTGCAGACCTGCACCTGCTCTGCAAGACTGAGTCTTATAAAGATACCTGAGGGCACCGAGACATTAAGTGACTTGCCCAGGGTCACACAGTCACTACATATAGAGGCAGAACTTGAACCTGTTCCAGTCTTTTTGGCCAGCCCAGTCTTTTGTTATACTGTCTATCGACAGTGATAATGTCTAGATTAAAAAGTGATTTACATACAGTTTCTCATTCAAGCTTTGAAACAACCTTGTAGAGGTATTGTCATACTCATCTTATTGTGTATTTCCTCTTCTGAACCTAACAGACATCCCATAAAACAAGCAATTCCATTTCCAAAGTAGAGCAGAAAATGAGGATTGGACATGATACCTCAAAGATCCCTTTGTGCTAAGTCGTGTTTCCTTTTAAATTTACCATGTCACTTTCAAAGCTTCCAGGTTCATTGGGTTTCTTTCTGGGCTTCTGTTTTCATCCGAATTTTAAAAATGCTCCAGTGACTGTCTTTCTTGTCTTTCTTGTTCTTCTTTGGGCAACCTGTAGCTAGCCTTTCTCTCCCTCCCTTCTCCCCACTAACTAAACAGAATTCCTAAATGTTTCAAAATGGGTTTTCTTTACAATATTGTTATCGTGTAAATTGTTTTTCCTGGAAGAATTTCAGCAGTTCAAAGCTAGGACCTGAAGTAAAATGACAGTCAGATTCCAGATAGAGAATTGCTTTAAGGTTTCTTGATTGTTTTCTCCCTTCTACTACCAGTCCTACTAGCTGTATCCAGCAAGGAGAAGAGACATACTCCATGCACAGATACAGACAGGCAGTCATTTCAAAGAGGTAGCAAACTCTAGGAGTGGGACTCTTGGCAGCAGAGAACAGAACTATCTATGGATAGGAGCATATCCTGGGAAGCTGGATGAGCAACCCACCGGGCAGGCTGCTGCACCAAGGAGAGTATGCAGACTCTGTGTAGGTAGAAGGAACTTCCAGTTCAGCCAGTGCCAGAAGTGGCGAGTTGGCTTTGCTATGCGCCTATACCACATACAAATCACCTCCATTTGAACTTTCATAGGAAGATTCCAAAGATTACCTGGCAGGACACGGTATAAGACCCTGAGATCCTTACTCAAAGTAAACTGCCCAGCATTCACACTCTGCTTCGGAGACCTCAACTCCGACGGGCTGGACGCCTTTTCCAAATGCCAAATGTACACAAAGGCTGTTTTATGGAGAACTCACATAGGGCAAGCGTTCACGTGGTGGTCAGAAGAAGTGAAGCAAGGACTCTCTCAAGGTCTCTCTTAACAACTTTGGAATTGATTGTGTGACGTGGGAGACACTGGCACAGGAGCGCTCAGCATGGTGGGGCCCACGTCAGAGAAGGTGCCGTGCTCTGTGAGCCAAGCAGAATTGAAACAGCTCAAAGGAAAGGCAGGATGCGCAAATGTAGAGAATCCACCCCAAATGTTCACATGGGCTATTTGTGCCCAACGTGTGGTAGAGGATTCTGAGCTCATATTGGTCTGATCAGCCGCAGTCGGACACATTGTAACTTGACTCTAACATAATGATGTCATCTTGGTCCTCTTCAAGGACAAAGGACAGCAACCAACCAATGCTACGTATAAAACTTACTCCCCACACTACCCTGTCCTAACCTAGTCTTCCCATGGACATTATATGCGTTTGTAGGATTGTGTACCTCAAGTTTTTGGGGTGGAGACTTTTTAGCTTTTGTCCTTTCTATGACTTCCTAGAAAAAGTCTTTTTACATTTCCTAAAGGGAAGCTGGTGCAGCTGGGTAGAACAGTGGGAGCTCAAAGCTAGCTCAGGCACTGATTAGCTGTGTGACTCTGGACAAGTTGCTTAAACCCTCCCTTGGTTTCCTCATCTATAAAATGGGGATGATAATAATAGCACCTACCTCACAAGGTTGTTGTGAGGATCAACTGAGATAAAGATTGTAAAGTGCTTAGCACAGCGCCTGGCATCTAGTAAGTGCCATATAAATGTTAAATGAGGGGCCCCTGGATGGAGCACTGAGCTTAGAGTCAGGAATATTCTTCTTCATGGATTCAAATCTGGCCTTGGACACTTACTAGTTGTATGATTCTGGAAAAGTCACTTAACCCAGTTTGCCTCAGTTTTCTCATCTGTAAAATGAGTTGGAGAAGGAAATAGCAAACCACTCCAGTACCTTTGCCAAGAAAACCCTAAATGGGGTCACAAAGAGCTAGACACAACTGAAAAGTGACACAACAACAAACAACAAATTATCACTATTATTTTACTAAGAGATAATTGTGCCAGTGGATAACTGTTCATGGGAAATATACAAAGGGGGCTCGTGAACTACAGACTTAAAAACATGATGCCATAAGGTATATCCTTGAATACCAAAAGTAGCCACTCTATGGATATTTAACAGTTGTGGATAAAATTGTAGATGTCAGATCAAACCAGAACCAGAACTAGGACCAGGACCAGAAGCAGGACCAGAACCAGGACCAGGACCAGAACCAGAACCAGGACCAGGACCAGGACCAAAACCAAAAATTTAGGAATCAAAGATGATTTACTGAGTTCACCAGCAAAGGAGACCCATTTGCAGAGGCATGGACTCCCCAAAGGAACAAAAGGACAAAGTTTATGTAAGTTTTAATTTAGGCAGAAGGGGAAATGGGCACGGGGTACACAGGATTGGATAGGTATGGTTGCTGGGGTTTTCCGGGTAGGAAGAAGGGATATGATATCCCTTGGTTGTACAGGGCCTGTTACTGGGGCTCTTCTTCAGGTCAGCTTCTCTTATATCCAGCCCTAACAGATAGTACTGTCCTTACCATCTCAGTGGCAAGGAAGGTCAAAAACAGGGCAGACGAGCAATACAGAGTTAAGGGCAAGACAGTGGAGCTGAAGACAAAATGGCATCATGTTAGCTTCCTCAGCTCCCCACACAGTTTAGGGTCAATGCAAGCTGGGGATGCTGCCTGTGCTTTTAACTTTGTGAGATGGAAACTGCCACATGAGTTCTATTTTTTGCCACCATTTTTAAAAATGTATTTATTTTTAGTTTTCAACATTCACTTCCACATGATTTTGAGTTCTAAATTTTCTCCCCCTCTCTCCCCTCCCTCCTTCCCAAAACAGTGCACAATCTGATATAGGCTCTACATGTACCTTCATATTAAACATATTTTCACATTAGTCATGGTGTATAGAAGAATTAGAACCAATGGGAGAAACCATGAGAAAGAAGAAACAGAGAGAGAGAGAGACAGAGAGAGACAGAGAGCAAATAGTATGCTTCGATCGGCATTTAGACTCCATAGTTCTTTCTCTAGTTATGGATAACATTTTCCATCATGAGTCACTTGGAGTTGTCTTAGATCCTTGCATTGCTAAGCAGAGATAAGTCTACCAAAGGTAGTCATCTTTTTTTTTTTTAACCATTATCTGTGTAGGATTTTCTAGCTGCACCAGATCAATATATGGTACAGGGGAAAGAGTGCCTAACTCAGGGTGCTTGATTTGAGTTCAAATCCTGCCTTTGACACTGACTGCCCATGTGGCTTTGGGCCTCAGTTTCTTTAATTTTAAAATGAGAGTTTTGGATTTGATGGCCCCTAAGATACCTTCCATCTCTAAGCTTATAATATATTGAGATCCCAGCAGTTGCCTTTCTTTCCCAAAGAGAGGAAAACCCTTTCAGTCATAGAATTTTTTTTTTCCCATTTCCTATTGAACATGGTTTCTCAACCATTTTTTGTGGCATGGATGCCTTTGGCAGGTTGGCAAAGCTAATGGATCTCTTCTCAGAACAATGTTTCATTGCTTACATTCATAATCAAAGGAAAAAAATTTCAGTTAGAGATTCATGGAAATAAAGATACAATTTTTCCTACCCAATTTTATGGATGCCCCTGAATCAACAGACACCTTAGGAGTCTTTGGACCTTCGGTTAAGAATCCTTGCTCTATAATACTATTACTAGGTCAGTATCCCAAAGAGATCAAAGAAAAGAGAAAAGGACCTATTTGTACAAAAATATAGCAGCTCTTTTTGTGATGGCAAAGAATTGGAAATTGAAGGGATGCCCATTGATTACGGAATGGCTAAAAAAGTTGTGGTCAATGGCGCTGGAATGAAGATGTGATTGAGAAATGATGAGGTGGTTGGTTTCAGGAAAAACATGGGAAGTCTTATATGAATGGATGTAAAGTGAACAGAACCAGGAGAATATTGGACACAGTAACAACAATATTGTATATTGATCAACTGTGAAAGACTTAGCTACTCTAATCAAGACACTGATCTAAGATGATTCCGAAGGACTCATAATTAACAATGATCACCCTCTCTAGAAAGAGAACTAAGGAACTCTGAGTGCAAATCGAAGCATACATTTTTCTCTTTTCTTATTTGTGTGTTTTCTTTTGCAATATGGATGATATGGAAATATATTTTGCATGATAACACATATATAATCAAAATCGTACTGCTTGCCTTCTCAAAGGGTGGGAGAGGGGCAAATGGGAAGAGAGAATTGCAACTCAAAATGTTTAAAAATGAATATTAATTTTTTAAAATGTAATTGGGAAATTTTAAACAAAATAAGTAAACATATGTATGTAGGCATGTATACATGTATGAAGAAAAAGAATCCTTGCTCTGGTGTATGCCTTTTTGAATTGGAGCTTGAATCTTCTCCTAACTCAATGCTATTAGTTCCAATTATGGGTGTTTTAGCAGAGTTGGATTGTTCGAAGTGTCAGTAAGGAAATTGATGACATTAAGTAAGATAGATGAAGGACCACATTCAATTCTCATCTCTCAGCGGGGCCGCAAGCCTGGTGTTAGCACATCATTGCTAATGGGATTTATGGGCCCAGGCCCTGGTGTATTTAGATCTGACTTTGCTGCTGAATGCCCATCAAACTGTGCTGTCTAAGCAGAGCATTCCAAATGGACATTAACTTTCTTTGTAACTGGTTAATTGATTGGTGAAACTAACCAAGTGCCTGCATATAAATGATGGATAGATACCCCAACATTTCTTTTCAATGTGTCTCTCTTATTTTCTTTTGGCACAATTAGGTTCCATCAGAGCTATTACTAGGGTGGAGCCGGCAATCCAGACTTTGTCCCAAGGCACTGACAATGGTAACAGAAAACAATCCCTTGCACTGACATCTAGGGGGTTGGAATATGGTGAAATCCTTCTTCCTGGGGTGGGGTGGGGGGTGGGAAGGAGGGAGCGCATGCTTCTGCCATGCTGAAGCCTAGAGATTTCTCCCTCTTTGTTAACTGAGATCCTTTGCTATGCTGCCTTCACTGTCATGACAGTGCTTTCTCACCCAGCCCTAGACCACCATTCCCAGAAGCCCTCCTCTTTTGGGGTCTGCCTTTCCCCCAAGACCCTGCTGGACTTGAGCTCAGGAAGCCCTGGGTTCAGATCCTGCCCGTGATCACCAATACCTACACCAGGCTTTCTGGGGCAAGAATACCCAATTGTGTTTTCCTGACTGTTGCCTACTGACCAAAAAAGAACGCAGAAGAAAAAAAAATTAATTTGGGAAGTAAACAATTGGCTAAGAAGGTTGTGTCTGAGAATAGGATTTGGCTTCATGGCCAATAATTTAGAATATACGACTGATGAATTCTTTGTCTGATACTCAGGATGAATTGAGGATTAGTAATAGGCAGTAAAGAATAGATTTGTACTTAAGAACTCCGATCAGGGGCGGTTAGGTGGCGCAGTGAGTAGAGCACCAGCTCTGCAGTCAGGAGGACCTGAATTCAAATCTGGCCTCAGACACTTGACACATGTACTAGCTATGTGACCTTGGCAAGTCACCTAACCCCAATTGCCCTGCAAAAAAAAAAAAACCACCAATCAAAGTAATGTCCATCAACACTTCCAGAGGACTAATGAGGAAACCTTTGACCCATCTGACAGAGAAGTAGTAGACTTAAGGTGAAGAATATGATATACATTTTCAGATATAACATGAAATTATAGTCTTATAGAGTTGCTTGGGGATTACTCTTACTTTATTAATGTAAAGGTACATTTTCACATATTTCGTAAATGTATGTTTTCAGAGGCAGAGTTTCAGAAATGGGTGCATTTGTTTTGCTTGGTTCTGCTTGTTTATTCCAAGGACTTGTATATATATATACATATATATACATATATATACATATATATATATATATAGAAAATATATATATAAAGAAAAAATATATATGTATATACATATATATATTTTTCTTTTTTGGTTGGAGGGAGAAGGCTTGGGAGACAGAGGAGAGCTAGTGACAAGATGACTCAGAAATAAAGAAGAAAGAAAAGAGGATTATGGAAACATTTTTAAAAAATACACAGAATAGAACAGAAGGAAGTTCAGAAGCAAAACACCAACAAGTTGGACAGCTTTAAAAGTAACATGCTGTGTTTTATTATATACTTTTTAAAAGGCAACCATATTTTTAGAGATTCATGGTTTTACATGCAAACTTTGTCCTGTTTTGTATATGGAAATATTCTTTTTTCAGTGTCGTTCATTTCAGAATTTTTTTTTCTAAAGAACGAATTTGCCGAGTATCTTGCAAATCCAGTCAAAAAGGCTTTAGACTAAAAAGCATGGGGGAGAGAGAAAACTGCCTCAAAATTAGATGCCATGGAGCATAGTTATATAGAAAGAAATTGAGATACTCAGTAATTCACAGGAGAAAAAAAATGCTTAACTTTGCTTTTTTTAAAAAGTAAATAACTGTTGTATTATTCTTTGTTCTTCTCTTAGATTTCCTCACATGGGTCTATCTTCTTTTTAAAAAAAATATTTCCCCAATTACATGTAAAAAACAGTTCTTAACATTTGGGTTTTTTTAAGTTTTGAGTTCCAAATTCCATCTTTCCCTCCTTCCCCTCCTGCATCCCTGAGATGGTAAGCAATCTGATACAGGCATTACATGTGCAATCATGTAAGACATTTCCATATTAGTCATTTAGTGCAAGAAGAAAGAAAGAGAGAGAGAGAGAGAGAGAGAGAGAGAGAGAGAGAGAGAGAGAGAGAGAGAATGCTTCAGTCTTTATTCAGACAAAACCAGTTCTTTCTCTGGAAGCAGAAATCATTTTTTCATCATGAGTCTTTTGGAATTGTCTTGGATCATTGTATCACTGAGAATAGCTAAGTTATTCACAATTCATTATCCTACAATATTGCTGTTACTATGTACAATGTTCCTCTGTTCTGTTCACTTCACTTTGTATCAGTTCATGTAAGTCTTTCCAGGTTTTTTTTTAAATCGTTGGGCTTGGCAATCCTTATAGCACAATAATATTCCATTACAATCATATATCACAACTTGTTCAGCCATTCCCAAATTGATGACATCTACACAATTTCCAATTCTTAGCCACCACAAAAAGAGCTGCTACAAATATTTTTGTGCATATGGGTCCTTTCCCGTCCCTTTTAAAATATTTTTGGGATACAGACCTAGCAGTGATGTTTCTGGATCAAAGAGTATATACGGTTTTATAGCTCTTTGGGCATAGTTCCAAATTGTTCTCCAGAATAGCTGGATCAGTCCACGACTCCACCAGCAGTATCCCAGTTTTCCCACATTAGTGTATTAGTGTCCTAGATTTCCCATATTCCCTCCAACATATATCATTTTCCTTTTTTGTCATATTAGCCAATCTGATATGTGTGAGATGTATCTTGGAGTTGTTTGAATTTACATTTCTCCAATTTATAGTGGTTTGGAGAACTTTTTTATATGACTATAGATAGCTTTGATTTAGTTGTCTGAAAACTGCCTCTTTTTATCCTTTGACCATTTATCAATTGAGGACTGACTGGTATTTTTATAAATTTCACTCAGTTCTCTGTATATTTGAAAAATTAGGCCATTATCAGAGATACTTACTGTAAATTTCCCCCCAGTTTTCTACTTTCCTTCTAATTTTGCTTGCATTGGTTTCGCTTGTGCAAAAACTTTTTAATTTTATATAATCAAAATTATGCACTTTACATTTTGTAATGCTCTCTATATCTTGTTTGGTTCTGAATTCTTCCCTTATCCATAGATTTGACAGGTAAATTATTCCATGCTCTCTAAATTTGCTTATGATATTACCCTTTATATGTAAAGGGTAATACCTATTTTGATATAACCTTGGTAGATGGTGTGAGATGTTGGTCTGCAACTTGTTTTCGCCATACTGTTTTCCAGTTTTCTCAGGAATTTTCCCAGCCAATGCTGAGTTTTTGTCCCCAAAGCTTGGATCTCAGAGTTTATCAAACACTAGATTACTATGGTTGTTTACTACAACATATTGTGTACCTAATCTGTTCCACTGATCCACCACTCCATTTTGTCGCCACCATCAGATTATTTTGATAGTTGCTACTTTGTAGTATAGTTTGAGAGCTGGCACAGCTAGGCAGCATTCCTCCACATTTTTTTCATTGATTCCTTTGATATTCCTGACCTTTTGTTCTTCCAGGTGAATTTTATTGTATTTTTTCTACCTCTATAAAATAATTTTTGGTAGTATGATAGGTATGGCACTTGAATAAATAGATTAAGTAGAATTGTCATTTTTATTATATTGACTAAAGTTACCCATAAGCAATTAATATTTTCCCAGTTGTTTAGATATGATTTTATTTCTGTGAAAAGTACTTTGTAATTGTGTTTATATACTTCCTGGGTTTACCTTGGAAGGTAGACTACCGAGTGTTTTACATAGGCCACAGTTATTTTAAATGGAATTTCTCTTTCTATGTCTTGCTGCTGTGTTTTGTTGGTAATACACAGAAATGCTGATGATTTGTGAGAGTTTATTTTGTATCCTGAAACTTTGCTAAAGTGGTTAATTATTTCAACTAATTTTTTAGTTCACTCGAGGATTCTCTAAGTATATGATATCATCTGCAAAGAGTGACGGTTTAGTTTCAGCATGGCCTATTCTAATTCCTTCAATTTTTTTTCTTCTCTTATTGCTATAGCTAGCATTTCTAGTACAATATTGAATAATAGTGGTGATAATGGACATGCTTGCTTCATCCCTGGTTTTATTGGGAAGGCTTCTAGTTTATCCTCATTACATATAATGCTTGTTCTTAGTTTTAGATAAAAATTACTAATCACTTTAAGGTAAGCTCCACTAATTCTTATATTCGCTACAGATTTTTTTAATAGAAATGGCTGTTGTATTTTCTCAAAGGCTTTTTCTGCATCTGTTGAGATAGTCATATGATTTCTGTTGGTTTTGTTATTAATATGGTCAATTATGCTAATAATTTTCCTAATATTGAACCAGCCCTGTATTCCTCTATAAATCCTACCTGGTCGTAGTATATAACCCTTGGGATATATTGCTGTAATCTCCTGGTTATTATTTTATTTAAAATTTTTGCATCAATATTCATTAGGAAAATTGGACTATAGTTTTCTTTTTCTGTTTTTTCTCTTCCTGGTTTAAATATCAGCACCATATTTGTGTTGCAAAAGGAATTTTGTAGGGCTCCACTAATTTTTTTTCCAAATAGTTTATATAGTATTGGGACTGATTGTTCTTTAAATGTTCAGTAGAATTTGTTTCTGAATACATCTGGCTCTGGAGATTTTTTCTTAGGGAATGCATTGAGGTCTGCTTCAATTTATTTTTCTAAGATTGGGTTATTTAAATAATCTATTTACTCTTCTCTTAATCTGGGCAATTTATATTTTTTGTAAATATTGACCCATTTCCTTTAGATTGTCAGATTTATTGGTATGTAATTGGGCAAAATAGTTCCTAATAATTGTTTTAATTTCCTCTTCATTGGTGGTTAATTCACCTTTTCCATTTTTGATACTGGTGGTTTGGTTTTCTTCTTTCCTTTTTGAAATGAAAGTAACCAATGGTTTACCTATTTTATTCATTTTTTTTCATAAAGCCAGCTTCGAGTTTTATTTATTAGCTTAATGGCTTTCTTTTAATTTTACTAATCTCTCCTTTGATTTTCAGGAGTTCCAATTTGGTGTTTAATTGAGGATTTTTTCATTTGTTCTTTTTCTTTTTTTTTAAGTTTCATTCCAAATTCATTGATCTGCTCTTTCCCTATTTTATTGATGTGAGTGTTTAGAGATATAAATTTCCCTTAGGTACTGCTTTGGCTACATCTCATATATTTTGGTAGGTTATCTTATTGTCATTCTCTTTAATGAAATTATTGACTGTTTTATGATTTATTCTCTGTCCCACTTATTCTTTAGTATTAGATTATTTAATTTCCAATTAACTTTTAATCTATCTTTCCACTGCCCTTTATTGAATGTAATTTTTATTGCATTATGATCTGAAAATAATGCATGTACTGTTTCTGCTTTTCTGCTTTTGGTCATGAGGTTTTTGTGCCCTAATACATGGTCAATTTTCGGATAGGTGCCATGTCCTGCTGACAAAAGCTTTTTTTCCTTTTCATTCTGATTCAATTTCCCCCCAAGATCTATTGTATCTTACTTTTCTAGAATTCTATTCACCTCCTTAACTTATTTCTTATTTTAGATTTATCTGGTTCTGAGAGGGAAAAGTTGAGATCCCCCATTAGTACAGTTTTATTGTCTCCTTCATTCTGCAACTTATTTGACTTCTCCTTTAAGAACTTAGATGATGCTATACTATTTGGTGCATATAAGTTTAGTATTGACATCACTTCATTGTCTATGGTACCTTTTTTTTTTAGCAAGATAGTTTCCTCCTTTATTCCTTTTAATTAGATCTACTTTTTCCTTTTGCTTTGTCTAAGATCGTGATCGCTACCCCTGTTTTTTTTTTACTGCAGCTGAAGCATAATAGATTCTTCTCTAGCTTCTTACCTTTACTCTGTGTGTATCTTTCTGCTTCAAATGTGTTTCTTGTAAATAGTACACTGTAGGATTCTGGTTTTTATCCATTTTTCTATCTTTTTTAACTTTATGGGTAAATCCATCCCATTCACATTTATACTTATGATAACTAACCATGTATTTCCAGCCATCTTATTTTTCCCTTGTTCATCATCCTTTTCCATTTGGCCAATTCTATTTTTAGGGAACTATTTGCTTTGGTGATTTTTTGTATATCTTTTTCTTCCATGCTGTTGACTCTTTTTTTATGATTCTCTTGAATTACTCTCATTTCTTTTTTCCCATTTTCTTCTATTTCTCTAATTTGCTTTTTAAAATCCTTTTTAAATTCTTCCAGGACTTCTGTTTGGACCTGAGATCAAATTACACTTTTCTTTGGGGCTTCACATGTAGCCATTTTAACACTGTTGTCCTTTTCTAAGTTTATGCCTTGATTCTCCCTGTCACCATAGTAACTTTCTAAAGTCAAGTTCTTTTTGTTTGTTTGTTTTTGCTCATTTTCATGCCTGTTTTGTGACTTGGTGTTTTTATGTGAGAATTGGGCTCTGGTCCTGCACTGTCTCAAGCTTTTTGTGCTGGGGCTTGGGGTCCTGCTGTTGGCTTTCACTGGGCCTCAGGGCCTAGCTGCCATAAACTTCCCAAATGAGCTATATCCTTGGGACCTGTAAAAAGCAGTAGTTGTGACTGCTGAACCATCGTCACTGATATTTGAAAGATCATGGAAAATGGAGGAAGTACCGCATGATACAAGAAGGACAAATGTCGACCAGAATTTCAAATAAGAAAAGAGCTCTAGGCCAGGGAACCTGACTTTTATTCTTGGGGAAAAAAATAGAAGAGATTATTAGATTATTTAAAAGATCAAGAACCAACATGATGTCATCATGAACAGGTCATGCCAAGCTAATGCCACTTCCTAATGCCACTCCTCTCAGGATTATTAAACTAAGAGATGAACAGAATATTGTGGATATAGTTTGCCTGGATTTTAGCCAAGCCTTTATTAAAGTTTCTCATATTATTCATGTGGTTCAAAGGAGAGCTTTGGATTATAATCTGATTATAATCAGATGGCTGCAGAATTAGTTGAATGGTCAGACTCAGAATACTTGTACATTTTTTAATGTCAGCACAGCAGGAGATCTCTGGGTGAATGCTTCCAGGATCTATACGTGACTCAATGACTTGGATACATGCACAGATATAATATATCAAGTACACAGATAACACAAAACTGGAATCTTTAAGACCCTGCATGACAGAGTCAAGATCTAAAAGGATCTTAATATTAAACATATTATTTAACATAATATTTAAAAGGATCTTAAGATTTAATTTGGCTGATCTAATAAAATGGAATTTAGTAGGGATACAAGTAAAGTCTTACACTTAGGTACAAAATGTCAGCTTCACAAATATTAGATGAGGGAGGCATACAGAGGAAGTAGTTTTTCTGAGAGGATCTCTGGGTTTTAGTGGACTTGAGGCTCAATATGAGTCAGTAGGGTGATTGTTGCCACCAAAAAACAACCTAATGTGATCTGAGACCGTATTAAAAGGGGGTGTGCTTCCAGGAAAAGGAGGCTGCTAGTCCCATTTTATTGTCATCTTATCAGATTTCATCTGGAGTGCTGTGTTCTCTTTCTAAATTAATTTACTTACTCAAAGCTATACCAATCAAACTACCAAAGGATTACTTTATAGAGCTAGGAAAAAATCAACTAAAGGAACAAAAGGTCAAGAATCTCAAAGGAATTAATGAAAAAAGAGTGGGAAGATGGGGACTTAACAGTACCAAATCTCAAACTATACAAAAATAATAATCATGAAAACAATCTAATACTGCAAAAAAAAAAAATAGAGAGGTTGATAAGTGGAACAGATCAAGTACACTATACACAGAAGTAAATGAGCACAGAGGCCTAACACTTAATGAACTCAAAGTTCCCAGCTACTGGGGTAAGAATTTATGTAACAAAAACTTTTGGGAAAACCAGAAAGCAGTTTGGCAGAAATGAGGTCTAGATCAATATACCGTATACCAGGACAAACTCAAAATAGGTATATAACTTGGATATAAAAGATGACATTGTAAGCAAATTAGAAGGGTGAGGAAAAAATTGCCTGTCAAATCTCTGGACAAAGGAAGAGTTCAAGAAATCAACCAAAGGATAGAAAGGGTCACAGAAAGTAAAATGGACATTTTTGATTATATAAAATTAAAGTTTTTGCACAAACAAAATCAATGTTGTTAAAATTAGAAGAGAGGCAAGTAAATGGGGAAAATCTTTGCAATAAGTTTCTCTGATAAAGGTTTCATTTTTAAGAAATATAGAGAACTCATTCAAATTTATAAGAATAAGAGCTGTTTTCCAATTGATAAATGGTCAAAGGACATGAAGAAGCAGTTTTCAGAGGAAAAAATTCAAGCTATCAATACCCATGCGAAAAATACTCCAAATCACTAATAATTAGAGAAATGGAAATTAAAAAAAACCCTGAATTTCTACTTTACATCTATTTGATTGGCAAAGTTGACAAAAATGGAAAATAACAGATGCTGGAAGGGCTGTGGGAAAATAGGTACACTAATTCATTTTTGGTAGAGTTAGAGACTATCTAGCCATTCTGGAAAGAAGTTTGGAACTCTGCCCTAAAAGCTATTTAACTGTACATACCCTTTCATCCAGTGATATTGTTACTAGTTCTATGACACCAAAGAGATCAAAAAAAGAGGAAAAAGAACCATATTGTAAAAAATACGCATAGCTACTATCTTTATGATGATAAAGAATTGGAAACTGAAGGAATGGCTCAAGAAGTTATGATATATGAATGTGATGGAATATTATTGTGCCATAGGAAATGATGAAAGGGATGATTTTGGAGAAACTTAGGAAGACTTGTATGATGGCAGAGCAAAATCACCAGAACCAGAACAATTTATCCAATAATAATAATATTGTAAAGACAATATCTTTGAAAGACTCAGGAACTCTGATCGGTACCATGAACCCATTCCAGAGGACTGATGCTGAAACATTCGACTCATGTTCTGAATAGAGAGGTGATAAAATTGGGTATAAATGTATAATTAGATAGATGAATACATGAATAGATAGATAGATAGATAGATAGATAGATAGATAGATAGATAGATAGATAAAATGGATGGATGGATGGATAGACAGACAGACAGAAGAAAGACAGACAGACAGACAGACAGACAGACAGACAGACAGACAGACAGACAGACAGACAGATAGATAGATAGATAGATAGATAGATAGATAGATAGATAGATAGATAGATAGATAAGATGGATGGATGGATTTATAGATAGATGATAGATAAGATGGATGGATGGATGAATAAATAAACACATACATAAACATGGATATAAATGCACATATATGTGTATCTATATGTGTATATATAAACATATGTATTGGACATGGCCAATTTGAGAATTTGCTTTGCTTGACCTATCCAAGTTTGTAAAAGGATATTTTATCTGCTTTATCTATGTGAGAGGGGCAGATGAATGAGGGAAGGAGAGAAAGCATATAATCATTTCCTTTGTTGATTATCTACAATTCATCCTATAAAAATCTTGTTTGTATATTGTAGTTAGGTGGCATAATGAGTAGGACACTGTACCTGGAGTCAGGAAGTCCTGGGTTCAAATGTGACCTCAGACAGTTACTAGCTATATGACCCTGGACAAGTCACATAACCTATCTGTTTCAGTTTCTTTACCTGCAAAATGGGGATAATAACAGCATTTGCCTCCAAGGATTGTCGTGAGGATAGAAATTAAATGACAAAGTGCTTGGCAAACCTTATAATTCTATATAAATGCTATATATAAAATACTATATAAATGCTCTCTTTCCTAGCAATAGTTGCTGCCAGGTTGTCTCCCCCATTAGACCGAGCTTCTTGAGAGCAGAGATTATCTTTTTCCTTTCTTTGTATCTTAAGTATTTAGCACAGCATCTGGCACATAGTAGGTGATTAATAAATGTTTATTAGCCAACTGATGGGCAAAAAAAAAATTGAAAAACATAAAGAAAAAAAACAGAAATATTTTGGCTCTTGGTTGGCTTTTTTCTTTGCTGCTTTAGGTTACACTCCTTGGAGTTCCTTCCTGCCTTGACTGAACTCACAAATCAGCAAACTTGCTTTTTAAAAGCCATGCATAGGAAACAAAGTGTACACAGATCAGGAAGTAATGTGTGGGGGGAGGGGTGGTCAGGAAGATAAGAATCAGAACCAGCCTCATGTAGGAGATGGGTCAAGCTCAGTTTGGAAGGAAGAGGGGAGAACATCCCAGGCACATGCGGAACGTTATGAAGGACTTTAAACCTCACGCAGAGGAGGATGCACTTTATCCAAGAGGCCAAAGGAAGCCCCTGGAGCTTTTAGACCTAATCCAAATGATGCTTTCAAAAAATCAATTTGGCTGCACTCTCCATCGATGGCCTCTGAGGTCCTTCTATCTCTAGTCCTGAGTCGCTGTCATTTCATCTCTTGAAGAGTCACTTTCTTCACTTAAAGAAAAATGAGAGGATTAGGCTAGTTGGTCCCCAAGGACCATCTTAGCTCTAAATAGATGATTTCATAATCCTGATTCCAAGACCAACATCTCACCCCACTACCTGAAAGCTTTGGTTGTTTCATTCTTAAGAAATTTAGAAAACCAAGTTTAGTTTAAAGTACTTCAGTGAAAACAAAACAGAGTGAAATTGGAGAACCACAAAGCTCACAAAGATGAGTGTCATGAGTAAGTCAGCCACATCTATTGGAACAGAGAATGAATGAAGGTGAATAATTTGAAATAATATTGGGAAGTGCCATAGGAGCCAGCATAGTGCTTTAAAAACCAATGTGTTTTGTATTTCCCTTCTGGTGATCTGTTTTTTATGCCTGTAGGCCTTGTGTCCTACTAGTTTATGGATTCCTTGAGGTCAAGGGCTCCTTTATGCTTCTTTGGGCTTCTCCCAAAGGACCTAGCATATATTCGATTGGTTGTTTTTTTTAAACCACCATAAAGGGCTACAAGAATTGAGATCACCTTGGCCTTTCTTGAAAATCATTGCTCTGTAGACCTGGATGGAGAATGAGATTTGGGAAAGGCACACATTCTAATCCTAGCTCCAATTTGTATTTTGCTTTTTGATCTTAGAGGCCATAATTTTTCATTTTTTTCAATTCAATAGCAAATATTGGTCACCCAGTAATTAATGCGGTACCTAGCACACAGTAGACAAATGTCGTTTAGTGACTGAACAGCTACATGCCTACGTCCTAGAAATATAGTGACAAGGATAATTCCTGACCATGAGGAACTTATATGCTAGTTATTAACTATTTGGAAAGATAGGCGAAATATGGCCTGGATCTTTCCTCTGCCTCCCCCACATCCTGCCTTGTCTTACGTTTATCTGTGTGCATAGATTCAAATGTCATCTCTTTGTAGACTATTCTCATATTTATTTGTCCAGCTGCTACATTTCAACCGCTGGTTCACATCTCCAAATGCATATTAGATATATCAAATTGAATGTCTCACAGATATCTTAAATTTAACATAAATAAATTATCATTATAAATATATAAATATTATAATACAATATACATCATATATTTATAAATAAATATAAGTATAAATTATTTATAAATTAATTAAATTTAAACAACATATCTGAAACTGAACTCATTATCTCTCCCCTGAAATCCCCATCTCTTCCTAACTTCCCTATTACTGTGGAGAGTATCACCCTCTTCCAGTCACCTGGGCTTGACATGTGTCATCCTCAACTCCTCCCTTGCTCTCATCCCCCACACCCAATTGGTTGCCAAATGCTGTCACCTTCCTAATGTCTCTCCCTTCTCTCCCCTGACACTGCCCCCACTCCCCTCATGCAGGTCCTCACAACTTGCTGGTTGGTCTCCCTACCCAAAGTCATGTGGGCAGTCAGTGACTGGGCTGGTTGGTCTGCCTCAAGGTCCCCACTCCAGTCCATCTTCTTTACTCATTGGTCAAACCAATCTTCCTAATGCACAGATCTGACCATGTTATCAAGTGACCTCCTATTCATTCAATTCCAAGACCAAAGATAACATTCTTGGCTTACATTTTAAAGCCCTTCATGGCTTCTCCCCTTCCTACCTTTCCAGTCTTTTTATAACTTCCTCCTTTCCACATACTCTGTGAATCGGTGACCTGGCATCCTTGCTGTCCCTCCTGCAGACACTCCTCCAAAGTAGTATTGTTTCCACTGGCAGGTGGATGTGCCCAGGATGCTCTATCCTCATCGCTACCTCCCTCCCGTCTTACCTGGCTTCTTGACAAAATTCACACTTCCTAAAAGAAGCCTTCTTCCCTCAGAGAGTATTTCCAATTTACCCTGAATATCTCCTATTTGTAAGTAGCTGTTTGCATGTTATTTCTCTCCCCTCACCCCCTTAGACCATGAGCTCTTTGGGAGCAAGGCCTGTCTTTTGCCCTTCTTTGTATCCCCTGCACTTGGCACAGAACTTGGTACTTAAATTCTGGGTGATTGACATACTTTGTACCTCCCGCCTCGCCCCATAGCTCACATTTATATAAGATTCACAAAGCATGTTACATACTAATATTAGCTCATTGGATCCTTAAAATGCCACTGTGAGGTAGGTGCTATTATTAGCCCTATTTATTGTTAAGAAAACAGAGGCTCACCTGCTCAGGTGACAGGCAGCTGGGATCTGAGGCCTGACCGGAAATCCAATCTCTCTGCCCCTCAGTCTGGTGCTCTCTCCACTAGGATCAGCTGCCCTTGATGTCAGCTCCTGGTCATTTTTGTCGTTATTCCCCAAGGCATTTTGTGCATAAAAGGGCTCAATAAATGTCTACAGAATTTTCATTTGGTATTGACACAGATGCCAGGAAGTTACAAATCATTGAATCAGCCAAAGTCAACGATAGATAGGAACCTAGATGCCATTTTCCTCATCTCATTCCTTTTTCTCTAATCCTATTTCCTAAGGCAGCTAGGTTGTGGCCATAGATAGAGCACTGGATTTGGAGTCAGAAAGATCTGAGTTCAAATCCAGCCTAGGCCACTTACTAGCTGGGTGGCCCTGGCCAAGTGACTTCATCTATGTTTGCCTCAGTTTCCTCATCTGTAAAATAGGCATAATAACAGCATCTACTTTGCAATATTGTTGTGAAAATCAAAAGAGAGAATATTTGTAAAGCTCTTAGCACACTAGGTACTATATAAATGCTTATTCCCTTCGCTTTTCTTTTGCCCCTGAGGAATTGAGTCCCTGGGAGATTAAGTGATACTGATGGCTAACATTGATATCATGCTCTAAGGTTTACAAAGGCTTCCGCCTTAAGCTCATTGTAAGTGTTACACAGATGTTATTAGGCTCATTTCACCGGCAAGGGAACCCAGGGTTTGAGGGGAGAAATGACTTCCCCAAGGTGTCACAGCAAGTTGGTGGGAGGAGTGGACGGGAGCCAATCTCATTAGAGAAGCATTTAATAAACATCTGCCTCGTGCCACATAGCGCTGAGTGTCAGGAATACAAAACCGAAGGAAAGGCAATCTGGGAGCTAACAGGCTACCGGGGCCAAAACAAAGTTCTGTGCTTGAATCCCCAGGGCAGCCTCACCTGGGGAGACATCCTGGGGAGGACCAGTTTAGTTAATATCTGTCTATAAAGCGCTTTGAGAGTGATAACTCATCCTGCTGAAATGCTTTAATGATTCACGTGTTATTCTAAATCCCCCGAGGTGAAGCCTCATTACCAGAGCTAGTAATTCAACCCAAACCAATCAGACATTCCTGGAAAACTTAATAGATTTTGAAATGAAGCATCATCAGGCAGCTCCTCTCCTCAGCTAGCATCTTGATCTAATGCTCTCCATAAAAGGAGGAGAACAGGCCTTTCTGGAGGGTCCTTAGATCCATTGATTCCTTTTCATTGGCCTTAATTATGTGGAGCCACAAAAACCTCCAATAATGCGTAATACGAATACAACCAGAATAAACACGAATGGTAATTAATTACCCTGCCCTGGATCTTGAGACTTACATATTAGAAACTCACATTTGGCGGCATAAAAATCATTCTGATGCGATCTCTGGGAAGAGAGGAAGCTTGGTACCAAGGGGGGAAAAAAAGCATAGTAAGAGAAAGGCAGGGATGAGTAGACAGACCTGAGTTTATGGCTCTAATTTTTTCTTTTGAAGGGGGGAAGGCAATTGGGTTTAAGTGACTTGCCCAAGGTCACACAGCTAGTAAGTGTCAATTGTCTGAGGCCGAATTTGAAGTCAGGTCTTCCTGACTCCAGGGCCGGTGCTCTATTCACTGCACCACCTAGCTGGCCCAGACTTGAGTTTAAATAAGCCCACTTCATCACCAGCCTGCCTTGTGATCTTGGGTAATTTCTCTGGGCATCCGTTTCCAGAAGAGTGAAATGAGAATGATAATAGGGCTCACTCCATACAATACCAAGGGCCAAAGGAGGCAAGTGGATAATATAGAATATATTATAGACAATATATTTGTATAATATGATAATATATTTATAATCTACAATAGCAGATAATATAATTATATATAAGCTCCTTGAGAACAGGGATGTTTTCATAATTCTCTTTGCGCCTTCAGTGCCTTGCACATGAGGATGATGATGGTGACGATGACGTTAATGATAGCTGACATTTATACAGCACTTTAAGGTTGCAAGCCTTTAATATCTGTTATTTCATTTAATCAACAGCCCTGTGAGATAGGTGCTATTATTGTCCATATTTTATAAGTGAGGAAACTGAGGCTGGGAGGCTAAGTAAGCAGCCTACCATCACATAGTTAACATGGATCTGAGGGAGGATTTGAATTTAGGTTCTCCTGATTCCAAATCTAGCCTCAATCCATTACAACAAGTAGCAATTTTTGTTACTTAATAATTATCAGAGAATCAGCTTTCTGATTTCAAATCCAGAGCCCTTTCCACCACGAAGAACTATCTCCCCTACTCCTCTTTACTTTACATTTGTCTTTTTGTTTCATTGGCTGATTCCTGCATGACACTTAGCTGTGTGGTCTCTGGCAAGTCACTTAACAGCTATCTGCCTCAGTTTCCCCAACTGTAAAGTAGAGATAATAATTGCACCTACCTCCCAGGGTTGTTGTGAGGACTGAATGAAATAATATTGGTAAAATGCTTACTGCAGTGCCTGGCACATAGCAGGTGCTATATTAATGCTAGTTATGATGATGAAGGTGAAGATGATACATAATAAAAACGGCTAAAAAGCAAAGCGCAGGTGTGGACTGATTCCTTCTTTTCTTCATGTAGAGAGCATTTGCTCCAGCACACTCTGGGTCTCATTTTCCTCATTCATAAAATGGGAATAATAGTACCTGTCCAAATCCTCTTTCAGAGTTGTCATGAGGAACACAGAAATAGGAGTGGTTAGCAAAATTAGTTTGCTCTGACTTCTTAAAAAAAAAAGACAGAGAGACAGAAATAGACAGAGACAAAGATAGAGAGAGAGAGACAGAGAGAAAGAGAGACAAAGAGAGAGACAGAGACAAAGATAGAGAGACAGAGAGAGAAAGAGAGAGAGAGAGAGACAGAGAGACAGAGAGACAGAGAGACAGAGACAGAGAGAGACAGAGAGAGACAGAGACAGAGAGCTCGCTGGAATCTAGATGTCCTCTGAGATCCCTTGTAACTACACGTCTCTGATTGGACTGAGTTTGACCTTGCCTTAGTATGCAGTATTCCACACCCATGGCCTCCTACCTTTTCACTTTTGGGGGGCTCTTTTCATTTACATTGTTGTGATCATAGTACCTATGGTTTTGCTGACTCTTTTTACCTGCTTTGCTTTTTGATATTGAAGGGAGACCATTGTGCAGAGCCTTCTCAAAGCTATGGAGCCACACTGCATTCAGTTAGAGCTGGCACTGGAGTTGAAAGAGAAACTGCCGAGCTGCATCCAGACCTGCTCTGGTCTTTCCTGACTTTGCCTTCCCAGGCCATGGTGACCTCTGAGTCACAACAACCTCATTTGCCTATGTTGTTCTTGTGCTGTCAAACCGGATTCTGTCCCAGTGGGATGACCCAGATGACTTTCAGACAGCTCAGCCTCTTGGACACTGACTGCACTGGACTTGGAGGCAGGAAGACTTGCATTCAAATTCCCCCACTGGCACTAGCAGCATACCAACCTCTCAAAGCCTCACTTTTCTCAAATTAGAAATGAGCAGGATCCTCATAGTAGGTGGTGCTGTAGATAGAGTGCTAGTCTTTGAATCTAGAAGACCTGAGTGCAAATCCAACCTGAGTCTCTTCCTAGTTGTGTGACCCTGGGCAAGTCACTTTACATTTGCCTCAGTTTCCTCAACTGTAACATGGAAATAATGACAATACCTATTTTCAGGGCTGTGAGGATCAATTGGGATAATATTTGTAAAGCACTTAGCACAGTGCCTGGCACTTAGTAGGTGCTCTATGAATGCTTATTCTTTTCCTAGGTATCTATGTCTTCGGGTGGTTGGGTGCCTCAAATGAGATAACCTATGGGAAATGTTTTGCAGAACCTTAATTGCTCTATAAATGTCATATGTGATGACCTTGGGCAAGGCACTGGAGATTCAACTTTCCCAACTCTGAAATATAGAGGATTGGACTAACTGATCCTCCCAGGGTATTCCCAGCTCTATTTCTTCCAATCTTATTTCATCCCCATGAGAGCCAGGCAGTGAACATATTATGATGTCCATTTTATAAACGAGGAAGTCGAGGCATGGGAAGTAACACACTCTACCCAAGGTCACATGGGTAGTTAATGGCTGGGCTGAGATTTGAACCCTGGTATCTAAGGCTAAATGGAGTGCTTTTCTGGTCACAAGCTTCCTGGCCTCTTGATTCAGATGCAACATGATTTTCCGCATGAGACTTTCTTACCTCCAAGATTCCTTGTTGTCTTCCCCCATTAGAATGTTGGCTCCTTGAGGGCTGGGATTGTATTTACACACACACACACACACACACACACACCACTTTCCAAACTTTAAAATGCTTTATAAATGTTAGCTATTATTATTACTACTAATAAGACAATGAAATAATTTCATCCCACATTCCTAAATTAACACAATATCCTTCCACTCTGCCCTCTCTCTGATTAGTCAAGGGAATGAGATCCTCCCAAAGTCTGCTGCTCCAACAGGGGACAGACAGCACGGCCTCTGTCTCACCCTGCAGCCAGCTGGTTTCAGGGCCAAGGACTTAAGAGTCAAGTCTCTGCTCAGAATCAGTTACTTTCATTGCTCATCCTGCTGCACCCGCCTATCTGCAGCCCATCTTGCCCCTAGGCTGCTCCTGCTTACCTATCTGTAATCCTGCCTTAACTTGTCTAAAACGATACATTTGAAATAGTGGATGCTTTTCCATATATGACACATTTGAGGTAGTCTAAAAAAAAACCCCTCTGTTTTTATTTTGTTTTGAGGGGGAGGGTGGCTAGTTTCTCTTTCAAGAGGCAATGGGGTTCAATGGAAAGATCACTGAATTTGGAGTCAGAGGATGTGGGTTTGAATCCTGACTCCATCATTGCTCCCTGTTTTACCCTGGGTCATTCACTTCTCTAGGCTTTTCACTTTTTCTATTTTCACTTTTCCTCTATAAAATGAGGGGATCAGATGGGATGACCTCAAAGATTCCTTCCTACTCTAAACTTGTGATTCTACAATCACATCAAACTATCACAACTTGATTGTTTCATTTTCTGGAATCTTCTATGCTTAGTACCTTCCATGTCCATTGTGAACTCAAACACTGGTGCCTCCTTGACTGTAAATAAAATGCAAAACTAATTGGATGTAACTGAAGGAGATTCCACTTGGTTCCTGTGCCAGTAAGACAAAAATGAGGAGTTTGGCTTTTGTTTATGGTGAAAGTACTTTCACCCGTTAAACGCTAAGCCCCAGGCCCAAAGCCCTATCAGGTGTGAAACCCCTGTGGGCGTAGATTAAAGACTTAAAAGGGGCCAATTCGGGAAGCAATGGGTCTCT
>CM053626.1:324534280-324553881 GCA_028646595.1 Phalanger gymnotis | reverse complement strand
TCGCTAATTTGTTGCTCTGGGCCCTGAATAAATTTTTTGATGCCTTCTGCTTGGAGAATTCTGTATACCCATCGATTTCGAACCATTCTGATATTTATATGATCCTTTTTGAGATCATAAATTCGGCCTTCCTACTACAGTTCCACAGGAGGAAACTCAGGTCTTGTCTTGCCTCACTGACACCCTAACGTTTGGCTTGTCCTAGGCTACCCTAGTGCAAGCTGCTGGAGGATGGGTGTGTGTCGTCCACTGTCCCAGTTTTGGGGAGGTGTCACTTCCCAAATGCATCAAGAACAGAGTTTAGTCCTCAGCTGCCTTCCCTCCCAACAAATGAATGACTGGACAGCTGCTGCTGGATATACCCAAGCTGGGGAGCAGACTCCAAGAGATGGTCACAGCTTCCTTCTGCCCTGCCCAGAAGGTCAGGCTATGACCACTCTGATTTTATCTGCTCCTTGGTGCTCCTCTCGTCCCCTCAGGGTTATCATCTTGTACCAAAGAAAGGCTTCTCACTTTTAGCACCATTGGCCAGTCTGCCTCTTCTGCATATGCCAATGAAGCCCCTTCAAACTACAATAGACTAAGAAATGAGTCATATGGGTCCTCTGCCCAGCAGCAGCCTGTTCATTCTGTCTCACCCAATAGTCCTCTGTAGGGGCTCTGCTAAGACAGAGCCCTTTCTCAATTATTATTATGTAGTCACAAATGCTGCATAATTATAACAACCAAGTCCTGCCCCTTAAGCATCTCCCTCCCTCCTTTGCAGAGGTGTGGGATTCTGGGTGTGGGATGTTCAATGCCCTGTCAGACTCAGTTGGTATCTTGGTTAGTTTTGATGAAACTGTCTTTTTGCTCTTTATTTTTTTTATTCTTTGTGATAATGGATGGCTCACTGGGTAGCAGAGGGATTTATTTTTTTTAATGAGGGCCTTGAAAAAAATGAAGAGACATCACTAAAAATGGAAATTAGAGAAAATATCTCCAAAAAACCAGGCTGTCCATTCCGGCTGATTTTACAGATGTGAAAACTGAAGAAGACAAAGACCATGTGATTACTCAGGTTCACACAAGTTCAGTAAATGTCTGAAGCAGGATTTTTGTTTTTGGCCAGGTCTATGCCAGTCCTGATGGGGACACAGAGATGACTAAGATTCAGTCCTTGCCCTCAGGGAGAATGCAGCCTGTTTGGGGAGAGAAGACCTCAAGTCAGTGTAGTGCCTATTACCTTGCAAGAACTTCGGAGCAGAGGTCTGAGAGATGCTATGTGGGAAAGTCAAGAAAAGCCTTGACTAGGAGGTAGCATTGGAGCTGTCATTTGAAGGGATATTGAAATTCTATGAGGGGGAAGCAAAGTGGGAGGGAAAGAGGAAGGGAATAAGTATTTATTAAGCACCTACTATATGCTAGGGACTGTGTTAAGTTATTTACACATATTATCATTTGATCTTCAGGAAAGTATATCAGGCATTGAGTGAGAAGCCTTTGCACAGGCATGTAGGTGGGAGATAGCATGATGTGTAGACTGAAGATGAGGCAGGCCAATTTGGATCCAACATACAGTTCATGAGGATGAATAATATGGTGCAAAAGGAAAGTTGCTAACAATTAGACCTATCTGAAAGGAGCATGGACTGGGATTGAAGGTCTCCCTGTAGGCTTTCAAACCAAGGTTGGATCACTTGTCAACTATGATGCTGAAGGGATTCTCTAACCTTTTGGACAGGAGAGGCTCCGAGGTCCCTCCAGCTCAGGTTCTGTGAGGCAGGCAAGTGGGTGGCTCAGACAGAGAAACAATTACTATTGTCACTGTCACCTTTAAGGTTTTCAGGAGGTCAGTGCATTATTATCCCTATTGTCTTTTTGTATCCCCATCACTTAGCACAGTGTCTGGCACATAGTAGGTGTTTCATATGCTCACCGATTGATTTTGCAGATGAGGAAATCAAAGCAGACAAAGGTTATGTGATTGTCCAGGTTCACACAGCTTAGTAAATGTCTGAAGGAGGATTTTCTTTTTTGCTAGTATTTTAAGGTTTGTAAACTGCTTTACAAATGTTACCTCAGGAAACTGGGGCTGAGAAAGGTTGTGATTTGCCTACAGTCACCTATCTATTAAATGTCAGAGACAGGGTTTGAACCCAGGTCTTCCTGCTTCCTAGTCCTTTGCCAGCTTCACTTCTTCAGATAAAGTGACTTGCCCAGGGTACTACCACTTTTTTACTGGGTATATAAAATATTGTCCTCTGGCTCATGACTCAACAAAGCCTTGCTCAGGACATAGCTCCGGGGTTTATGAATTCATCTTTGAGGGTTCTCCTACCTACTCATATCACAACCCTTTACACTTCAGCACATGAATCTCGAGAATTGTTTCAGCCCCAAAATGCATTGCCCTATGCCCTACCTGGCAAGGAATTTCCCTTGATGACAAGGTTCTAGTTACTAGTCTGGTCCTAGGAGGGCTGGCAGGAAGGCTGTTTCCAGGCAAAATAGAAAAGGTTGCCAGCTTGGCCAGGCCTATGAAAGTGTGTATTCTGCAGGCCTGGTTTTGGAGAATCCATTGTCCCCTTCCAAGTCAGGGTAAGGTGTCAAAAGAGGTAACAAAAGCTTAGTAACCTGGGTTTAATTTTTGCCAATGGAGAGTTTCTTAAGCCTGTTATCTCTCAGCAGACATGCTCCCAGCTGGAGAATGCAGGAGGCAGAGGAACTAGAAAAATTTGTCTCAATTCTGCCACTTAGAGTGTGGCATTGCCTGAGGCATTGAATGGTCAATCCAGACAGCTTGGTGTCCTTGGCCTCAGAGACGGGAAGCCTAAAAATGTAAGGCCTGGCTCTCAGGCACACTGGTGAGGACTCTAAGTAAGTGTCTCCCTGACTCGGGGCCCCAGGTGGTCTGCTAAAGTCACAAGGGAGAGATTGAGCAGGTGTGCTATCTGCATCGGTAGAGTGAGCTGACATACACCTTAAGTTTCCCATTCCAATGACATCACAGGTTCTAATTAAAAAAAGAAATACTTTCACTACTGATCTCACAGAACAAAATGTTATGGAGATGTGATTTGTGGTTACTGAAGGTAGGAGACCCAAGTCACAAGCATGCAAACTGCAGGTCCCCCAACTCCCTTGGGCAAGAGGCATCCTTGTTTAGTCACAAGACTGATAGATTTGGAGTCAATTTGGTGATCTGAGCCTTTGACACATCACAGCTGTGTGCCACGGTCCACTTGCTTTACCCCTCTGACTTCCATGGGCCTTAGCTTCCCTATTTATATTAACAACATACATAATACTACCTATCTCAGTGGGTTTTTAGGAAACACATTTGAGGACCCTAAAGTGTTAAAGCAAGCTCCCTCTCTACCTAGATGGTTAGCAATGGAAGGGACCTTAGACATTACTTAGCTCAATCTATTTTACAACTCCAGAACTGAGGCCCAGAGAGTCCAAATCAGGCTGAGCTGATCAGCAACAGAACCAAGACTCAAATGCAGATGTTCTAACCTCACTCTTTTTTCTCTTATACCACATGGCCTGGTTGACATGAGGAGAGAGCTTTGGAAACTTCAGAGAGGAGTTCTGATTTCATTGGTGTAGGGACCTTCTGGTGGGTGAATTCTCTCCACCAGTGCCTATCAGTCACTGCCTTAGAACTTAAAGAGCTTCTGGGAGTCTTTCGAACTCAACGCCTTGGTTAAGTCACATACACTCTCTGGCCTTCATTTTTTTTTTTCCTGTAAGAATGAGCATGTTGGACTAGCAGGTCCCTTACAGATCCAAGTCTCTGATTTCCAGATGCAGAGTCAGAACATCTGAAGACTTGAACGCTGGCCCTGAACACTTGTCCTTTTTCCATTCCTGGCTGCTCCTATTAACCCCAGGGATGTAAAATCAGTGAGTTATTATAATGGCAACATGGTCCTAGACCTTAGGTCCTGTCTCTTTTTAGGCATTTCTTCTCAATAATTTTCTTTCCACATTATGAAAGAAGAAAAAAAAAAAGGCCGAAGGGCTCAGCTTCTTCTTTTCCTTGTCAGTTTCCCAGAGAGCAGAAGCGTCCCCGAGGCAATGCCTTTCTCTCTGTGTGCAGGGCTCCTACCTGGACACCCCCTGCCTTGGGAGTCCTGGGTGGACAAATCTGCTGCCCACTCGCTCCTTACCCCGAAATCGCACGGTGAATTCGCGTGGAGGGTGCGGAAGGGCAAGGGAGGGCAGAGGAGGGGAGAGAAGGAGGTGGCAGCTGTGCCCGAGCCCTGTCCCGTCTGTCTCCCCACCCCCACCTTCATCTCGCTTCGCGGCTAGAGCTGTCACTCGAGTGATGTCAGCTGGTTGGAGGGCGGGCTCTGGCGGCCTTTCCACTCCCTGCTCAGGGTGATTGCCACAACCACCCTCAGCCCCAGCCCCAGCTGACCGGAGGTGAGAAAGAGGCGGGGTGTCAAGACTAGCTGTCGGACCGCCCTGGACCGCCCAGAGGCTCTGAAGACCGAGTCAGGCGGCTGCCGCTGCGGCAGCAATTGCGCCTCGCCAAAACCGAGAAGGGACGAGGAGAGGCGGAGCCCAAGCGGGCAGAGGAGGCGGGGCTGGACTGCCGAAGCAACCCAGGTCGCTGCCCCAAAGTTGAGTCGAGCAGAGCCGAGCAGAGCCGAGCCGCGCTAAGCTGATCAAGCTGGCTGGCTGAGCTGCCGGCTGTACGCTTGTTCCTCCCGCAGTGTAGTGCCCCCGGTCCTGCCTGCGCCCTGCGCCCAGACCGCCGCACCCTTGGCCTGTACCGCTCTGCCCCATGAGGGCTGGCAGCGCGGGCCTGGCCGCCTAGCGAGCCGAGCCGAACTGGGCCCGGGGGCCCGGGGGCCCGGCTGCTGCTTGTCGGTCTCCCTGCCAGTCGAGTTCGGAGCAGCACGCGGAAGTGGTGAGTGCCAAGGAGGGGGAGGTGGCGGCATGGGTCTGCCAGATGGGGCAGGAAACGGGGGGCAGCAGGATGAGGAGGGGAGGGGCGGGTAACGTTCTCACAGCTGCCCTCTCCACTCCCCTGCTGGCGGGGGAGGGGGGCTGGGCGCTCCCCAGGGCTACTCTAGGGCTGGCGACAGCAGCAGGCGGATTCGGGGATTTCCAGTTTTGGAGCGCAGGGCAAGCCTCGCTGCCCCGGGGGTCCCCAGCTGGGATCGGCTGATAGCGGCACATCTAAGGTTAAGGCCCCCCCCGGTCTCTAGCCGCCTCGACCTCCGCTCTGTGTGGTTCAATTAAAATACAAAGTTTTCTTAAACAAGATCGGAACGCGCCGTCTGACATCCTGTTTATGTGGGCCAAGTACATCCTGCGTGTGGCCCCTAGAGTGGGGCGGGGCGGGGGGGGGGTTGGGGTTCTGGGGCTGCGGGAGGTGGAGGACACTTCTCTCGGAGACTTCTCTCTCTTCTGAGCTCCAAACTGGATCCCGCGGAGGTCCAGGTAGGAGCAGTATCTCGGTGGGAATGAGGCGGGGGAGTGAGGATGTTTTTCCTCTTACAAGCTATCACCGCATCTTTGCTCCCCAAACCCCCGAGAACTCCCAGAGGGCGGGGGTGCTGGGGCGCTAATAGGGGCTCAGACATGTTCCCCCCTCCTCGGTGCCCAAGGAAGAAGTGCCACGCTGACCCACCCCTCCCCCACCCCATCCGGGGACCTGAGACTCCTCAGTTTAGGAGAGATGCCGAAAGGAGAGGAGGGAAGAGCCCAAGAGAGTACCTCAGATTATCCCCGATTTCACCTTTAAGGGAGAAATAGATTGAAACCAAGCCTCTGGATCACTCATCTTTTTACCCCCTTTCTGTGCTAGGGCCAGGGGCACAGACAAACAAGTCAGACCAAGAAACGTCAGGGCTAGAAAGAACGGCCCCGCGATGAGTGGGATAAGAACGAGGAGTCTCTCCCCTACTCCCCTCCCCCCGCAAGATCGGATAGATAGATGTGGGCTGTCTGCGTGTGTGTTGTTTTCATATTTGTCCAGAAGCTTCCAGGGAGATGAGAGAATATGGTTTCTTAGGATCAGGTGTTTGCAGCCAGCCCTTGAGGAGGCAGACTTTCTGCCTGACGTCCTGGGTTATCTGGAGAACAGGAGACTAGGAGGTGCTTCATTGAGGGGTCCCTGGACACGGTGGAAATCCTGCTTGTCTGCCATCTTCGGGCTCTGGACGAGTCAGGAGAGGCGCAATTAAAAGGGGTGTTTCAAATAAAAGAGGGCAACGAGCCTCACTGGCTATTCGGTACTGCGGAAGTTTACGGTCTCAGAAAGCTTGTAAAAGCCCTGGTCGCTAAGCGCGGGCCTCTAAAGCGTAGACAGGCCGTACTTGACTGTGAGCTCTGGATCTCCTCTGCTGCCTGGGGCCGCGAGAGTAGTAGGAACCGAAGTCGGCTACATTTGTATCCTGTGCAGGGATACATTCAGAGCAGAGTGGGGGGTAGGGCTGCGGTGGGGGAGGGGCTTGCTTTTTTCTTATCTTTGAGGTTGAAATTGATCAGCTTTTGATGTAGATTGTCTCCACCGAGCTATCGGTTTGCTTAAAGCCTCGAGGCCTCCTTGGGCCCCTGTTGTGTGTCTGCCTTTGGTTTTCAGGGATCTTTGGCTCGCTAGCCAGTGGTGAGAGGGGCGGCGGCATTGATGAATTCAAGAGCTCGGGAAAACTTTCACACCAATTCCTCTGCCTCGTACTTTGTGGTGAGGGAGGATGGTAGCAGGGGTGGTACCACCCCGTGGTACCAGACGTGGATGGCAGCAACTGCCAAACGTGACACACCCCGGTATCATCCATGCAGAGAATGTTGTTTGTGTGATTTCAGGAAAATACCTTGTGGGCTCCCGTGATCTTTTGTGCACAAACGAAAAACTTTTGCACAAACCCTTCGGTGGAGTGTTATCTTGGGATAAATTAGAGCAGGCAGGGCAGAGTCTGGATAAAGTTGAAGGGAGTTCTTAAAAATTATCTCCTCCCCTCCCCCCATCCCAATGCACACACAGAAGTGTGAAACAAATGTCATACACAACTCCCCTCCCACTTAAACATCCCATAGAGTGCTCAGCTTGGAGTCAGGAAGACCCGAGTTCAAATTCTGTCATTTAACTACTCTACTTCACTCGTGTGTACACTTACAAATATATATTAAATTTGGATAAAGTTGGACTAGATTTCTGCTGTGGACCTCTGAAATTCTCTGATTCTGCTTAAACTAGGGGGCAGGAAGCACTAATACTTGGTGGGGGAGGGGGGAATAGGAATGACCCTGTAAGGAAGGTACTTGAGCTAGGCTTTGGAAGGGAACAAAGATTTACAGGAGGATATGTGGAGGGCCTGGGGGAAAGCCTGTGTGGACAAAGGTATGGAGGCAAGAGGTGTACGAGAGAAATGTTTGAGATTTGAGGCATATAGCATTCCAGTCTGGCATCTTGGCCTCTTTGGGTCTGGGTGGTCTTGGACTAATCATATCATCCCTTTTGAACTTCAGATTACTTTGCATTATAGAAGTTTGGTTTGTTTTTTTTTTTTTTTGTAATCAAATGTCTTGAAAGGGCTATTATAAATGTTAGCCAGTGACTGCCTTTGCTGAAAAGATCAGTGATCTCTTGAGAAGGTCAAGGCAGAAAATATTCCCTCTGGAATGGCAATTTAAAATCTTCCAAACTAGAATTAATCTCCATTTTGCAGTCATGCAGATGGTGTTAATATCATAGAATCCTGGAGCTTGAGTGGGAAGCGACTTTAGAAATCATCTCATTCAATCCTCTCATTTTACCTGAGAGGAAACTAGTAGCTAACGGGTGGAAGTGATTTGTCCAAGGTCACACATGTATTAAGTGGCAGAACCAGGATTTGAACCCAGATCTGTTTAGCCTTTGCAACAACACTGGATTTGGACCCCAAGGCTCAATTGTGCTCAAGATAACTAACTAAGCAGGCCAACCAGGGAAGACGTCATGTAGAAGAGGTCAAATTTGAGATGGGTGTTAAAAAATGAGTGGACAAAGAGAGAAAGAGAAGGGATTCCAGGTATGCAAAGCAAAAAGACCAAGAAAAGTATTCAGAGGGCCTGTGGGGGCAGTGGAAGGACCAAGAGTAGACCAGTTTAGTAGGAGCATAGAGTACGTGTTTGGGTAGTTTGTCTGAAAATGATCCGAGTGTCTTAGTGTATTGTAAATGCAAAATTGGTGAACAGTATCATATGGTAGCCAAAAAAAAAAAGCAAACATGCTCTTGGGTTGCATTAAGAGGGTACAGAACTTCCAGGAATGAAGAGCTTTAGTCCCACTGTGCTCTGCCCTGGAGTATCTGGAGTATTGTGGGCAGCTCTGGGAGTCACATTTTAGGAAAGACTAGGGAATGTTCAGAAGAGGCAGACAGGACAGGTAGGCTTGTAGGTAGGTAGATAGGACGATGGGCTGACAAAGCATTTATTTGGTGCTTACTGTGAGCCAGGTACTTGTTAAAGCTCTCAGGAACTGGACATGAAGAAGAGTGGGCTTAGGGAGGATCTGAGAGCTGTCTGCAAGTCTTTGGAGGACGTTTGTAGGGGAGAGAGAGGATGAATGATCAGACTAGTTCAGTTCTGCATTAGAGGGAAGGATGAGGAGCAGTGAAGGTTGAGGCTTGACATCAGGAAACACTTCCTAAACAGAAGAGCTGTCCCAAAGTAGAATGGGCTGTCTGGTGAGTGAGTGAGTGAGTGTGTGTCTGTCTGTGTGTGTGTGTGTGTGTGTGTGTGTGTGTGTGTGTGTGTGTGTGTGTGTGTGTGTGTGTGTGAAGTAAGCACTTACTACATGCCAGGCACTCTGCTAAGTGGTGAGGATACAAAGAAGGCAAAAGGCAGTTTCTGCTCTCACACTTGAATGGGGGAGAAAGTGTGCAGACAATTGTGTGTGAGGTTATAGGGCAAAGAGACGATAATCAGAGGGAAGGCACTAGGATGTAGAGGAGCTGAGAAAGGCTTTTTGTACGTGATGTAATTTAAGCTGGGAGAAAGGCAGGGAAACCAGAGGTGGAGATGAGGAGGGAGAGTGTTGCAGGTTTGGGGCAGAGCCAGTGAAAATACCCATTGTCTGGAGGTGGTGGGTCTTGTTCAAGGAACAGCTAGAAGGCCAGGGTGACTGGATTGCAGAGTAAGTGTGTGTGTGTGTGGGGGGGAAGATATATAAGGAGTAAGAAGACTGGAAAGGAGGGAGGGGCTAAGTTGGTAAAGGCTTAGGAAGGACTTTGAACGCCAGTTATTGATTATTGCTTTTATTATCAAAAAGATCATGACAGTATCCAGTACTATATAATATCTCATAATAATAATAATAATTACAGCTAATATTTGGGTAGGTCTTTAAGGTTTGCAAAACGTTTTTCCATATGTTATCTTATTTACAACAACCCTAGGAGATAAGTGCTATTCTTCTCCCCATTTTACAGAGGTAGAAAAAAGTTAAATGACTTGCCCAAGGTAATACAACCAAAAAGTACCCAAGGTAGGCTTTAAATTCAAGTCTTCTTGACTCCAGGTCCAATGCCCTGCCCATTGACCTACCTAGCTGCCTAACAGATCCCCCCTCACTGAGAATTTTCAAGCAAAGGTTAGATGACCCCTTGTTAGATACACCAAAATGTGCATAATTATTCAGGTGCCGGTTGCCAGCCCCTTCCCTGTCTCCTTGAAGGTTACTTTCAATCCACTCTGGGTCTCCCTTGTAAATTTTGATTTATATATGTTGTGGTCTATTAGGTTATAAACTTCTTGACGATAGAAGTTGTTTTTGCTTTTTCATTATATCCCCGATGCTTAGCACTTTATCTGTCCCATGGTAAATGAGAGATGCTTGTAGATCAGTTGATTGAAGTTTGGGTCAGAAGAGATGGCCTCGGAGCAGCTAGGTGATGCAGTGAATAGAGCACTGGCCCTGGAGTCAGGAGGACCTGAGTTCAAATTCAACCTCAGACACTTTGATACATGTACTAGCTGTGTGACCTTGGACAAGTCACTTAACCCCAATTGCCCTGCCCCCCCCCCCAAAAAAAAACAAGAGATGGCCTCTGAGGTCCCTCCAGCTCTGAATCCAGGGATTCTATGTGGAGGTGACTAGTCTGAACAAATCATGGAAAGGGGAGATGGCAATGGATTGCAGAAGGCCTTGAATGTTAGGCCAAGGAGTTTGGACTTTAGTACAAATGCTAATCCTTTTCAGTTGGTATGTCAGAATCATGGTACTTCAGAAGAGCTCCAAGTGCTTTGCACACATTTATCTGAAGTGACCCCAACAAGGACTCTCCGTGCCTTGGCTAGGAGTCGTGTTTCCTGCCTTTCACTGCTCTGATTTGACCAGAAGATCTTTTTGCTGTCTTTATTCAATGCACACACACCAATAACACTATCCTGCGCTAAGGGGATCGTCATGTGATTTTGACATGATTTATTCTCTCAGATGGAAATATGCTGCCAAAGAGGTTTCTTTTCCGGCCCAAAGAGTTATCTTAAGTCATTTAGAAATGAGTGGCTAAACTGGATGTATTGGAGGCATCACTTGGAGGGGGACTTAGAGATGGTCTAGTCTAATATGCCAATTTTACATATGAGGAAAGTGAGGCACAGAGAAATGAAGTCATTCGCCTCTAAGATGACATAAGTGGTTTGCAAGATCAAACATTTCAGTCTGGAAGGCACCTTCGAAGTCCTCTAAGCCAAACCCTCCATTTTTCATTTGAAGAAACTGAGACCCAGAGAAATTAAGTGACTTCCCCAATATCACACCAGTAATCAGTAGCTAAATCCAATTCTTCAGGCTCCAAATACTGCATATTTTCTGTTATGATAATGGAGCTGGGGCAAGGACCCAGATCTCTTGATTTTCAACCTGCTCGACTCATTCAAACACCATACTTTTGGTGTCATAAGAATTTTGGTGGCTTCAGGATCCAGAAGCCACTTCACTTTTGCTTTGTGCCTCTACCAGGTTCTTCTGTTCCAGAGCCCATAATTAGGCCAGGATCGAGCACGGTCTCTTACTGGGCTGTTGCCCCCACTTACACTTATTATTCAGTCATATAGATCTAGGGTTACCTAGTTCAACTCCCCAATTTCACAGATGAGGAACCTGAGGCCCAGAGAGGTGGAAAGGTCAGCTAGTCTGGCCCCCTAGGATGTAAGGAAGGGAGGTACCCAAGGTCACACAGGTAGGCAGCAGAGACAGCATTTGACTCCAGAGTACTCTGCCTTATGAGACATTAAGTTCTTTCTTTGTGCTGGGCTTTGTGCTAAGCATTGTCTCTGGAGATTCCTTATCTTAGAGCACTAGCCTGGGGATCTGGAACCACCCTTCCTCCCCACTGCCACCTCCCTTTTGACTTCCAGTGATCCTCTTCTCTGCCCTGTCTTCTCTCTCTTTTTTCTTCCTCTTTCTCTGAGCTCTCCACAGTATGGTGCCCCTCAATGATCTCTCCTGCCTTACCTTCTTTCCCCCACTTCATTCTCTTTCTTTCACCCATGTTTTGTGTTTTGGCTGGCCTGCCTGACACAGGATTTCCTGGCCCATCTATGCCCAGGGTGGCTCCCTGCATGACCTCTGATCCCCTACTGAATCTCTCTGCTTTGGAAGCTGTCCTCCCTTTAGCCCTGCCTCACTCTTTGGCAGAGCTGACAGCTGTGGTCCAGGGTCTGTGAATTCTTGGGACACTTTTGGCAAGACTCAGTTACTGAGTCAGGGTATGCCTTACGTCAGGATGTTGAACCATTGATGCGTGTGTGGGTCCTTCCTGGAGGAAGTGTGCAGATCTACATGTTTTCACCAACTTGACAGATAATGAGAATGTTGATAATAAGAAAAGGCTGCATGTGGTGCAGTGGGTAGAGAGGCAGTCTTAGAGGTGGTTAGACCTGCCTTCAAGTCTTCTTTCTAATCTAACACATACTGGCAGTGTGAGCCTGGACAAGTCTATTAACTGTGCCCCAAGCAACTCCTTAAGACTCCAAGCTGCCCATCTGCATTGGTAGGCAGAGTTTGCTATACCAATGAAATCACGTCTTGTATGTAAAAAATGGCAATGATAAATGTCTTGGTCGATGTTTTATAAAATGCTTTCCTTACGGTTTTTTTTTTTCATCTTTACACCAGTTCTGAGGTAGGTAGTGGGACAGAGGTATCATTATCTTACAAATAAAGAAACTGAGGCAGAGAGCGTCCATGCAAGCTGTTCAGGGAGCTCAGTTAGTCTTTTAACTCAATTGTCTTGGTCCTAGCTTCAGTGTTCATTCTGCTCCACTGCAGTTACATTAGCTGCCCGGGTATCCATAGAGGGGACCATGTTAGAAACTTTTCCCTCTCCCAGTACTAGGCCAGGGCCATAAAGGTACCAGTTAATTCAATTCAGTCAGACTCCAAGGCAGCTAGCTGTCAATAGAGCATCTTAAAAGCATTGGAATGCCAGTCTGAAGATCTGAGGTCTCATTCTACCTTTGTACTAATGAGCTGTGTGACCTTGGGAAAGTCATTGTACTTCTCTGATGCTGAATTATTGAGAAGAATAAGCTCAAACCTTAACTATTTCACAAGATGGTTCTGAAGATCAATGAGCAGGCATTTGAAAAATACATACTGTAGTCATTTATTTTCTAAATTTTCAAGTATTTATTTTTCTATAACCGCTGTATCTCAATGCCTTGTGTTGTATAAGTACAGCCAAAGAAAACAGATTCCCACAGTATTCTTAAGGTGTGTGACCTTGCTTTAAAAATATTTGAATAATCACTTCAGTATAATTGATTTCCTTTGTTGTTGTTTGGTTGTTTTTCAATCATATTCAACTCTTCATGACCTCATTTGGGATTTTCTTGGCAAATATCTTGGGATGGTTTGCCACTTCCTTCTGCAGTTCATTTTGTAGATGAGGAAACTGAGACAAAAAGGGTTCAGTGACTTGCCCAGAGTCACACAGCTAGTATATGCCCGGGGCTGGATTTGAACTCAGGAACATGAGTCTTCTTGACGCCAGACTTGGTGGTCTCTGCTCTATAGTGCCACCTAGCTGCCGTTTTCTTTGTAATCCTATATATTTTATTTTATGCATTTAAAATCATTATTCTGAGAATGAGTGAGAAGGTTTCACTTGACTACCAAAGGGTAGTGACATTAACAAGGTTGAGAGTCCCTGAAATAGAGCTTAGAGAGAAGCTTGATGATGATGTCCCATGTCCCATGTCCCCAAAAGATAATGTCCCATGTTTATAATCTAGGTTTCAGATCTAGAAGGAACCTCAGAAGCAGCTCTGTCCAACCACCTTAGGAGGACGAGAGAGGCCAAGATACTTTTCCAAGGTTACGTTACCAGTAAGTGACAGAGGATTCCAACTTAAGTCATGTTTACTATGACATACTGGCAGCTGGGTGTTGGGAGGGGTGGAAGAAGGGAAGGAAATGTACTCCAAATGAGGGGGAAAGTGGCTGAATTTAGTTCTTGTTGAACTTCAGTGATTCACTTTTAGGTTAGTAGTTTTTCTTCTATATTTTTGTTTCCTTGTATTAAAACCTATTTTTACTTGTTTGATCCTTTGCCCTAATCCTTTCCTTCCTTTTCAGTAAGTCAACGATCAAGCATGTGAGGGGAGGCACTGAGGGGAAAAGTGGAAAAGACTATGCTAGGCCTGCTAGTCTGGATGGAAAAAAAAGCTGCATTTCAGTTGGTGGCTCCCCTCCATTCATTCTTCATCAGATTAATCAGAAATTTGTGCCGAGATGGGGATATAAGAGAAAAAGGAATGAGATGGCTGATCATAGAGCTGGGAGCAACCTCAGAGTTCATTTAGCTAGACACCTTCACCGCCTAGATGTAGATGAGGAAACAGGCCATGGGTGCCAGTACTTGCCAAAAGTCACATGGCCATTCACCAAGGTACTAGAGGTATAAGGTTTTTTTGAAGAAACAGAGAAAACAAAAAGGCCCAGATATTCTTTCTTCTCTTCGTCCTTCCCTTACTTTCTGATTTTCTGACCTTTAGGGTCTTTTACATCTTTAGGGTCCATACATCTATGATCCTATAGTCCTATTTCTTCCTTTTTTTCTCCTTTCCTTCCTTTCTCCCTTTCTCTCTTTCTTTTTTTCTCCCTCTCCTCTCCTTTTTCTTCCTTCCTGCCTCTCTCCTTCCTTCTTTCCTTCTTCTTTCCTTTCCTTCCTTCCTTTCCTTTCTTCCTTCCTTCCCCCCCCTCTCTCTCCCTCCCCCACCCCCACCCCTCACCAAGCTAAAGTGAAATTAACCAAGGTGAGGTATAAGAACTGCATTTCCTTTAATTCTAGAGGCCTGAACCTCACCTCCAAGCCCAATTCTCACTGAACCTGTCACTCTCTTCTCCTTGCTTCTTCTAAGGCAGTTTTCTCAACCAGGTGTGGCACTCATCACTTCCTGTCATGAAAAAACAACTAGGCAGGATGGGAGTTTAGACAGCTGCCATGGTGAACAGCCCTGTTTCAGGTGTAGGAGACAATGGCTCCCTGACTGTACTCTTGATCTGTTATCAAATAGAGTCTCCAGATCTCTTGGCCTCTTGGCTTCTTGGGCATTTTTACACTGTAAGAAAACATAAAATCTGACATTGCCCTTCCCTTGGTACCCATGAAGTTTTTACATTTTGTAAATCACTTCTATATCCATAAATATATGTGTGTGTGTATATATATATATATATGTATATATATATATGTAGGAAGAGAGAGAGAGAAGAGACAGAGACAGAGAGATACAGACAGAGACAGAAAGAGAGAGACAGAGAGACAGAGACAGAGAGAAACAGAGAGAGAGACAGAGACAGAGAGAGACAGAGAGAGGAGAGAGAGGAGAGAGAGAAAGAGGTAACTAAACACATGATCTTTTCCTTCTTCATAAAATGATGAATTAAACACCTAAAACTAAAGCCATGGCCTTGGAGGAAGCTCATTTATTGGGGAAGGGAGGATCTGTCCTTTGTTCCAACTGTGTTTAAAGTGTCTTTGCACAGTAAGGACTCCTTCAGTTCTTTATAAAGCATGTCAGGTTGCATCAGTCCACATGGAAAACTGGAATTCATTGGCTTTTCCACCAGCCTTTCTAAGTAGAGAGATTATATAAACACAAGTAAGTAATCAGAGGTTGGCTTTGCAGACTGCTTCCTAATGTCTTTCACAATGTCTCTGTCAGAGTTGAGGAGTATCCATTCTCTGATGTTTGTTTGTTATTTATTTTGGCCAAATCTATGATTTCATCAGTCTGGGGAAACTCTCCACATTGCTTTTGGGTACCTCACTTAAAAAGTCTTTTTTTTGGTGAGGCATTTGGGGTCAAGTGACCTGCCTAGGGACACATAGCTTGTAAGTGTCAATTGTCTGAGGCTGGTTTTGAACACAGGTCCTCCTGACTCCAGGGCCCATGCTCTATCCACTGTGTAACATATTAGAGTCTTAAAAAGGTGACTGGGGCACTGAGAGATTGTGCCTTGCCCAGGGTCATGCAGCTAGTATGCATCAAAGGCAAGTTTTGAACCCATGTTTTGTTTTTGTTTTTGATGCCAAGGCCAGCTCTTTCCCATTTCACCTTGCTGACTTAGAATTCATTGAAAAATGGAGGCAGAATGAAGACTGAGAAGTTTCTGAAAAGGGCTAGCTTTCGTGGCAGACTAATAGGAATGAAAAACTTTAACATTCATGCCTCCCCGTTCCCTCACCCCATGTAGTGATAGTTTTATAGGTAGCACGGTGGACTGAGTTCTGGGTCTGGAGTCAGGAAGACCTGAATTCAAATCCCAACTCACTTAGTAGCAGTGTGATCCTGAACAAGTGACTTAACTCTATTTGCCTCAGTTTCCTCATCTGTAAAAAAGATGTGGAGAAGGAAGTGGCAAACTGCTCTGGTATCTTTGCCAAAGAAACTCTAAATGGGGTCAAGAAGAAATGTATACAACTGTACAAGAAGAGGGTCATAGGAATACATTCCTTCTAAAGAATCTGTTAACACCTACCTGACCACCTCAACTACCTGGAACATGCCGAAAAACCCCAAACTAAGTTGTTTTTTTTTATCCTTCTGAGGAGAAAAAAGAAATACAAAAGTTAATACCATTAAGTGCATGCACTTCACTTATAGGAGATCTTCCTTTGGCACTTGATAAATGTTCATTTACTCTCATTTTAAATATAATTTAAAATATATTTATAACTTTTGTTTTTATAATGGCTTTATTTCTTGAATATATTGCTTCTTCTCCCTTACCCCAGGGGCATATTTTATAACAAAGAATTAAACAGAAAGATTTAAAAAAAAAAGCAATTTGACAAAATCGAAATGTCAGCCAAGCCTGACTGTATAGGCAATGTCACTCAGCTGTGGCCTCCCACCTCTACTGAGAATGGGAAGAGGGACCTTTGCTATCTCTTCCTTGGGGCAGGCTTAGTCAATTATAGCTTCATAACACTCAATTGCAATGGTTTTGTTGTTGCTGTTTTCATTTACAAGCTTGTACTCACTATTTTTATTCTTTTTGTATTTCTGCTTACTTCACTCTGCATCAGTTCATAGTCACCCCAGGCTTCTCTGTACCCTTCCTAGTCTTCATTTCCTACAGTGTAGTAGTAGCACATTATATTCATGTGCCACAAATTGTTTAGTCTTTCCTCACTTGGTGGGTAAAGATTTGCTTTCAGCCACATCTAGATCTTTTGTAATGTCAATTATCTGCTTTTTCTCCATTTTTAAACTGTGGAGGTTCACATATTGCATTTTGCTTAAGCAGTGGTTTATACCTGTAATAAGTCACTCAGGGTTCTTTGCTGTTTACTCCCCCCATCCTCCTCCAGGCCCCATCTTATCATAAGTATGTCCTCAATTTTTTTCTAGGTGATATTTACACTGGGCACTTGGGGTATGGGAGCATTTCTGCTTCAGAGACAACACTTGGAAAATCATTAGCTTCGAGCTGCTGGCTCCCATCTCATTTTCTTAAGAGGTGCTTAATGACAGCTTTTCTTTCTCTTCTCAACACACAAGGAACAATGCTAAAATCTACCACATTTGGATGAATTCAAGGAAGGAGATCTCACAGCCTTGGTCTCCTCATGTCATGATGTGGGGGAATACCTGTCACACTTACTCTTGAGGACTGTTATGAGCCTCACATGAGGGAATTTATACAAAACATTGCTCTGTACATTTTAGTTCTTAGCAGCAGTGGTGAAAAATTTAAGTTAGAATATAAATGCCCTGAAGCTTATATGGTGAATTCTAGAATTTAAGCCAAGGTTTGGTAGGTGAAGAGTATCAGGGTTCAGTGCCTGCTTCTGGCACATACTGGCTGTGTGACTTTGAAAAAGTCACCTAACTTCTTGAGTGATCATGGGAAATCCTCTAAGAGTCTAAGGTGCCAAATGGTTGTTAATGAAGAAATAAAGTACAACTATGTGTCCAGCGCTGAGAATACAAATAGAAAAACAAGACAGTCATTGCTTTCAGAGCTCACATTCAAATAGGGAAGACAACACATCTGGTAGATTTCAGGTGCAAGTCAGATGGAAAGCTCCCATGGTCCTTAGGGTGCAGCATCAAAGCAGATGTTAATGCTTCTTTAATGTCATTTCTACTGATAAAATCATATTAATTTCTGATGTTAAACCATTTGATAGGCCCAAGGACTTTGGTGGCAAGAACTTTCTTTTCTGAGTTGTCAAGAGCTGTGGCTGCAGGAATTTCCTCATGGAGAGCTCCAGGCAATGATAAAGCCATTGCTTTGGACAAAAAGAAAAAAAAAAACTAGAATATTTCATGAAGAAATAAAGATGTGCTGTCTTATGAGCTGTGGTGACAGCCCCCCAAGGATGGCTTTGGTTGGAGTGAGATAATGAGTGATTGGTAATTAGCACAATTGTCTATTTTGGTGATGCTGAGGTTCTTAAGGGAACTGGAATAGGAGGCCCATTAAATGGCTTAACCATCTGGCCTGCAATATTGTCTGCCCAGCTAATTTCCTGCCAAGTTTCTCGTTTAAACTATACATTTCCAATTAGTAGGAACTAAAATAATCTATTTAATCAAGCAAAAAATTATTAGAATAAATTTGCCAAACATTTGTCTAAGGAGGATGGCAGGCACAAAGATTTTGTTGGAAACCCCCTGCTCTCCCCCTACTACCCCCAACTACAAATTCCTTCTAGGGATTAATTTATACAATAACAGACTTCATGAATGCCCTTGCTCTCATGTTTGGTTTTTAATTTTATGATTGACCTTATTGAGATACAGCCAGCTCTGTAACTGGGAAGTTGAATAAGTCCTTTCTTTTAGTTCTCTTGTTTGGAAAAAGTGTATAATTCCCAGTTTGGTGGCTGCTTCAGTTGTGTTGAATGCAGGGTTTGACCCAGATTCTGTTTCATAGGGAAGAGGGGGCATTTTCATTTTTTGGTGTGGAGAGGGATAGAACAGGAGTAAATTAGTAAAATATAATCTTGAATAGTTTTCAGGCTCATTGGATGGCTTTGAGTCGTAACCCTACAGTCTCTAGATGGACCTGAAATTAGCAATAGAGTATTACCAATTAGCAATGGAGCAATGAAGAGATGTATGGTGGGAGTAGGCAGGCACTAGCATATAAAAAGTGAGGAACAAGTAAGAATGGGATTAATGGACACCATCAAAGAGTTGTATGATTAGAAAAGAAGATACGGTGGTCAAGGAGAAAACTGAGGAATGCCCTGGTTGTTTCACTGATGCCTTTTTGTCCGGGAAGGTCTCCAGCACATTGGGTTTACTCCTTGCGGTGAACTCAGAAGAGAATGAATATGGATAAGGGTCATCCAGGATAGGCAGCCATTTATGGGCAATGATCGGTGTCTTGGAGGGACCTCTGGGGCTGGAGTTTGAGCTTTAAGTGTTTGATCTTTAGTAAGTGCCTGACAAAATAAAGGACAAAAAACTGGAAGAGGCACAAGTCCATTCAGGCGCCTCCTTCAAACCAAACTAAAACAGCCTTTCCTTTAGCCCTGCAGTAACCTTGGGCTGTTGTCTGTTCCCTCTTCCCTTTTACCAATGACCAATCTGTGCCTAGTCTACCCAGCCTGAATCTTCTTCCTTCTCACAGACTTATTGCTTAGCTTTTTCTAACCCAGCTCTTTAGTCCTTTTATTCAAATCTCTCCTCAAAAGTCACCAGTGATATTCCCACTGCATCCTGGGCCATATCCAGTCATCCTGATCTCTATCTTGCTACTCAACCTAGATGGGTCCAAAGGAGAATGTGAGGCTGGTGACTTCGTATAGCCCTCCCTCACTTAAATCTAATCCACTTGCATGTCATGGCATTATCTCCCTGTTGTCATGGCCTTTTTTGAGAATGAAGGAAAACAACAACCTCTGTGAGTAGTTGTAGGAGCTGCCTACTGGGGACCCAACTGGAACTGACAAGTTGGGCAAAACAGCTCTTTCTTTCTTTTTTTCCTTCTTTCCTTCCTTCCTTCCTTGCTTTTTCTTTCTTTCCTTCCTTCCTTATTCTTTCTTTCTTTCTTCCTTCCTACTTCCTTCCTTTCTTTTTCTTTCTTTCTTTCTTTCTTTCTTTCTTTCTTTCTTTCTTTCTTTCTTTCTTTCTTTCTTTCTCTCTTT
>CM053626.1:324512553-324533780 GCA_028646595.1 Phalanger gymnotis | reverse complement strand
GTCTTTGGTGTTTGTGGGTTAAGAAGTCTGGTAACTGCTGCAGCTCACTGATTTAGGGCGCTAGGGCACACTCCACCTGGCTCCTGGTCTGGTTGGCACATGTCGCCCATGCTGGGCTCTGCTCCACTCTGCTCCCTCTGCTCCGCTCCCAGCTCCGTGCTAGATAGACCTTATCCCAAGACCATCCAGGCTGTCCTGGGCTGGGGCCCTGCTTCCTTCTGCTATTTTGTGGGTTCTGCAGTTCTAGAATTGGTTCAGAGCCATTTTTAATAGGTTTTTGCAGGGACCTGGCAGGGAGCTCATGCTAGTCCCTGCTTTCCAGCCATCATCTTGGCTCCGCCCCCCCCCTTTAACTTTTAAGGAAGTTAAAGAACCTAAGAAATGAAACAACTTACTCTTAAATGAGATTTTTCCAATGAGTTGTCCTATAGGAAACCTTTATAGCTTTTCTTCTTCAAAACCTATGGTTCTAGAGGGTCCTTGTATACACAAGGGGGTGCTGCAATGGAGAGGGTGACATAACCTAAGAATCTCTCCCTCTCCCCACCCACCTTCCCCTGCCTGTTGTCCCCAGCAAGGCTTGGGCCCGGGTGGGAGGGCTGAGGGGAACAGCTGATGCCAAGAATAAAGGGAACAACAGGTGGAGAAGCCCCAAATAGCTCTTTGGTGGCAGTGATGACTACAGGCTAGGGAAAAGACTTGTGGGGGGAGGGGCATGATGGAACAAGATTGGGAGGCATCTGGGATGAGAAATCAGGAAATCTAGTATCTTCACTGAGAGTATGTATTTAAAGGAGATTCAACCTCTCACTGAAATTCCTCGAGGGACATGCACTTCCCCAGTGGCTAGCAAGGTGCCTAGCATGTCAAATGATTGATGCCAAGTAAGAAGCATGGAATATACAAGACAACCAAGGTCCAAAAGGGTCTTGATTCAAACTAGATTTACTTTGAGGTCCTTTCTAAATTTGGAATTGTTTGATTCTAAGGAATAAAATGGAAGGAGTTTCTTATTAGCCTTCCCATATCTTCCCATATTCTCTGTCTTGTAGGGTAAGATCTTCAGTGGACTATGCCAAATGTAGGGAAGAGGGGTATAATCATGGCCTTCAGGTTATACGGAGGGCTGTCTTGTGGACTAATCCACAAGATTGGTTGGCTCCAGAGGGGGCAGCAAACGTGCAAAGAGGCGAATCAGGACTCAATATTTAGAAACAGTTATAACTATCCACAGGGAAACACCTTGCCGTATAAGGTACTGGGTTCTCTGTCACTGGAAGCTCTCAAACAGAAGCACAATGACCAGCCATTGGAGATGATGTCAAGGGAACTCTGGTTTGATTGGGACCAACTGACCTCTGGGATTTCTTCCCACTGGGATTCAGTGATTCCAGCACAGAAGTTTGCTCTTAGGGATGCTAATGACCCTTTTACAAGGACAGGCATATTATTGGAGGCAAAAGACACCTAACTAATTCATTACTTTGTAACTCTGTACTGTAGAGACGGTGTGCTGGCTGCCACATAGTAGGTGCTTAATAAATGTTTGTTGACTGGCTGGTACAGTGTTGGCATATAGGATCTGGAGACAGGAAGCTCTGCATTCTGACACTTACTAGTTTTGTGGCCCTTTAACCTCTGGTCTTGAACAGGGTAACATTAGCTAAAAGTGCCTCCCTCCAAGGCTATTTCTAAGAGTAATGGTCCCTTATTGAGCTATGACTATAGCTCAAGGCAAAAATCATCCAGATTATTTTTACCAACTGTTTATATAGCCATAGAGCCTGGCACACAGTAGGTGCTTAATAAATGTTCATTCACCCACTTACTGACTGTCTAGTGGAGGCAGGAAGACGTGTTCAAATTTCATCTTGTACATTTACTGGCTGTATGTCCCTGGACCCATCTGAGCTTCAGTGCAAATTGGGGATAATAATAGAGGCTACCTTACAAAGATGATGTAAGGCTCAACTGAGAGATAATGTCTATAAAACACTTTGAAAACTTTTAAAGTACTATTGTTATGGATCATGAAAGGGAGAGATGAGATGCGTCAAGGGACACAAGTGCCCACCCTTGGAGGTTCATCTGGCCCATATCTGGGGACACAGAAGTCTTTCCTTGCCAGTTTTCTTCTGCGCTGTTTCTAATCTCCAGCCAAGGCTGGCCTGGGCTAGGGAAGTTGCCAGCTACACATGCTACAACTGTTAAAGGGTTTTGCAACAGTATAATTTAGATTACTGGCACTGTATGAGACAACAAAGTGACATCTTACTGCATTACAAACCTGTGAGTCACACCCACTTATAGGCTGCTACTTATATAAGGAAAAGGAGGATTGAATTGGACAGCAGGGATTTTACTTTGCTTTATCATGTTCCTTGGCTCCAGTGATTTCTAGGTTGAGAGTCACTAGATACATTTAACTCATTTGCGATCTTGACATGCTGATCTTAAAAAAAAAAGCTTTAGGATTGAAACTTAGTTTAAAAGGCCCTGAAATTGAGACAATACTATCATTTATTACCTGTGTGCTGCTGAATAGCTTTCTGGCTGACTCTTTCAATGACTTAATTAGTCATAGGATTTCATAGAATTGCAAAACTCTGAAGTACTTTCGAGAGAATTCTCAGGCAATGCATTACTGGCAGAGATAGGACGAGACAGCCCAGGTCATCTGATTCTCTCGGCAGCGTTCTCTAACCTATAGGTCCATTGTTTGTCTTCATCCCTAAATAAGCCCCACTGTCGTGAGCCACAAAGGACAACTGGACACTTTGGTCCTTCGGGGAGTGGATCAGAGTCCAAGAATCTTCCCAACAGCATTTCTAGCATGCACTCTCCCAGCCTTGGCTTGTAGACCATCAAGAAGGAGGAATCTACCAGCTCTTGGGGCAACCTTCTCCACTTGGGAACAGATCTCATCATTAGGAAATTTTCCTGATATCCAACCCAAATCGGCAGGTTTGCTGCTTCCTGCAGGGGACCGAACAGAATCAGCCCAATGGCTCTGCCACAATAGCTCTTCAGATGCTTGAAGACAATAATCCTGTCTCTCCCTTTCCCTACTCCCTTCTCCAGGCTAAACATTCCCATTTTGTTCAGCCAGTCCAAGTATGGTGTGATCCACAGGCCCTTCTCTGTCTTGAATGTCCTCCTCTGGTTGATTTCCACCTTATCGGGGTCTTTAAGTGGCTCCTTGGAGCCTGTGGATTCTTCTTTTATAACCTCAGTTACTACCTGGATGACCTGGACAAACCAATTCGCTCTGGATGCCTCAGTTTTTTTTCATTTGCACAAGTAGATGAGGGCCTCTCTAGCTCCCAATCTGTCATCCTGATATTTGCTTTGACAACTGTTGCTGGCCCAGATCTAATATCATTCTAGAGATTGTATGATCCTTCATTCCTAGTGAAAATGCTGAGAAAGAAATCTTTCTGTCATCATTGAATGGCAGTGTGGGACAGTGGGAAAAGGACTGATTTGAGAGTCAGAAGGCTTTGATTTAGACCCCTCTTTGGACACTTGCATGTGTGGTTCTGAGCAAATCCATGAACCTCCTGACAGCTGTTTTTTCCTTAGCAAAATGGACTGGACTTAGCATTGGGAACTGGATTTGAAGGCAGGGCCCTGGGTTCAGATGTTGACAAGACTTCCTTATCCTCCTCCTTGAAATGAGGAGATGGACTAGATGGGGAAGGGAAGGAAAGGGAGCGAGCATTTATATAGTGCCTTGTATGGGCCTGGAACTATACTCAGAACTTTTCACAAATATCATCTCATTTGATCATAGATGAGTTCTGTGATTCCTTCCAGTTTGAAATATTTGCCTATTTCACAGAGGGGCATAGCAGCAGGCTGGACAGATAGTATTGGACTTGGAGTCAAGAAGATCTGGGTTCAAATCCTGCTTCCTCAATTTTGCAGCTAGGGGCAGGACCTTTAACCTTTAAGCCTGTTTCCTGACTTTTAAAATGGAAATAGTAAAGTGAGAAGAACCAGGAAAACAATCTGCACAGTCACGGCAGTATCGCAAAGATAACCAACCGTCAGAGACTTTGTACCTTTGATGAAGACAATGATCCAAGACAAATCAAAAGGATTCATGATGTAAAATGCTTTCTCTTTCCATGTCTGGAGAGAGAAGTGAGGGACTCAGAGGACACTCTGAAGCCAATCCTCCCCTTTCTCTTATCCCCGACCCCCACCCCTGAACATGGTTAATGTGGAAATATGTTTTACATGACTTCATATGTATAATGGGTATCAATCATACTTATTGCCTTCTCAATGGGTGGGGGAGGGTGGAGGGAAGGAAAAATTCAAACTGAAAATAAAAATGAAATCGGAATAATACCACCTACTCAGTCTACTTAACATGATGGTTGTGAGAATCAAATGAAGTAATGGCTACAAAGTGCTCTGTGATTGTGAAGATCTCTCTGTCTGTTTGCCCATCCATCCATCCATTTATCTATCTATCTATCTATCTATCTATCTATCTATCTATCTATCTATCTATCTATCTATCTATCTATCCACCCATCCAACCATCTCCCCACTTATCCACTTATCCATCCATACATCCATCTGCCCATCCATGCATCTATCCACCCATCCATCTGCCCATCCATCTATCCATCCATCCAACATCTATCCATCCAACTATCTTTCCATCCATCCATTTATCTGTCCACTTATCCATCCATCCATCTATCCATGTGTCCATCATAACTAGACTTGTGATTTCATCCCTGGAGAGTTCCCCAATGAAGAACTCCCCCGGATAACGCAAACCAGCAGCTTCTCTAAGAATAGAAGGTGCTGAGAGTTGCCTGGGCCCCTGAGACATTTAAGCTCATTGCTGCTAAAGGTCACTGTCAAAGCTTGTGCTACAAGTGATCTTTAGTCTCATTACATTTAATCGTATCTTACAGGTATCTGAGATGAAACTTGAACCCAGGTCTTCATGACTCTGGGGCCGAGTCACTCTGCGCTGTAACATTGCCTCTGTTGTTATCACAGTGACTAAAGCTTCCCTTAGAGTTGGCCTGGTGAAGCTAAACAGCCTCTGCTCTTTTGAGTTCTCTGTCTTGGTGGTGTGACTTACTAGCTGTGCTACCTTGGACAAGTCACCTGCCTTCTGCAGGACTCAAGTGTCTCATCTGTAGAGTGGGGCTAATGATGCTTTACTTTACCTCAAAGTCCATTACCTGTGAGATGGAAAGTATTTAATTGTCAAGAATATACTACACATACAGAGACACACACACACACACAGAGAGAGAGAGAGAGAGACAGAGACAGAGAGACGGAGAGACGGAGAGACAGAGACAGAGAGACAGAGAAAGAGAGAGAACATGCCCTTCGCCCCCGTCTCTGCCTCAGGAGGCAGCACTCTTAAGTTCCTAAGTTGTGGCTAAAAAAATATAACACTTGGTGTCTAACTTCCTGGTAATGAGGCTCCCAGACCACAGTGAGGCTGCTCCTCACCAGAGACGTACACATAGCCACTCACTGGGCTAACACTTGAAATCCTTCCAGCTTGGTAGGATTTGCCAAAGCTTGTCCTTGAGAAGGACTCCCAAGCACTAAGCGGATATAGTTTTGTAACTTTAGTCATGCATTGTGAAGTGCAGATGCCATGCCACAGCTGATTTTACAAATATTTATATGCTTTTGTTCACCTAGGCCATTTGCCGGTATCACCGCACTCTCAACCCTTGTCACCGAAACCTCCTTTGAAACAGAGAAACCCAGTTTAGGATCATAGATCTCAAACTAGAAGGTGTCCAGAGTCTATCTGGCTTAAATTCCTCTTTTTACAGAGAGGCAAACTAAGGTCTATCTGGAGAGGTGAAGTGATTTACCCAAGGTCACACAGGTAAGAAGTGACAGAGACAAAATTTAGTGCCATTTTTTGCCCCCAAATAATCTGCAGGCCCAGAGAATTTTCCTAATGTTTCTATGGTGAAAGCTGTGGATATTTAGCTATAGAAGGGAAGCTCACCTACCATCCTCTAAAAAAATACTTTCTGATCTCTGAACTGCCAGTGCTCTCCCTTCCTAACTTTTGTTGGCACAATAAGGCAGTGCAATGGGTAGAACACCAGACCTGGAATCAGGAAAACCTGAGTTCAAATCCAACCTCAGACACTGACTAGCTGTATGACCCTGGGCAAATCACTTCACTGTTTGCCTCAGTTTCCTCATCTGTAAAATGAGCTGGAGAAGGAAATGGCAAACCACTTTAGTATTTTTTGCTAAAAACAAAATGGGGTCAGGAAGAGTTGGATATGACTGAAAACAACTAAACAGTAGCAACATTCTATTTACATCTATTCATTATGTACTGATACAAACACTTGTCTCTACCATTAGAGTGTAAGTCCTTTGTGAGTAGGGATTGTTTTATTCATTGGATTTATATCTCTAGCACCTGGCACAGTGCATGGCACTTCAATACTTAACCAATGCTGCTTAAGGAGATCAGCTAGAGGTCACCTTGTCCCATGCAGTTAGGAAGTGGCAGAGACAGGATTCGCGCCCAGATCCTGTCTCCAAAGTGAGCACTTTCCACTGCCCCACAAGGCTTTTTCTCTTCCCCTCAAAAGTGGTTTTTCCACCTAATTCTCTTCCTTCAGCTGGTGATGCCACCACCCTCCCATTCCCTGAGCACTGTTTCCTTGAAGTCATTTTTTTGTACTGTGATGTCATGGAGAGTGATGGCCTTGGCATCGGGAGACCTGGCCTCAGATCCCACCTCAGCCCCTTACTGTATGTGTGCTCCTAGGCAAATCCCTTAGCCTCTTATCTGTCAAATAATAATAGCTCTTTCTTCACAGGGTTATCTCCAATGAGATGATGTGTATAAAGAACTCTGTATATACCTTAAAGCATGTATCAGTGTTAGCCATTGCTATTCTTATCCCCTGCACAGTGAGCCCTTGAGAAATGTTTGCTGAGCTTCCCTAAGTCTCCACATTGAGTTAGTGGCAGAGTCCAGTCTGGTTTTAGACTGACTCCTGGTTCACTATGCTTCCTACTAGACCAAACTGCCACCCCCTGCAGCATGTGGCTTCTAACTGGTATCAACCAGATTCCTTTGTTCATATTTTTGGCCTGGACTCAACCAGGAAACGTGTGCTCCTAGGGACAGTTTATTCTCGGGGCAGCAGTTTTATTTCTCTTTCCTTACTCTTTCTGACTGAGGGCATCTTCCCTTTTTGGCTCCATTTTTTAATTTGGCTTACATGTGTTCCCCTCTCCCCTGACTGGGGGGTAGGGTGGGTTCACGGGTACGCAGAAGATTGAGGGGCAGGTGTGTGTCACCTGATTTTGCTGAAGGGTTTTGTTTTTTTTCTCCAGATTGAAACCTGATCTCCTTCTTCTGGTTGCACACTCTCGGGTAAAGACCAATACCTCCCTCAAAGGGCAGACCAGTCAACTAGACCCTAAACTCTGTAGAGCTGCTGATCCGCCCTATGTCTCCATTGTCTTGCCCAATAGGTTCACCCATTGCCCTGCCCAATAGGTTCACCCATTGCCCAAGTCAATTGCTGTTTCACAGAGCCCATCCTGACTCCAAGCCTATCCTGAGTTCAGACATGGAGGACTGAGTCAAAATTCCTACTCTGCCGCTTACCACCTGGGTGATCTTGGGCAACTGATTTTATCTTTGAGCCTCATTTTCCTCATTTGTAAGATAAGGGTGTTGGATTTGATGGAAGATTCCTTCCTGCCCTGGATCTCTGACCCCATGATCTCTGCCAGGCAGAAATTCTTCTTTCCTAACATGTCAAAGGTACCTTGACATCCAGCCAATGAGGGGATCGATTTTGCTCAACAATACCTATCTATTACAAGGAATTTGTTTTTCTTTTCTCTTTTCTTCCATGAGGGGTAGGAAGGAGAAAAAGGAGATTCTTAAAAATTAACAATACTTTTTTAAAAAGTTGAGAGAGGGGCCACAGGTGTAGAATATCACATTCACTTTGCATTTTCAGATGAAGTCACTCTTCTGGTTGGTTTTGTTTTGTTGTGTTACTTTGTTACAAGAGAGCTCTCTTGGGATGGGGGAACCTGGAAATGTTTGTATTGTAAAAAGAAAAAGCATTAATAAAGCTTTAATATATATATATGATACATATATATATATATGTATATGTATTAAAAGACGGAAGTCACATCCTCTGGTACTTATTAACTGGGTGACCCTGGGAAAATCACAGACTCTTAGAGCCTCCGACAACTCCCTAATACATGTCTACTAGATCATAGATTGAGTGGTGATCTGTCTTGGTGGAGTGAGTTCCCACGCTGGGATTTTGCTATCATGAGAAAATGGTGGCTCCTTGGAATATTTGTAATTAATTATCATGGGGGTCTATTCCACTTCCCTGCAGATTGTTGTTGCTCATAGAATAGAATCATTATAATTGGTGCTTCTGAAGCACTTTGAACTTCACAAAGAGAGTATCCTATAGCAGTTCTGCGAAATACATGAGATAAATGTTATTATCCTCATTGAGCAGGTAAGAGAGATAAGGCTCACCCTCTCAGTGCCTTGACTGTGGTCACACCATTAGTGAGAGGCAGAGGAGACTCCAGCCAGACCTAGCACTATGTCTAATGATGTTTAGATGATGGGTTTTGTCTTCAGAGGCCCTTTAGACCAATACCTTCACTTTTACAGATGGAGAAACTGAGGCCCAGAGAAGTGAAGTAAATTGTTCAAGGTCACACTTGAACCTGGATTTCCTGGATCTTAGTTCAACACCATCATGCTGCCTCTTCGTTAAGTGCATCTTGATGATTATGGGGGGTGGGGAGAAATAAATTGAGCCTTGGCACTATGCTGGCTACACGGCTGGTGCTCATTCAGGGTTTGTGGGGATTTCCCCTTGGTTATTCTTGACCCTGGAAAGAAATACCAAGCTGGACATCCAGTTCCTCTTGAAAACTGTGTTCTGCATATCTTGCAGTTGTGAGGTTAGGCCCAAAGCTTTGATTGTGGTCATTGTCCATGTGGACCATTGGGAAAGTCCCTGAGCTCTGCCTTCTGGGCAGGGTCCATTCCTCCCCAGTCTGGCAGGCAGTAAGAAATGGGTGGGGCCCTTTGGGAGTTTAGAATCTTCTTTTTCTAACAGAGCACCTCTTTTCTGGAGTCCATTTCAAGGGAAGAGTGTGGTTTGTAAAATCATCAGATCTTAGAAGTTGGAGACCTCAGGCAATCTAGTCCACCCTATGACAGTGAGTTGAATATTAATTATACCATGCTCAACAAATGGACATCCACAGTGCCTCGCACATAGTAGGTTCTTAATAAATGTTAACCGAATAGAATCCAGGTCTTGCTGGAAGACCCCCAGTGAGGTGAAACCCTCTACTGGTGAAGGTGGCCCATTCCCCTTTTTGACAGCTTTGTCATTAGCAGACTTGATCTGACATCTGCCTCTTGGTACTTTCTGCTCATTGATTTGAGTTATTCCTTCCAGGGCCAGGCAGAATGGCCAGGCCTTTATCTCCATAAGAACCCATCAGATATTTGCCTTTACTCCGCCATCTTGGTTCTGCCTCTGAACCCCTCAGATGTTTGAAGAACCCTACCTCCCCATGCACCTTATCTTCCCTTTTCTAGGCTAAACATTGCCAGTTCTCTTAGCAGCTTCTTCGTCTGTGAAATGAGAGTTGGACTAAAAGTTCTCTAAAGGCTTTTCCACCTCTACCTCCTGTAACCTATAGTGATAGGGATGGGGAAACGGCAAAGAGACAAAAAGAGGAACAAATACTATCATTTGATTTATTTTTATTCTAAGTAGTTCTGCGTGTATAGTAGTGTGGATTTTATTTTGGACCAGCAAATCATATATCTAAAACTAAAAGGGACCTCAGAGGCTATCTAGCCCAATCCCCTCATTTGTATAGGTAAGAAAACTGAGGCAAGGGAAATTAAGTGACTTGCCCAAGGTCACACTGGTAGCAAATGTCAGAGTCGGATTTGAGCTTGGGTTCTCTCCCTACAGAGCCAGTGTTGTTTACACTGTGCTGAATAGGTCTATTCACTGAACAGGTGTTGCCTCACTCAAAGTGAGAACTCGGAAAGACCTAAGTTTAAAAGGGCCAAGGTATCCCACTGCACCCTGGGCCATCTCCAGTCATCCTGATTGATATCTGGACACTGGACCCAGATGGCTCTAGAGGAGAAAGTGAGGCTGCTGACTTTGCACAGCCCTCCCTCACTCAAATTCAATTCATTACAAGTCCTGTCACCATTTCCCTGATGTCATGGTCCTCTTCCGGAATGAAGGACAAACCACACACACAACCATGATCTACAGTGTGCCATTTATCTTTGTTGAGACTATTTTTTATTTATAATGAAAATGATAGTTTAAATAGTAAACTCCAGAGGCTGAGTGAGCTGACCTCTAAAGTTTCTAACAAGTGAACTTGAAAAAACAAATCCCTTTTTGTACAACCAACTCTCCCTTGGTCTGAACCCAATTTTTTGTTTGCAAGTGCTAGACATCTGTCATTTGTAAATCTATAACTAAAGACCATTAACACACCATGGAAACCATAGAGAGCACAGGCGTCCTTCCATTTTATCAAGGTTTGAAGACTTTGTCCAGAGGAGCCGTGATCTCACCCATGTTGATATTCTGCCCAGCAATGTAGACCATCACTCATTCATGCTGACCTATAGTATGGACTCACCACTCTCTTCCCATAAAACAGACCACAGGAAATCAACTCCACATGCTGGGATGCTTGATTTCTCTTTGGCAGCATGAAGATACCAGTGAAGTTTATGTGGGCTGCCCAGTGGGTGATGTCTGTTGATATCACGGCATGACCAGGCCATCTTCTTTTCCCTTCATACTTTTCTTTGTTGATATCTGTTTCTCTGTTTCTTCTCTATTAGACTGTGAGCTCCTCCATAGCAGGAATTGTCTTTACCCTTTTTTGTCCACCTGGCACTTAGCACAGTGGCCCACACATAGTAGGTGCTATATAAATGTTTATTTCTTTCCTTTCTTCCCAAGGTCCTTTACAACTGTAAGGTTATCTGGTGCATTGGTAACTAAAGTGGGACTTTCTTACTGTTTTAGAAGGATAAATTAATTAAGTCTCTTTGATTGAGTTTTACTAGGTGCTAGGCCCCAGGCCCACACCCTTTTGTTACTAGGTGCAAAGCCCCAGGCTGGCTAGAAAACTAGTTAGCTAGCTTGAGAGAGGCGGGAAACCCTCAGGGCCCTAAGAGGAGTTGCTAAGTCCACAGCCAATAGTAGGAGCCTAAGTCCTGGTCGCTTAGATGATGTTTGATGACATCCAAAGACTGTATAAAAAGAGAGAACAGAGCTATCTGCTTGAGGCTTTCACTCCTAGAGGAGTATTGGTGTGGGACTCTGGGCAGCCACTGTAAGAGCCTCCTGGCTCGTCAACCCAGATGTTGATGGTTCTTGGTAACTATGAATTATAATGTATGTTTGTAATTTGTTTGTATTTGCTCTGAAGTTCAGGGTAATGGCTTTTCCCCCTGAACTAAGTGAATGATATTCACTTAGTTGTTGGATTGAAATAATATGTTGGATTGAAATAAGATTGTTAACCCCTTAACATTGTTTTCCTTAGTAAAGCAGATCGAAAGAACCTGTGCTGGAAGCATTCTTGTTGTTGGGCTTGTGTTAGTCTTCCACCCCCACAGCAGCTGCTAGCCTAATTGTTGTAACATGTAGTTATACAGATTCTTACTTTGAAGTATACAGAACACTAGGAGCTAGGCCAATCTCATAAGCTGCCTGGTAGAGGTCTCATTTTAATGAGTTAATAAAAATGACTTATAATTATGCTATCAAAACACCAAGCTAAAAAACATGCTGTCATCTACAGGAAGGATAGTCTTTACATACACATGAAGATTTCTAAAGCGCTTAGCAAATTCATTCTCTTAAGTAGATAAACACTCCCTTGTCTTCTACCCAGCAGCCACTATCATCTTTCTAAGGCATAACTCTCACCACACGACTTTTCTCCTCCCCGCAATTTAAAACTCTTCTTTGGCTCCTAGTTTCTGTAGGATAATATGCAAAGTCCTTAGTCTGGCATTTAAGAGCCAGACTATCTCCCTTTCCAACATTATTTTGAATTACTTATAGGATCATAGAGCTAGAGCTAGAAGGAACTTCAGAGGTCATAGAGTTCATCCCTCTCATTTTACAGGTGAGGAAACTGAGGCCCAGAGAACAGTGACTTGTCTGAGTTACCAGAAGTAGCGAGTGGCAGAGCTTGGATTTGAACCCAGATCCGCTGACCCCAGATGCTCACGCTGCCTCTGTTCTTTATGAACTCTACCTTCTAGTCGTGCTCTCGGCATGTCCTTCCTTTTTCTCTCTGCATTCCTGGAATGTCCTTCCTCTTTATTTCCATGCCTTAAGATATACAGATTTTCCTTCTAGGCTCTGCTCAGGTGCTGCCTGTCCCAATTCCCCCCTGGTTGTTTGTACCCAGCCTTCACTGAGTTTTCTTGTACTTTATATATGTGTCTCATCCTTGAGATAATGTTAAATTGGAGATGGTCAACAGGAGGAAGGCACTAGAATGAAGGAAGATGGGGAAAGGCTTCTTCTAGAAGGTAGGACTTTAGCTGGTTCTTGAGCAGATTATTACAATAGCTCTTATTTATTTATGGAGCACCTTAGGGTTTGCGAAGCACCTTATTATCTCATACAAACTTCACAATAACTGTGGGGCATAGGTGCTGTTTCTTCCCATTTTAAAGATGAAGACACTGAGGCAGAGTTTGAGTGGCCTGTCCAGGCTCACACAGATAGTAAGTATCTGAGGCAGAATTGGAACTCAGGACTTCCTGACTCCAAATTCCATATTCTCTCCACTGTGCCACCTAGTTGTCTTAATAATCATAGCTAACATTTATAGAGCACATTAATGTTTGCAAATTGCTTTACAGACACCTCATTTTTTCTTCACAACAAGCCTTGAAAGTAGGTACCATTGTTGCCCACATTTTTCAGATGAGAAAACTGAGAGAATCTAGAAAGTGGAGGTGAGGAAGGAGAGAATCGTAGACTCTGAGGAGGTCTCTATGAGCCAGTTTGATTTTACTCGACAGCCCAAGACAGCACACCCTGGCAGGAATTCGTTAAATGTGGCCATCTTGGCAGTCTGATCGTTGGCGATAATTATTGGTTAGTGTGAATTGATGTCTGGAGCTTATGACGGCCTTGGCTTCCAGAGAAGGGGCCCACATTCCGTGGGGATGTCTTGGAATGACATAGATCTATCCCTTGTATTTCCCATCAGAGCTTACTTCACAGAATGAACATATTGACAGAATGCCAGGGTCTTACTTAAACCAATAAGTGATTCATCTTTCCCATCAGCACTTGAAATAGGACCCCACTCACAGGATCATACAATCTTGGGAGATTTCAGAGGCCATCAAGACCAATCCACACTGGATTCGCAAGCTCCTGGACAGATGGTCATCCGGTCTTGGCCTGAAGATTTGCAACAGGAAGAAATCCTCCACCCCCTTTGGGGCAGCCTATCCCAATTTGGATGGCTCTCGTTGTTAAGAAGTCAACTACCTCCTGGCTCTGTCCTCCAGGATCAAGCAGAGCGGACCAGATCCTTCTTCTGCATGATGACCTTTGAGATGCCTGAGGACAGCTAGAACGTCCCACTCCAGTCTCCCCTCCAGGCTAAACATCTCCAGTTAGTAAGATTGGAAGATTTAGAACTAGAAAGGACCTTATTCTGTAGATGAGGAAGCTGAATGCTCTTATGGAGGGAGAGGCTTGAGAGAGTGGGGGAACAGATGCAGTGGTGTGTCATACAGTGTCTTGGCAGGGTGACCAGAGGCTACAGAACCAGCCTTAGTCTGGAGATATAGATTCAGGACTCAGCCCTGACCCTCACTGGCTGTAGGACCCAGGGCATTTAACTTTGAAGTCATTCAACTCTCAAGTACCCCTCACCAACTAGATGTCTCTAATTTAGAGAATGGGTACAGATATGCATTGGCAGGAGGAGGTCCTTCTTCCCTATATTTATGAAGTTCCAAGTTCAGTCATACATGTGGCTATATACACAGAGTGTAGATATATATGCACACAGACATATATACATGAGCATATACCTTTGAATTATTGGATTTTCAGAGCTGAAAGGCTCCTTAGACACCATCTTGTCCTCTCCTTTTATTTTATGGAGAAGGAAATAGAGACCTAAGGAGGTTATGTGATTTCCCCAATGTCACATGGGTAGTGAACAATCTACCCATTATCAAGCATTTATTAAATACCTCCTGTGTGCTAGGCAGGGCAGGTAGGGGATGCTGCAGTGGATAGAGCACTGGGCCTAGGATTAGTCCAAATGCAGCCTCAGACACTAGCTGTGTGACCCTGGGCAAGTCACTTCCCCCAGTTTGCCTCAGTTTCCTCATCTGTGAAATGAGCTGGAGAAGGAAATGGCAAGCCCTTCCAGGATCTTTGCCAAGAAAACCTTAAATGAGGTCATAGAGAGTCAGACACAACTGAAGACGACCGAACACCAAATGAGCCAGGCGCCATGCTAAGAGCAGAACTGGGATTCGAACCATGGCCCTCTGACTCCAAATTTACTACATCTGTCTAATGCAGAGGTTCTTACCCTAGCCTCTGTGACCTTATTTTTTTAATGACTACATTCCAGTATGCAATACTGTGCATTTCAGTCTTATGCATTTAAAAACATTTTCCTGAGAAGGGGTCCATGGGTTGTCCCAGACTGCCAAAGGGGTCATTGACACAAGAGTTTAGCAGCTGAAGCTCTGAAGGCCCATGACATTTCTTCAGCCCAGTAATACTCTTTCTCCCAGAGCCTCCTGCCTCATGGCCACAGGTGCTTTTTCTAGAAATCCTAGCAGGCTTGCGCCTTGCTAATTGTCTGCACGTCTTCAAGGGATATGTGACAATTCATAGCTTGTCAAGTGCTGTTGGCTACTTCACAAGGTTAAAAATAGTCTGGGCCAAGGTTCTCTGGGGGAGTGAAACTCTTGTCCTGATATGTCTGGTTAAACATCAACGCACCTCCCAGCCTCTCCCTGTCTCAATGCAAACACCGTCCGTCTGCGGTCAGTTCACTGGCTGTTGAGCAAGAGTTTGGGAGGGGAAAGGGCCAAGCAGACTCCAAACCACATACCACATCTCTCCAAGGGCTAGGACTGAGGGCTCTGGACTCTCGAGGCCTTGATCCACCTTGGCCCTTTGCTATCCACTGCTCCTCATAGAGAGCCAGAGATGCCCACCTGTCTTTGAGTATTTGTTTTCACCTTAAAGAGGAAGCCAGGTGAGCTGCCTTACTGGGGCCCCACCTGTCACTTTACCAGACTCAGGTCCCTTTCTCAGAACACAGGGGGCCTACAGGTCTAAGGGAAGAGATCTCTCCAACGTCGTGGCTCAAGAGCTCCATAAAGCAGGGGTTCTTGATCTCTTGTGTCATAGCCACCTTGTATGGTCTGGGGAAATCTATGGGCCCTTTGCACAATCAGTTTTTAACTCTATAAAATAGAATACATAGATTTATAAAGGAAAACATTTATGGACATATAGTTGTTTTTAAAAAATTAAGTTCATGGAGCTCAGGTTAAGAATCTCTGCAAAGTCTATTTGGAAATACAGCGAAGATCCTGCAAAGCTGCCACTTCTCTCCTTTCTCGGCCAAGCACAGCCTCTTGTAACCACTCTGTGGTTTTCTTGGCTTACACTCTGTGAGGTTTAGGCTCTTTGTCACCTTCATCATTCCTCTGTGCGTGCCCTCCAGTTTATCAACGGCTGAATGCTGTCTGCCAGCCGTGACAGGCTCAGACGCAGCTGGACCGCCACCGTCCCAGTCCTGCACAAGTCGTCCAGGTGCTAAGGTTCCTGTCCGTGCGTTAAGGTTCCTGCCGACTCTATTCACTGTTGACTCTGAGGGAGCTCTCCTTCCCTCACAGAGCACAGAGGAATTGGCTAACACCTGGCTCCTGTTTATAGATTTTATTAGGATATCTAGGAACAAGGACTAAACCTGTGATTTCATGGAGAAATCCCAGGTGAGGACACTCACTCCCCCAATGTTCTTGGTAACTTACAGTCTTAGAGAGGTCTGCAGGCCACTGCGAGGACGGCTTTACCAGGGTCATAGAGCCAGGACGTGTGAGAGGCAGGGCCCAAACTCTGGTGTTCCCAGCCTTAGTCACTAAACCTTGTTGTTTCTCATCTATAGAACATCCTGTTTGTTTATATACATATATGTATTTAAAAAAGAAATGTTATGTTCATATACACGTACACACATGTACATATATGTATAACGTGATTAGCAGATATATGTATATGTGTGTGTGTGTGTGTGTGTGTGTGTGTGTGTGTGTGTGTGTGTGGCATAGCGGATAGGGATCTGACCACTGAGCCACAAAGGCCTTGGCATCAAGCCCCTCTTCTGACACAGAATCTGTGTTACCTAGGCAAGTTCTTCAACCTGTCAATGCTCTCTCTGGCTAACCATCTAAGTTGCTGAGAAGGAGCAGATCTATATTAGCAGAGGGACTTGTCTCACTGGAATCTCCTTACATGGGTGAAATCACAGGTCCAGGCAGCTGGTGAGTAGCTGGGATAGAGTGCCTGACCTGGAGTTGGGAAGACCTGAGTTCAGATCTTGACTCCTTACTAGCTGTGTGACCCTGGGCAAGTCACTTAACTTTTGTTTGTCTCAATTTCCTTATCTGTAAAATGGGGATAATAATACCTCCCTCAAAGGCTATTATAAAGATAAAATGAGATCATATTTGTAAAGTGTTTTGCAAATCTTAAAGCACTATTTAAATGCCAGCTATTATTATTATTAACCACCCCCTACCGCTGTATAGTTTATTTAGACAATTTTGCTTTCCTAGGAAGGAAGGAATTTGAGTTCCAGTTAATTCAATAAGCATTTATTAACTACTTACTATGTTCCAGGCACAATACTGACCACTGGGAATGTTGTATACAAACAAAAAGAAAGATAGTCCATGTCCTCAAGCAGCTTACTTGTTAGTGGGGGGAAGCAAAAATGGAGGGAGAAAACGTACCAGCACAAGGGCCCGATGGAGAACGAAGTTCCAAAGAGTGGGAGGGAAGCCTGGAGAGATGTGAAGGAGGGAATTACTGCCCTGGATGCATCCTTCCCATGGAGGTTCAGGAGACACTGACCAATTGGAGGAAGGAGATACAGGGAGTCTAGAATCAGGAGTAGGACCTAGAGGAGACTGAAGCAAGGTCACATCTCCACTATCACCTGGGCTGCCTTGAGCCAGCCACTGTATTTCTCTTGTCCTTATTTCTATAAAATGACAAGTTTAGTCACTTCTAGCCCTGCAATTCTATGATTCTAAAATGTATGCATACTGTGTATGTAAATATATCTACATATATCTAGCATGTCTATATTATATTATATATGTGTATATTCTTTCTTTTTCTCCCTGAAATTTTCAGAGAAGACAATGATGGACTAGCCTAGCAACGCATAAAGAATATAAACAAAACAAGCATCTGCCTTGATGACGTTTTCAGTGACAGTGGCTCCCAAAGACCATCTAAGTCATGACTCCTGCTGGTGGAGGCTGTGAGCACACTTACAAAACCAGCTGGGACACATATCTCTGGTCTTTAAAATAATGTTTAATTTCATTTTGACCCATTATACAAAAGCCCAGTGTTCTCACAACCAGAGTAGCCCTGGAAACGGGTAAACAAAACAACATAAATAAATGACAGTGACTGATAATAATAAATATTTCACTTTAGTGGTTTTTAAAAAGATTGAAAAGGTGTGTGCCTTATACATTCACACAATCATTGGCCAGTGGTTCTGATCTGATTTTTGTCGCCTTTTAAAATGGTCTTCATGTCCCTCATTGCCATCAGTGTGAATACTGTTCTCCAGGTTCTGCTTTCTTCGCTCGGCATCAGTCTATACTAGTCTTCCATTTTTCTCTGACTTCTTCATATTATGTCCTGCTGGACCACGCAGCGGTATGCCACTATTTATTCATTTACTACAGTCTGCTCAGCTTTTTCCTAGACAACAGAGTGGGGTTTGTTTCCAACTTTTTCTCGAAAATTGATTCTATAAATATTTTTCTACAGCTAGTTTCATTTTTCTTTTCAATAATCTCCTTTGAGATATGAATCCAGCAGTGGGATCAGTGGGTCAATGCCTTTGACCAGTCTTCTACCTTTTCTTGCATGATTCCAAATTGCTTTCCAAAATATTTGGGCCATTTCACTGCTCCTCCAGCAGCGAATTCATTAGTGGGCCTCTTCTCCAACAGCCTGGGCAGTGCTGGTTTTCTATCTTTTGTTCTCTCTTACACTTTGATAGCTCTAAGATGATATAGAAGAGATCTCTGAATGGCAATATCTCTGGTTATTATCCATTTGAGCACTTTTCAAATGGCTGTCGATAGTTTCTGGGTTCTTCTCTTGACATTTGTTTGTTTCTCTCATTTGGTTACTTCTCTGCTGGAGAATGGCTCCCAGAGCCACGTGTTAATTCAATGTGATGTTCATCTCTGTAAGAAATGCTTTATGCAAAGATTCACCCCGGATTCTGGTTCCTTCTTATTCTTGCTGTAGACGTAATTGTGTTAAAGCTATTTTTATAGTATCAAAGAAGTTGATTTCAGTTTTAAAATCTTATTTTATCATGACTGGTTACAAATGCATCCATAATTGAGGGGGAGGGAGAAGGAGAGAGAGAGACAGAGACAAAGAGACATACAGAGAGACAGAGATAGAGATACACAGAGAGAAACAAAGAGACAGAGAGACAGAGACAAAGAGAGACAGAGAGGAGATAGAGACAGAGACACACAGAGAGACAGAGAGAGAGGAGAGGCAGAGAAAGAGAGAGAGACAGAGAAAGAAACTTTTGTTTTTTAACTTAGTTTTAATTAATTTGTTTAGCAATTAGTTCATTTCAGATCATTTCATTTGACTCTACAGTTGGGGGTGGAGGGTATGTGAACATCTGGTTCCTAATTTGTCCCTCATGCACACTGTGGGTGGTGGCTCCGTCCTTCCTTTCCTATAGGAGTTCCTTATTTTTTAATGACAATTCACATTTCTGCTGTACTTTACAGTTGCAAAGGGCCATAAAGCAGGCAGAACTAGTGTTACCCCCCATTTTTTTAGGGTCAGTGCTGAGATTTCATCAGTATAAAGCATTAACTACAAGAAAATTTCCTTTCCCAACAGTCTGGCAACTGTTCTGTTGTTTGAGTCCTAGAGACATGTATCGAACACCAAGCTTAAGTAACTTGTCCAGGGTCACACAGCCAGTGTGTGCCAGATGGAGGACTTGAACTCATGATTCTGAGGCTGCCTCTCTATCCGCTGGGTCATCTTACTTAAGTTTTATCCCTGATTTGCTGATGAGGAAAATGTGATATCTAGAAATGAAATGTCTTGCCCCTCAAGTGGTTGGGTCTGGAGCTGAGATAACAATCTCATCTTTTCTGACTCTAGTGTCCTTTCTTTTGTCTTATTCAGTGTTTTTTCCTTTGTCCCACACTGCCATCACTTAGTGGGAAAAATTGCCTTGAGGACTTCTTTGTCTGTCATATATCAGAGCATATAGGCTTAGAGCTGGGAAGGATCAAGAAGGGGTCAAGTGATTTGCCCACACAAATCACAAAGCTCATACCAGGGGAACTGGGACTTCAAGCCGATGATTCTTGACCTTCTCCAGGGCTCTCTCCAGGATGTCCTATGGCCTTTTAAAATAGAGGCAGCTTTTGTATCAAATTAGAAGGAACAAATAGCCAGAGAAAGAGATGGGGAGTTCATCTTTCTTCTCAAAATGTGTGTCTGTGAGTCAACATGGGATGTGGTCCAGCTTTTGATCAGCTTTTGGCCTTTGATTCCCTTTGACATTTTCAGCCTTTGCTAGCAGGACCCCACAAGCTGTTTGAACTTGTCATCCTCCTCATCCCCTCCCCTCCTGGCTTGCGTATCATCTGCCTATCTCAGGAAGGAGGCAGGCTTTCCTGAAAAGTGGCCTTTGTTGCTGGGAATACAGAGTGGCAGGATGCCAGGGTGTCACATAATTTATCCCAGTCCCAAAGTGCTGAGAGAGAGAGAAGACTTGGGAAAGGAGAAAGGAATGAGAAGCCCTAAACAAGTAACATAGATTTAAATGGAGCATAAAAGGGACCCGAGGGGAGAGAGAGAGAGTCTGAGAGGAGTAGAGAAAAGGCATGGGCCTCTCCACAGCCAGCTAGTGACAGTTTATGGAGCAAGATTAATGATGAAGCAATGATAATGATAATGATAACGATATTTACCTAGAACTTCTTAGGTCTAAAGCAGCTCATTTGAGCCTCCCAACAGCTCCATGGGATAAGAGGCAAATACGAGTTTACTACTCTATAGGTGAAGAAACTGAGATCAAAGATATAACTCACCGTGTCCAAGGTCGTAGAGGAAGAATAATGTCTCTTGCTGCTTGTGCAAAGGTTTTAAGGATTACAAAGCATCGTGTTCAGGACAACCCTGTGAGATGGGCAGGGCAGAGAGTGTTGTCCTCTTGCCCCACCTTTGACAGTGGGGAAAGCTGAGGTGCAGAGATGTTTGGGGAGGGACCAGAGGTCCCGAGGCTGGGAATCTGGGCATTCTAGTGACCGAGTTGGGTTCAAACTTGATCCGCCTTTGGACCAGTAATGCTCTCTGGTGGAAGAGTAGTTTACCCTTCAGCTAAGATCACCTTCAGTTTTTCCCGGGAATCGGTACTCGACAGGGACACCTGTTGGTGTGGACTGAGGCTGCCTGCTCCTCCCTCTGCCAGCTCTATTTGGGTCTAGATCGGTTAGAAGGGAGACCATAGAGATTTCATCCACATGATTATTCCTTTCATGCATCAGATCTTTTCAGAGAATTTCCCCCTTTTGCATAATGAGCTCATGGCTTTAGCCTTTCTGACTCCAGAAACCTATCCGAGAGCATTCAGAGAGGAAGAAAATTGGTAGATAAAAACATAGTGTGTCGATTCTGGGGGGGCGGAGCCAAGATGGCGGCTGGGAAGCAGTGACTGGCGTGAGCTCCCCACCAAGTCCCTCCAAAAACCTATAAAAAAATGGCTCTGAACCAATTCTAGAGCTGCAGAACCTACAAAGTGGCAGAGGGAAGCAGGGCCCC
>CM053626.1:324480361-324512053 GCA_028646595.1 Phalanger gymnotis | reverse complement strand
CAGAGCCATTTTTTATAGGTTTTTGGAGGGACTTGGTGGGGAGCTCATGCCAGTCACTGCTTCCCAGCCGCCATCTTGGCCGACCACTTCTACTTTTTAAGGAGTTCTCTGCAGAGGATTTTTGTACCTCAACAGGGAAAAATGCCAGTTCAGGTCTCATCTCTTCTATGAAAACTTTACATCCCAGAGTAGCTGCTTAATAAATGCTAGTTGACTGACTGACTCCCAACATTGCTCCCTGACATTTTAGCACGAGAATCAAGCCTGAAACTGGTCTAGGAGTTGGTTATTTTTGTACCAGTTTGCCCAAGGTTCTCTTTCCTGGAACAGGGAGCTTCGAATCCAGGTAGTGACAGGTGGGGATTTCTCTCTTCCCCACTGTCCCAAATATGATGGGTCTCAGAAGTTAAGAACATTTTTCTGGGTAACATTGAAAGCCTTGTGCTTAAGGGATCTGAGGACTTTGTCCTCTTTCCCAGGTGATGGGGGCTCATAAAGGTCAAATTAAGCTCCTCCATCTCTTAGCTAATGGTAGAGAGAACAGGATTTATTGTCTTACTGTGGGAGTTAAGGTGGATTTCATTCCTTTATTCATCCAGGATCCACCCTGGATAATAACAAGATAAAGCTTCCCAAGAACTCGAATCAACATTCAGCAGAACTGTCTCAGCTGTCAGAACCTTTGGGTTCAGACCCTACCTCTGACACTGACCTGTCAACCTCTACAAGCTCTTCTAGCTCAAAGATCTCAGCTCCAACGAATTGTGGGTCCCGTGTTTTATTAGGGCTATTACTTCTTTTTACTTTTATGTAACTCTAAGACTAAAAGCTTTAGGACAGCTGTAATCTGCATTAACTTGGGGAGTTTCTGCATTCCTGAACCTCTGAGAGCATTGATCTGGACTAGCTGTGTCACTCAACCACTCTGAGCCTCATGAAGCCTACTAGGAAGATGTTGGTGATGGGAGTCCCCATACTGAGGAAATCATGGGTGCTTGGAGTATTAATAGGCATCTAAGTGTCACAGCAGATAAAGCCCGGGTTCAAATCCTGCCTCAGACACTGACTAGCTGTATGACCCTGGGCAAGTCATGTAACTGCTGCCTGCCTCAGTTTCCTCATCTGTAAACTGGGGATAATAATAGCACCTACTTCCCAGAATTGTTGTGAGAATAAAATGAGATATTTGTAGTGTTTTGAAATCTTCAAGTGATATATAAATACTAACTGTTATTATAATTATTAATTACAATTGTTAGTGACAATTAACCTTTTTGTAGCACTTGAAATTTTTCAAAGTTGGCAGTGGGGGTTTGGAGATTAAATGAAGTCATATTTATAAAGCACTTTGCAAACCTTAAAAAGCTAGCTATTTTTACAAGAGAGCTGGGCTGGAAAGATAGATTTTCGAGTCATCCGAATTGAGTCATCCGAATAATGGAACCCATAGTGGGGAGGTGGGGAATGAGATCACTATGGGATCTGTAAAATGGGCTAATATTAGCCACACTATTTAATCTTCTACTTTTATATGAGGATCAGATGAGATCATGTCTGTGGAGCATTTGGTGACCAGAAAACCACAATTCATATCAATGTGAGTGATTATCAATGCTCGCTTCATCCTGGCCCTAGTTAAGTCTGAGTTCACTGGGAGGGAGGTAGCTGGAGAGGGCCAGTCAGTCAATCAAGTTGCATTTATTCAGTGCTGCAGTGAAGCCGGGTCTTGCAAAAGGGACACGCACACACTATGAGGGGGATGCACAAGAAGGAGAAGGTTCCGTCTCTGTCCTCCTCGAGTTTCTAAACAGGATGTCTCCATAATAACAGGATAGTAACTGCCATTGATGCCAGTCTTTAAGGTAGCAACCATGGGAGGGAGGTGCTCTGATTATATTTCCATTTGACAAATGAAGAAATTCAAACTGCGCTGTATCATCTAATAATTGAGTCTATAACCAACCCTATTCTGCATTTCGTCAAACCCCATTTCCCAATTAAGCTAAAAAATGTGGTCTCTCCCAGTCTGAATTAAAGGCTTGGTGGAATGATGTTATCATTCTCTTTCAACTAGGCCCTGGGACATCTGTTTTGTTGTCTGTAAACAAAAAGCAGTTTAGGCTGAGCCTCTCCCCAAAAGATAATTCTTCTGCCCTCGTCTCTTCCTCTGAAATTAGGGGCGGTTTGATCTCCCCGAGGGAAGGACGAACCAGGTGGTCTTGATGGAAGGGTCCTGATTTTTCTAGCCAAGATGATGAGAGGCAGTTGAAGCCTCTCTAAAGCAACTGTGGTTGTTCAGTCATTTCAGTCAAGTTGGACCCTTTGTGACCCCATTTGACAAAGACATTGGTTTGTTTTGCCATTTCCTTGTCTTACTCATTGTACAGATGAGGAAACTGAGGCCAACAGTGTGAAGTTATTTTGAGGCTGGATTTGAACTCAGGTCTTCCTGACTCCAAGCCCAATGTTCCATCCATTGTACCACCTACCTACCCAATAAAGCAATTAATATTCCTTAATTTTCAGAGGGCTGTGATCATCCACACCTGAAAGCCAGCCCACCTTTCCCAGGTGTAGCCAGTTGTGATATTCTCCAACCAACCAGAACTCCCCCTTTCCTGCTGTTCAACAATCAGGGGTTTTCCCTTTGCTTTGAAGTTGCCAACCTGGCTGAGAGGGCCAGTCTGACCCACTTTCTTAACAGCCATATGTGTCACTGTTAATACACTTTTATTTTGCCCAGAGAAAACATGCTTCGGTCTTGCCTTTCTTTCATTTTATTGGCCACATGGATAAGGAAAAGGGAGCTGAAGGAGTTCAAGATCTCATAGCTAGGAAGTGTCTGAGGCAGGATTTGAATTCAGTTCTTCCTGACTCTAACAACTGAGCAGTCTGGATGCCTAGTTGTTTGGCTAAGTGCAGAAGTATGGGTGTCAATCAGCATTCCCAAGATGAGAGTGCATGAGTACCAGGGCTTCTCCCAGTGCAGATTGCAGCCCCTCTATCATGACTGGGAAGTCTGTTACCCTGTGGCCATCATGGTGATGGACCCTTCTGACCCTGTGCCCTCAAACAACATTTCTCCTCTGCCTATATTTGATGCCGAGGTGGGAAGGCATCAGAGGAGAACTCTTGTGGAGGCAGATCCTAGAGGGGAAGCTTGTCCACTGAGTAGTATATGGAGCCCTATGGATACAGTGGACTTAAGTTTGACACATGAAGACTGTATCTGTCAGTGTGAGTCCTTCCTCCTCCCACACAGGTCACAAACCTTCTATTGCTTAGTAGATGGTCTTTAAGAGTTGTTGGGATTGACCAATTCAGCACCCTTCAATTTGATGAATATTATTTAAGCCCCTACTATGTGCAAAACACTGTACTCTGAAGACACAAAGGAAACAGTCATAGGACCATAAATAGAAAGCTAGAAAGGCCCTCAGGTGGTTTAGTCCAGTAGGCAGACTGAGGCACAGAGGCATAGAAGACTTGCCTTGAGTCCCATTGAGGCAGTAATTAGCAGAGTCAGGATCCCAGCCTAGGTCCTGTTGCTCTAGATACAATGATCTTTCCTCTGTGCTGCTTACTCTGACTTTCTTAGGAAGACAATTCCCCTGCCTTCAAGGACTCTACTTCCTTTATGAGTCCTTCATTCCAGCCAAACTGGTTGACTTCTTGTCTGTGGAACTTAACTTTCCTGTAGGTGTGCAAATACATTCTCAGCCCTAGGAATGCATGCCCCCCAAACCCCTGCCCTGCCCCTTCCATCTTCTAAAGGTCCAACTCAAGTCCCGTCTTCACTCAGGGAGCCTCTCCACTTTACTCCCACTGACAGTGATGTTCATGAGGACACTCCCTTGCTGACTTTGCTTCTTATTTGGCCGCCATTACTACTGCCTGTCTTCAAGAGTTTTGCTACCTTGGACAAGTCACTTCAGGCTTCCTATTGCTCCCCTGTAAAACAAGGGAGTTGGATTAGACGTTGTCTAAGGTAAGAGCTTGCAGCATAAGGTCCTGTGCCATCTCTTTTAATGTTGTGTCTATTTTTACTAACATTCGAATTTCTCTCTTTGGAGTTTTGGGTGTTGTCTCATCAAATAGACAATTAGCCTGGTGATGGCAGGGACTGTGACTCACTCTTCTAACTAGACTTAACACTGTGTCTACAATATACATTTAATTAAAATATTAATTGACTTGATTAGTGAAGGGGTTTACTCTATGGCAAGAGTCTGTGAACTTGGGTTTTTTTTTTAAATTTCGATACCTGTGTTTCCATATAATTGGTTTCTCTTGGAATCCACTGTAGTTATTTGATGTATAGCATTATTAAGCATTATTCAGGGAAAAGGTCCACAGGAGTCACCAGACTGCCCAAAGACTCCATGACACTGAGAAGCTTAACCATGCCTACTCTGAGGTCAGGAAAGTAGGGTTAGTAGGATCAGATGTTATCCTTCAAGGATCCAGAAGCCTTGCCTTACCTGGCTTATTGAAAGCCCTCTTTTTGCTGGCTTGCTTTGGTAATAAGGTCAGCCGACCTTTACTGGCTGCACAGAATGGAATCCTTAGTTTAACATCATTTTTCATCTATGGTGGTTCGTGGCAGATGCTGAGGGGAGGAGAAGCTAAAGTGTTATGGGGGTATCTGTTATTGATCACATAATGGGGTTCGCTCCTGAAGCTGTTTGCTTTTTTTGGTGGGAACTCATTTTTAGCAGTTGAGATCCCTAGGGGGCCTCCACAGCCTTCACATTACAATTGTTATGGTTCAGTCATTTCAGTCATGTCTGACTCTCCATGAACCCCTTCGGGGTTTTCTTGGCAAAGATACTAGAGGGGTTTGCCATTTCCTTCTCCAGCTCATTTTACAGATGAGGAAACTGAGGCAAACAGGGTTAAGTGACTTGCCCCACAGCTAATGTCCAAGGTCAGATTTGAACTCACATTCAGCTCTATCCACTATGCCATCTAGCTGAACCTTGCAATTAATACCCAAGTCCATTCTGGACCTGGAGTCTGAGATATTGGACATCCAAGTTAAGATGATTCATTCTCTGCTGTATAATTTTTACATTTCATGTAATATCACATAATAATATTCACATAAACCTGGAAACCCATGTTCAGTTTTGGTAAATATTTTATTGTTAGGTAAGGGGAGCTGACTCTATTAACTGTAATTTGGACCCATGGGATACAGCTATTAAATGTAATTTGGACCCATGGGATACAGGGCCTTTGGTCTCTGCCTTCCCTTTTGGTCAAGGATGTGACACAAAGAGAGAGAATTCTTCAAGGTCAATCTCACGTGTGGGGCATTGTTTGGGAAGGAGGAGGAGGAAGAGGAGGAGGAGGAGTGACTCATGAGTACCACACAGCTTGTCCAGAGTGCTGAGGGGCAGGGGCCCCGTACGGAATCTCCCAAGATGATTTCTTGGAGCAATGAGGACAAAAGTTTTGGGAAAGTTGTGTGTGACTCATCTCTAGGGGATGATTCACCAACAAAATCTTAGAGGCTGTAATGCCAAAAGAGAAAAAAAATACATTTGAAAATGCCTACGTGAAAAAAAATCTTCTTTATATTGAGAGGCAGAGTGGATAGAGCCAGCCTCAGAGCCAGGAAGACCTGGCTTCAAGTCCTGCCATCACTTAATTCACTGAACCACACAGTGCTCTAGGCAACTCTCTCATATTGTAAGTTGCAAAGAAGGTGCCAAGCCGCACTGGTAGAGGGAGTTTCCTCACCTGGGAGTTTTCTAAACCAATGAAATCACAGGTCTCATCTCTGTCCTTTTCCCAATCTTATACTGGGTGTCCCCAAAATCTTAGTGCAGTTTTAAATGACTGAAATGCAAAAGATGCCATTTCAAGGCAGCTTATTCAATCAACAAGAATATATTGAGCACCTACCGTGTAACAGGAATGCTATGGGGATACACAGATCAAAATATAAAATAGTTCCCACCCTCAAGGAACTTTCATTCTATTGGGGAAGACAACATGTATGTATGCATATATATACACACACACATACATATACATGTACATATACGTCTATATACATAGATATGTATATAGACGTATATACGTGTGTGTTGTTCAGTCATTTCAGTTGAGTCTGATTTTTCATGACCCCATTTGGGGTTTTCTTGGCCATTCCCTTCTCTAGTTCATTTTATAGATGAGGAAAATGGGCAAGCTAGGGTAAGTGACTTGCCCAGGGTCACACAGCTAGTAAGTGTCTGAGGCTAGATTTCAACTCAGGTCTTCCTGATTCCAAGCCCAGTTCTCTATGCACTATGGCTCTGCCTGGCAGCCCTTAATGATGGTAGCACTTTAAGGTTTGAAAAACATTTTACATTCCTTCATTATATTACAATCCTTCCTTCCTTCCTTCCTTCCTTCCTTCCTTCCTTCCTTCCTTCCTTCCTTCCTTCCTTCCTTCCTTCCTTCCTTCCCTCCTTCCTTCTCCCTTACAACTCTTTAAGATCCTAGGAGAGCAGGTACCAAGCTCTCTGTGACCCATCCTGCCACCTTGTGGTGGACCCCTGGAAATGCGGATTAGATAAGGTCATCTCCAAGAGCATTCCGGGGGCTGTGGCCCTGTTCTGAGACTGAGCTAGGCTGGACATGTTGGGCAGTCTTCCCTGGGCTGCTCTTTTTTCTATTAATGATTCATCTTTCCCCACGCACGTCGCTCTAGGTTACTCTGACAAGGGAAGCACTACCCTGGAAGGGTCATGGGTTTCATCCGTGGAACACTAAAATGTTGACTTATTTATCTTTTTTTTAAAGAGACCTAGCAAGATGCAATATCAAGAGAACTAAGCCCACAGTCAGGAGGACCTTGGTTCAATTCCATCTCTGGTACAAAATGGGTGGGTGACCCTGAGCTGGTCAGTGCCCCCAGGCAGTTGGGAAAGACTCACTTGTGGAATGGGTGCTAGTTTCTTTTATTGAAGAATGTCTATATGTGGAGCTACCTACACTGACAAAGTCCTGGTCCTTGTCAAAAACAAGTAACAGTGATAACCATGTGGCTCCTTAAACCACAGCATAGGCATGATATTAATATTAATGATATTAATAAAATATTAATTATTAACAATATTAATAGTAACCATCATTTACATAGAATTTTAAGGTTTTCTGACAATTTTACTTTATCCTCATAACAGCCCCACGAGGTGGGTATTATTACCCCCATTTCAACCACATGGAAACTAAGGCTTAGAGGGCTGTACCCAAGGTCACACAGCAAAGCTAGTGCCTGAGGTGGGATTTTGGACTTAGATCTTCCCAACTCCAAGTCCAGAGATTGGTCTGCCACCCTAAGCTTCCTCTCCGTGGAAGAATTCGGGGTGTCCAACTGAGCCCATGTGCTTGGTAGCCCACTAAGCCGCGTCAAACTGGTTAGACCTGGTTTTAAATCACAGAATGGGGGTGCATACTGGGATGGTGGCTAGAGAGCCACAAATGGGGTCATCAGGACCCAGGCTCAAGTCTTAACCTCAGACACATACTGGTTGTGCGTCTCTGGGCATTTCACCGAACCACCCAGTGCTCTAGGCAAGACTCTTGATCGTAAATTGAAGATCAGGTGCCACCTGCATTGGTAGCGGGAGTTCTCTCATCTGAAAATTCCTTTTACCATCAAAGTCCCAGTTCCAGTGCCTATCCTATGCACTAGATACTCTTAGAATCCCTAGTTTTCTTCAAAGTTCAGCTTAAGCACTGTGTCCTCCATGAAGTCTTTCCTGATCTCCACCAGTGCCACACCCTCAAACCTCATATTATTTTTGTGCATATTTATATGTGCCCATGTTATCACCCCCGACAGCAGGTACACTCCTTCAGGGCAGGGATGATTTAATTTGTGTTTTTGTAGCTGTAGTACTTAGCACAGAATCTGGCATATAGTAGGTGCTTAATGAATGTGTGTACATTGATTGCAATTAGTAAGCACTTAATGTATTGGTTATCTGTCAATCAGACAATTTCCTGAGTCTGGAGGGAAGGCGGTATGGGGGCGGGGGATGATTGTGAAAGAAAGCCTAAGGCTGGTTATCTTCGGAATTTGGTTTCTTTAACACATGTAGCTTCCTTTTGTATGGTTTCCTCATTTATAAAAACGAATAGCTTAAGCTGGGTTCTCTCTAAAGTCGTTTCCAAACTTGTATCCTGTGGTTCTGTCATCATCAGGTTTTCCCTGAGACGTCCTCAGAGGCTGTACACTCATTGTCCAGGAATATTCAAAAATAGAATGTTGCTGGTGTCTCCTTGTTGCTAAAAATAAACAGACGGGAAAATAACCATACACCATAGAAAAGGAAATTGAGGCTGGTCACATGTCTTGTGTGTGGTGTGTTTCATACCAAGAAAAGAGGCGCTCCTTGAGAAATGTCCATGCCAGTGATTTCCTTCCCTCTGAAGTCTTCAATATGAAATGAACAGAAAAAATGAGGATGAAGTGGGGCAGTGATTGTCCCTGGAAAGATTCCCCTTCCATCTTACATCATCTGGTGGCACCCTCCTAGGAGCTTTTTGGTGCCTGCTTAATCTTGGCCTGGTTTCATGAAGGAGAGTTCAGCTACCTTTACCTCTAGCAGTGAAAAGGATGGGTTTTCTGAAAGGCAGAGTGTGGGAGTCAACATGCAGCCACAGTGACTGGTGAGCCAAAATGGCACCTCTTTTTGGTTAGGGAAATGGGAAAGATGGCAGCATTTTCCCCTGAGTTTCCATCCTCCGTAGTTCACTGCCTTCCCTAATTTTAAGAAGAAAATCACACAAATAAAATGTGTTAACTGGGCTCGGTGAGGTTCCTAGTGACGACAAACGCTAAGAATGGTTTAGACACACAGATACCCTCGAGGAATTTAGAGCCCAATTAGGCAGCTGGTTGGTGTCATGGATGGAGTGAAGGCTTGGAGTCAGGAAGTCCTGAGTTCAAATCCTAACTCACATCTAACTCAAATCCTAACAACAGCTACATGCCCCTAGGCAGATGCTATTTACCTGTTTCCTCATCTGTAAAATGGAGATAATTATAGAACTTCCTGCATAGGGTTGTTGTGAGAATCACGGGAGGTAATATTTGTAAAGTGCTTGGTGAATCTTAACGAGCTATAACCTAGCCTAGGGCTAGGCCAGATAGCAATTTTGTTGTGGTGGTGGTGTTTTTCTGTTGTGTCAGACTCTTCATGACCCATTTGGGGTTTTTCGGGCAAAGATGCTGGAGTAGTTTGCCATCTCCTTCTCCAGCCCTTCTTACTGTTGAAGAAACTGAGGCAAAAAAGGTTAAGTGACTTGCCCAGGGTCACACAGTTAACTCAGGCTGGATTTGAACTCAGGTCTTCCTGACTCCAGGCCCAGCGCTCTCCCCGCTGTCTCACCTCGCTGACCCAAGGAATGACACCAATGGCTAATTCTTATATATTGTTTAAAGGTTTGCCAAATGCCTTATGAATATGATCTCATTACCACAACCATGGGAGGCAGATGCTGTTATTGTCCTCATTGTGCAGATGAAGACAGTGAGAATGAGACAGGTTAAATCACTTTCTGGTAAGTGTTTGAGGCAGGATTTGAATTCAGGTCTTCCTGACTCCGACTCCAGCACTGTAGCCACTGTGCCCCCTAAACTGTATATAACAGTCTCGCTCTACTCTTCTGTGGTCCGATCAAGTCTGGGATATGTTATTCTGTTTGGGGGAGGAGGACTACATTTTAGGCAGAACCTTGAAAGGCTGGAGAAGAGTCTGCCTATGCAGAGGAGGTCATCCAGACTGGAGAAGGGCCCTGTGTCCGTGCCGGAGGATGACCCTCTGAAGGAATGTGACATGTGTTGTGTGGAGAGGAAAAGGCTCTGGGGAGAGATGAGAACCATCTATGAGCATTTAAGGGCTCCAGGGATCTAGCTGAAAGGCCATCTAGTCTACCTCCTCCCATTTTACATATGAGAAAGCTGAGGCTCAGGTAGATGGAGAGATTTATATAAGCACTAGAACTAAAGGCAGGATTTGAACCCAAGTCCCCCAACTTCCAAGTTGCCTAGATGGACCTTGCACGTAGAAAGCATTCAGTAAAAGTTGAATAAATAAATGATTAGTTTACAGATGCAGAGGTAGGAGGGCCTCCCTTTACCCCCAGCCACCATCACTCACTCGTATCTGCTGACCATCATGGGATCTCAGAGTTGGATGGGACCACAGAGAGCATCTCTACCCCTACAACCTCCATAAGTTAGTCAGTCAACAAACATATCTTACCTGCTTAGTAGGTGCCAAGGATTGTGCTGAGTACTTGGCATACAAAGAAAAGTAAAAACCAATCCTGTCCTCAAGGGATTTAGATTCTAACAGTATGCATTTATTAAGAACCTTCTATGTGCCAGTCAAGTCAACAAGCACTTATTAAGTGCCTACTGCATGCTCTAGGCACTGTGCTAAGTGCTGTGGATACAAAAAGAAGCAAAAATATGGTCTTTGCCCTGGAGGGACTCAATCGGTTCTCACTAGAATAAAGACTTTGGGGCAGGTTAAGAGGCAAGGGCAGCCCATTTCATGATTTCATTTTAGAAATTACTGGGGAGCTTGTTTTGCCATCTACTTCCAGCCTTTCATGAATCAGGGCAGAGATGACTTCCTAGCCTGCTATGCCCTCTCTTCTCTAGCCCTCTCAATCTGTTCCCAGCATCGTCATCGGATTCCAGGGAACAGAAAGGGTAGGGGAGCATCCCAGACACCACAGAGCTTTTAGGAAAATGGTATTGACTTTGGTGGCTGCGAAGGTTTGCCTCATCTGGAGAAGTCGATTTCTCTGAGTGGAGGCAAGTTCCCCAGGCCGAGAGGCAAGCGATTGAGCAGACATCGATTGTTTGATCATCCCTAGAAGTTTATTGTAAATGAATCTGCACTCCCTGTTCTCGGACCTTCCCGGAATCTGGGCTATAATTGGAAAGCAGAGCGGCATATAGAAAAGCAATCATTCTGCCTTGCTGCTGGGAGAAAATAGCAGGTTTGATATTTATATTCAGACAATTCTGCCTGTTGGAGCCCTCCCGGATAGGGAGGATGCTTCCACTGGCATGAAGGGAGTCGCTGGGGCGCTGTGGTAGATGGATGCTTGGGACCAGGGACCCAGAAAAGCAAAGCCTCGTGGGCTCGAGGTAGGTGAAACTAAGCAGGGTCAGGGTACAAGATCTTGGATTTGAAGGTGGAAGGGGCTGCTGAAGTCATCCTGTCTACCCCATCATTTTATAGAAAGAGAAACTGAGGCCCAGAGGGGAGAAGTGACTTGCTCGAGGTCTCTCCAGATGCCATCTGAATCCTTTCCTTAATACTGTTGCTGTTAGCGCCAGAGAGATGTGTTAAAATGTGAGCTTGAACCCTGGGAAGCAACAGACTTTTTTTTCTCTTCAAAGTCATGGAGTTCCTTCCTCTTGACCTGGGTTCAAGCCTTGATTCTGGGACACAACAGCTGTGTGACTGTGGCCAAATTACATCATCTCTCTGGCCAGATGGAGGTTTGGATTAGATGACCTCAAAGGTACCTTCCCGCTCTAAGTTCTCTTTGGTCCTTGCAGTTTTCACTATCTAGGAATGAGATCGAAGTGTACTTGATGGGGGTGTGTTTATGAACTCAAGAACCAGAAATTCTCCTTTCTGTGAGTCTGATAGTTTTCTTTCATTCACCCATCCATTTATCCATCGGTCCATCAATCTGTATACCATCTGTCCATCCATCCATCCATCTGTCCATCCATCCATCCATCCATCCATCCATCCATCCATCCATCCATCCATCTATCCATCTATCAATCATTCATTTATTTATTTTGTGGTGGTATCACTATTTTGTGGATCATTTTTACCTTGAAACAGAGTATATACTCCAACAAATTCCTAGCTAGGCACTAGCACATTCTTACCTGTGTCCATCACCTCACAACACTTTATGACTGACAAGAAATGAATGGAAAAGCATTTAAAATCCTTACTATGTGCCAGGTGCTATGCTAATTTCTGGGTTTACTGATGCTAATGGGAGGCAGCTCTGGCCCTAAAGGACCTGACATTCTAATAAAGAGCTCTGACTGGGTGGAGGCATTTGGTGTGGGGAGGCCTCTGGGTGATGAGTGAAGCCACATGACAGATGGATGTCACTTTCCAGAAACAAAGGTAGCATCAGTTTCATTACTAGCCTCTTTTTGTCTTCAAGTCCCCAGAACTTGGCCCAGTGCTTGGCAGGCAGGAAGTGTGTAGGTTTCTACTTGTTGACTCCTGGGCTAGAGATTGAAAACAGGGGAGTGGTGGTTAGTTCTGTTAGTTAAGCATTTATTAAGCACCTAGTCAGTCAGTCAATAAGCATTTATTAAGGACCTACTATATGCCAGGCTAAGTGCTGGGGATGCAAAGAAAGGCAAAAGACAATCCTGCCCTGCAGGAGCTCACAAGTTGATGGGGGAGAGAGCATGCAAACAGCTATGGACCAGCAAGCAGGATTGATGCTTTAAGGAGGGTTTAGCATAGTCTAGATGACTTCCTGAGGATTCATTTACGTTTCTTGTTCTATGAAACAAAATTAAATCTAATCATCCCATCTTTAGCAGTGTCTGATCTCTACAGATGTCCTTACCAGGTGTCATCTGGACGTTTGAGAAATGTGGCTGTCTTCTAGGAACAAAGAGTCCAAACAGACAGACTAAGATGAACTTGGTTGTTTGGGCTCTCCGTTAATGCTCCATTGAATGGCTGGAGCCTGGAGCATGGGGATACCTGTTGTTGCTGGCTTTATTGCTGTCACACACCTGCCTGCCTGCTCTGCCCTGCAGGTAGATCAGGCTTATATTATAATCTTATTTTCATATGAGAAAACTGGGCCCCAGATTACTCAGTGTCCATGTAGATCTTACAGATACAGAAGAGACCTTACTGGCTACCAGCATCTAAAAGATGATGAAACTGGGGGCTAGAGGACAGGAGTGCTCCCAGTCACACTGCTTGTAAGCCTCTAAGTTGAGATTTGAACGTACATCCTACGGTCTATCCACTACTCCACGTTGCCCAGCTCCTTAGACCTTAGCTAGTCCTTCAATGACAGCCTCCTCGCCTGGCCCTTACTAGCCTGGGGAAACCTGCTGGCTAGGGTTGTAGCTTTCAAGAGCCCAGGGCCATCTCTAGCTCCTGATGAAGCATCACCAAGGAACTACTGAGGAAGCTTTGTTACCTCCAGGTTGGACTATGGGAAAACACCAGCTCAGCTCACTGTAACCGAGTTTCCTGATGATAGGTTACCTTTTCCTGAGAATATTCCGACCCCATGTTGGTCATCAAGCCCCACTGACTCAGTTTTGTTTACTCTCATTTTTCTACTGACTTGATATACCTTTATTAATCTTCTAACTTTGTATCACTCTCACTTGATTTTTTTGTTTTTTCAAAAGATTATAAAAATGTTCAGCCTTGCCTTGGGCTGTCCAGATACAAGAGTGATGTTTGATGTCTGTGTCTGAATATCTCTTAAACAAGTATTAAACAAGTATTACCAGAGACAGCCTGGCATAGTGGCTAGAAAGCTTGCCTTAGAATCAATAAGAACTGGATTCTAGTGTCCTTCCTTTGACATATATTAGCTGTGTGACCCTGGATATGTCGCTCAACTTCTCAATGTAGGTGCTGACCTGCACTGATGGAGAGATTTCCTCAACCTGAAATTTCCTACCCGAATGAGATATCAGGTCCAGTTGCTGTCTGTAAGCAAGTACTGAGTCTATGTTTGGACAGCATTAATACTTAGAGAAAGGCTTTCTTGCCTGGAGTAACTCGGGAAATTTCTTTCTTCTATTCCTCCTTAGCCCCTTTAACCAAGAAGGTGATTCCCTTATGGATCCCTGAAATCATTTATTTAGTTAGTCCTGCCATCTGCCCTGGACTGTTTAGTGTAAACAAAGTTATTGAGCCATTTTAGAGTGTGGGAGTGTGTATGATGGCCACACCTTCACACTTTCATTCTCCTTGGATTAATCCCAATGTGATTTCCTCTGGGGTCCAGAGGGTAGGGATTAGCTCTCTTCTCCCCACCCTCCCCCTGCCTTCCATTTCCTGAAAGTGATTTTTCCCCACCTTAAATTTCTTTGAAATGTCAGCCATTATTTCTTTTTTTAAGTTTTATTGATGTTTTGTTTTTAAATTATAAGCAAAGATTACCTTCATTTCTCATGTAACAAAGTAAAGCAGTTGAGTAAAACTAATAATGCCATGACCTCATCTGGAAGTAAGTGCAACATTGCACATCTGTAGCTGCCCCCTTGATTTTTAAAATTGTTTTCAAAAATGAAGTGAAATCCATTTTCTCTCCTTCCCACCCCACTCGCCCCATTAAAAGAAAGAGAAAAGAAGCACAAATTCTTTGTAACAAATATACACAGGAAAGCAAAACAAATTGCCTCATTGGAGGAATGTGAATATATGTATGTTTTGTTCTGCCCTCTAAATCCATCATCCTCTCTCTGTCAGGGTCAGTATCTTTCATCATCAGTCATCTGTTGGTCCTCTGAAATCATGGATGGTCCTAGTTCTTACAGCTTTCAGAGTTGTTTGTCTTTATTTTGTCGTTGCTACTGTATAAATTTTTCTCCAGCTGCTGCTGATTTTCCTGCTTGTAGGTTTGTAGAAGTCCTCAAAATTGTTCATTCTTCATGGCTAATGTGGAAATATGTTTTGCATGATTTCATGTATATAATGAGTATCGGATTGCTTGTCTTATCAATGGGTAGCGGAAGGTTGGAGGAAGAGAATTTGGAACTCAAGATAAAGATAAGATTTAAAAATGCATGGAAAAAGAAACAAAATGGGGATGATTCTAAGAACCCTAGCACCTGCCTCATTTAATTAGCAGTCATTTGGACCATTGTTTTTACATGGCCATAGATAACCTGAATTTCCTCCCTTGAGAACTGCTTGTTCATATCCTTAGGTCATTTATCCATTGGGGAATGGCTTTTTTTCTCGTAAGCTTGAGTCAGTTCTTTGTATATCTTAGACATGAGACCTCAATCAAAGAAACTTGCTACAATGGCCTTTTCCCTAGTTAATTGTTTCCCTTTCAATCTTAATTTTATTGGATTTGTCTGTGGAAAAATTTTAGTTTTAGATGATCAAAATGACCTATCTTTTGTAAATCTCTCTATCTCTTGCCTGGCCCTAAACTTTTCTTTTATCCAGGATCTTGTAGGTAATTTTTTAAAATTTTTCTAATTTTGTTTGTGATGTAACACACATGTATATACATGCGTACAATCGGAGCTTCTCTTGGTGTAAGTTATTAAGTCTTTTTCTAAATCCAATTTCTTCCATACTGCTGCTTAATTTCTCCAGTAGTTTTTGTCAGATAGTGAGTCCTAATTCCATTATCTAGGGTGTTTCTCTTTTCTGAATCCTAGGCTGGCTACCAGATATGTCTATTTCTCTAAGTCGAGCACTTAATCCATTGTACTGATTGATTTCTCTATTGGTTATCTAGTACAGAAGACTCATATTCCTGAGTTCAAATGTGGCCTCAGACACTTACTAGCTATGTGACCCTGAACAAGTCGCTTAACCCTGTTACTTCGGTTTCCTCATCTGTAAAATGAGCAAGAGAAGGAAATGGCAAACCAGTTCAGTATCTCTACCAAGAAAACCCCAAATGGGGTCACCAAGAGTATGACATGGAGGAATCAACTAAACAAAAACAGCCCAGTTGTTTAGCGGATTATTGCTCTGTAGTAAAGTTGGAGACTTGGCACTGCTAAGCTCCCTTCATTCCTACTTTCATCACCCATGAGATTCTTGACCTTTTTTGCTTCCATGTAAATTTCAGTATTTTTTAATTTTGTAAAATAATCCTTTAGTAGTTTGGTGTTGCATTAAATAAGTCAATTAATTTAGGCAATATTGCAATTTTTATTGCATTGACTCATCCTACTTGTGGACAATTCATCTTTTCCCGTTATTTAGGTCTATCTTTATTTCTAGAAACAGTGCTTTGTAGTTACATAGTTTTTATCTTGATAGGTAGACATAATGTCTTTTGTGCATTTATAGTCATTTTAGAGGCGCTTTTCTTTCTATCTTTTCCTGCTGGGCCTTATTGACATTATGCAGAAATCCTGATTATTTCTATGGATTTGTTTTATATCCTGCAAGTTTGTTGAAGTTATTATTTCAATTAATTTTTAGTGGAAGAGAGCCATCATCTTGCAGAGTGATTATTCTGCCTTTACTCTTCTTCCTCGCATTTCTTTCTCTCCTTCTATTGATGTTGCCAATAGACTCTGGGTCAGAGACAAAGGGCATTCCCAGCCTTTGAGCCCAAGGTTGGTCTTACCAATCAGATTTTGGCAGATTTTTGGCTATTTTTTATTCACGTCATTGTGAAGCACCAAGTGAGTGGCTGAAGGACTGGACTTCAGGGTCAGGAAGATCTGGGTTCAGACCAGTCTTCTTCTTAGATGTGTGACTCTGGGCAAGTCGGTGAATTTCTCTGGATAATTGACTTGTCACCTTCCTAAATCACAGATTGAGAACTAGAAAGGACCACAGAGCTCACGAATCCAACCCTCTCATTTCATAGATGATGACATAGCCACAGTACCATGGCTAAGTGTCCAAGAGAGGACTTAGCCACTGTCACTAACGGTTACAAATGGCTTCTGTGGAGAAAATTCTCACAACTGAAGCCCATGTTGTGGAAATCACGGTCCCTTCAGTGGATAAAGCACCAGACCCAGAGTTAGGAAGTCCTGAGTTCAAATTTAAACTCAGACACTTAGTAGCTGTGTGAATCTGGGCAATTCACTTACCCCTGTTTGCCTCAGTTTCCTCATCTATAAAATGGGAATAATTAGAGCCCCTACCTCCTAGGGTTGTTGTGAGGATCAAAGGAGGTAATGATTGTAAAGTGCCTAGCACGGTGCCTGGTACGTAGTAGGTGCTTAATCAATCCCCTTCTTTTTCCTGTTTGAGTATTGTCATCGTTGCAGATTGTTGCTTGGCTTCACAACATCTGCACCAGTCTTCCCAGGCTTCGCTGTATTTGTTGTACTGGATTTATTCCCACATTGCAGCGTGACTCTTTTTCCCTCCTCGATGGGCACCCACTTTGTTTCCAAAATTTGTGTGTGTGTGCTAATTAATGCTAAAAATGCTCCTATTATTTCTGATGCTATTTGGGCTGAACCCATCCCCCTTGTATGAGAGCCTCGGTTAGGGGCCTCATCTTCTGCTCTCAGACTGTAAGCTTTTTGAAGGCAAGGTCTATGCCATTTTTTCATCTTTTTATCTCTGACCCTAAACACAGTGTCTTTCCCGGAGTGATGTCTACAGAATGGAATCCTATTGAATTACAGATGACTGGAAGTTTCTTTACATCTGAATCTCGATGCGGAATTGCTGAGGCAGAGAATTTTTATTCTATACTCCCCACATCCATCTTACCTTCCCTTCTCTTTCTTTCATTAGATTGTAAGCTCCTTGAGGACAGGGATGGTCTTCTTTTTGTATACCCAGTGCCTGGCACATAGTAGGTGCTTCATAAATGTCTATTGATTGATTTGTTCCCCTGGAGTAGGACATCTGATAAAAGTTTTTTACTTAACTGTTAAATAGAGCTTAGTGATCTGGAGGCAGGGGCATGAATTCCCAAGGAAGTGGGAAGAGGTCTTTGGGGGGGCTGTTTTACAGGCCACCCAGAGGAATGTTATTGACTAAATGGTGATGGATCCTTCACCTACACTGCTCAGGGTCCTTGCCTTCAGGACACAAAAGCCCAGGCTTCATTTTTGAGATGAAACTAGACAGTAATGGCTGGGAAGTGTCTACCATGATGCCATCTTGGCCCCTCAAAGGCCACACCAGCCTTTTAGAAGAATTTTTTCCTTGCTGCCCAAATGGTCTTTGTTGATTACATTTTCTTACTTACGGTTCAGATGTCTTGTTTTCTCGTCTGGGTGGGAGGTGCCCTTGGGCTCATTTCTTTCTTTCTTTTTCTGCTCAGATCAGCTTTTGAAGTGACTCAGAGAAGGTGAAGACAACCCGTTCAGCTGTCTGAGGAGGAGTGCAGAAGACAGCCGAATAAATGCAGGTATGTTCACTGGCATGTTTCTATGTGCATCATGATAATATTAATAATAATAATAACATTTCTCTAGTTCATTATGGTTTGCAAAGCACTTTTTGGGTGTCATCTCATAAGCCCTGTGACAGGCGTGCCATGAGTAGCCTCATTTTACAGATGAGGAAAATAGTGCTGAGAGAGAAAGCAAATGACTCGTCCGGAGTCTCACAGCTAGGAAGTGTTTGAGCAGGATTCAAATTCAGATCTTCCCGACTCCAAGTCCAGATTTCTATAGGTGGCGCCATAGTGCACAGAGCATTGGGCCTGGAGTCAGGAAGACCAGAGTTCAAATCTGGCCTCAGATGCTTACTGGCTTTACGACCCTAGGTAAGTGAGCCTTGGTTTTCTCTTCAGTGAAATGGGGGTAGTAATAGCATCCACCTCCCAGGGGGTTGTAAGGAACAAATGAGACAATATTTGCCAACAAATGCTCAGCACACAGCATTACTCCACGAATGCTTATTCTCACCCTCTTTTTCCTCCCTCCTCTATCCACTACACTACCCGGCTGTCCAGGGTAGGATTAGCCCTGTGATTTCATTAGAGTAGGGAACTCCCAGGTGAGGAAAGTCTATCTACCAGTGTAGGTTGATACCTTTCTTCAACTTGTCATCTTAGAATGGGGCTGTCCAACCTTAGGTGTTTATTGAAACAATAGACAATGTATTTTGATTTTCCACTTTAATGAGAGCTCTGTGGTAGCTCGGCTTCCTTTACTAAAGCATTTATGTAAATTTCTATGCTTGTAGGCAGGCTGCATGTGCCCACAGGCCGCATTTTGGACAGCCCTGATCTTAGAGTATTGCCTAGAATCCAGAGATGTCAAGGGTATCCCTCAGGGGCACAGTTCATTTGGGACAGGACCTGATCCAAAGTCTTCCTGGCTTTGAGGCTGCTTCTCCAGCCACTATGCAATGCTGCCCTATTTTGTTTTCTATAGAAGAGAGAAAGAGGAGAAAAGCAGCCCAGCATTCATTTCAACATTTACCAAGTGCTTAGCAGATCATGGTGTAAAGAATTCATTAGGTCTCAAGTTCTGATCCTGCCTTCGATGCTTAACTAGTTGTATGACCCTGGTTAAATCAATTAACCTCTCCTCAGTTTCTTCACATGTAGAATGGGGCTCTTGGGAGTTGGAGTTGTGTGTGGCTTGTCCTTCATTCTCGAAGAGGACCATGGCATCAGGGAGATGATGACGCGACTTGCAGTTGACTTTGATTTGAGTGAGGGAGGGCTGGGCAAGGTCACCAGCCTCACCTTCTCCTGCAGAGTCATCTGGGTCCAGTGGCCAGGCCTCGATCAGGATGACTCAGGAATTGGAGTAGTGCAGTGGATAGAGCTGATCTTGGGGTTTGGGAGACCTGGATTCAAGTCCCACTTCACACACACACACACACACACATACACACACACGCACACACACACTCACACGCCACATTACCCTAGGCAAACCACTTCATTTCTCCAAGACTCAGTTTCTTCAGCTGTAAAATTGAAGTTTAATACTTCAAGTGAGAGTGTTGCAGTAGAGAGAGATCTGGGAGCCTGGAAGTCATGGGTTCAAATCCTGCCTCTGACCTTTACTAGTTGTGTGACCTTGGGCAAGTCATTGAAGCTCTGTGCTCCAAGCAGTTCTCTGAGATTATAAAGTACACAGTGGGTGCTAAGAGATGCTGCCATGGATGATGTCACAAGTCCAGTCAAATAAAACAAAGAAAAAATGGCAGAATATAAGAATACCTTCTTTATAGGCAGTGGGAAGGATCAAAATGAGATAAAGCCTCTAAGTTTCTTTGCAAACTCTAAAGGTTAATTGAATGTGAACTGTCCTGATGATATCCCTCACACTTTGCCAGGGACATTCGAAGACAAAACAGGCCCTGCCATCATGGAGCTTTCATTCTGCTGGGGGGTGGGGAAGGGGAAAGGCAAGCACACAGAGAACTCAATACAACACACAGGTAACGTGTTACCAAGTAACCTCCCGAGAAAGAAAGCTCTAAAGATTGGTGGAAAGGTCAGGAAAGGCCTTGCTTAAGGCTAAGGCTAATGATTTTTTTGGAGGAGGAGTGTTGACTCGTGCCCACCTCACCATCAGGGACCTCCTTTGAAGGCATTGCTGGGATTGTTTTAGCAGCCTCAGCAAAAATGAATCCTGGCAGTGGAGGGAAGCCCCATGAACTGAACCTCTTGGCCTGGGTTCTCCCATGTCCATTAGCTGCTTCTTGGGGACCCCTTCTGGAAGCAAAAACATACCTCAAGAAGAAACCAAAAGAAGAGGAAGGTGGGCCCTGTGGCCTCTGGGGCACATCCGCCTGGTGGGTTTCTTCTTCTCATTTCTCTGGGGCAGCAAACAACAGCTGGGCAAGCGTGGGAGAGGTGAACCTGCCTCAGCTCCCAGGCATGGGAGGTACGGAGGAAGAGCCGGGAGGGAAGGGCCCCAGGGTCAGAGGATTCAGGATTTAGCACTACTGGAGTCAAAGCCCGTGTTAGATGCATAAGAAATGCTTTAAAATGGAATTGGTTGGACTTTTGGTCTACTCACGTTTATTTGGGAGGCAGGGAGAGGACCCCAGGCCTGCTCCATGGATTCCTTCTGGTTTGTCTTTCTGGAGCTCCGTGAGGCTATTTTAACTTTATGTAATTTCCACTTCTCTCCCCAAATAGTATCTAAATTTCAAAGAGGACTGCAATGCCATGGCGTTCTGTGCAAAAATGAGAAGCTACAAAAAAAATGAGGTGAATCTGGATGTGCTGGAGCCTGGGGTGGAGGTGGTGTTCTATCTGCCTGATAGGAAGCCCCTCCACTTGCTCAGTGGGGAGTACACCGTGGAAGACCTGTGTATCAGAGCTGCGCAAGAGTGCTGTGAGTATCCTCAGCCCCGGCTCTAACCCAGCTACCAACTGGGCACCCTAACATGAGGCAGCCAGGCAGTGCAGTAGGTGGAGCCCTGGGCCTGGAGTCTGGAACACCTGAGTTCATATCCACCTGCAGAAACTCACTAGCGGTGTGATCCTGGGCAAGTCACTTAATCTCTGTTTGCCTCAGCCCACGTGGAAGGGAGAATGGTGTGAGAAAACTGAAAACATTGGAAAGGGCCAGGAATATGAAAGGCTTTAAAAGCCAGAGGATTTGATATTGGTGTTGGAGGTGATAGGGGACACTGGAATTTAATGAATAAGGGGATGACGTGGTCGGACCTGGACTTTAAGATCACTTTGACAGCTGAGTGGGAGGTAGACTGGAGTGAGTGGAGACTTGAGGCCAGAAAACCAACCAGCAGGCTCTCCAGGTGGGAGGTGATGAGTGCCTGCACCACACTTGATGGATGCTTTCCACAAGGCTGTTAATTAGCAAAGTTGTAATTAGCAAAGTATTTGTAAATATTCACAAAGAATATTATTTGTTAGTCAAGTGAGCACAAACCTGGCTGTCTAATGGTTTCATTCTTAACACTCACTGTATGGCATTGTATTTGGGTGCCTCTGTTTCTCTGTGAAATAACAGTAATGTTAGGGTAACACAGTCTACTCCATATCTATCTCATGGGCATAATTAAGATCTTTTAAAATTATATATATAAATATATATGTATATATATGTTAATCAATGAAAATCCGCTCTCTCCTCCTCACCTCCCTACAAAAGAAGGAAAAGAAAAGAAAGACAAAGGAAGAAAAACAAACCTCCCATTAGAAACGTGTATACTAAAGCAAAACAAATCTCAAATTGGCTGTGTTTAAAAAAAAAGTCTCAGTCTGCGCTCTGACTCTATGACTTCTCTGGAAGGAGCTGAACAGCCTGTTTCACCAAGAATCCTTCAGAATTTTGGTCGGTCATTGCTTTGATGAGAGCCCTTCAGTCTTCAAAGTTGTTTGGTTCTCCAACATTTTGTCTTTGTATAGATTGCTCTGGTTCTACTGACTTCTGTCTGCCTTAGTTCATATCAGATTTCCCTCCTCTTTTTTAAATTGTCCCTTCCTCTTTTCTTAAAGCTCAGTAGCATTCCATCACATTGGCATACCATAGCTTGTTCAGCCATTCCCCAGGTGAGGGCACCTCCTCAGTTTCTAATTCTTTACTGTCATAAAAAGAGCTGCTATAAATATTTTATGCATATGGATCCTTTTCCTTTCTTTGATCTCTTTGGGGTAGGGGCCTAGGAGAAGTATTACTGTGTCAAAGGTTATACACAGCTTAGCAACCTTGTGGGCCATCGTTCCAAATTGCTTTCCAGAATCGTTGGACCATTCACAGCTCCACCAACAGTACCATTATAAAGATTTACTGCATTTAAAAAAAGACATTTTAAATTTCACCGAGAGCATCCCTTTCATTTATTGCTTCTTTAATTTTTTGAAAAGAGATGTGAGTGCCTGTAAAGTGCTTTGCCCACTTTCAATTGTTAGATAGAGATCAGTTATTATTATTTCCTGCATATTACTGGAATTTCCAGCCCTGTCTCCCGCCTCATTAACTTGGTCTTTCTTCTGGGCTGAGTTTTAACCCTTCCTCTGTTCCTTGTGATGCACGAGGCAGCTGGGAGATGTAGTGGAGAGAGCAGGCAAAGACCTGGGTTCAGATGACCTCCTCTGCTCTTTTGGCCTTGATCCAGTGCAGGGATTCATCACCTTGTTTGAGTCACGGACCGCATGGGCAGGCAGGCTGGAGAAGTCTATGGACCCTTTCTCACAATCATGGCTTTACGTGTACAAAACAAAATGCATAGGATTGAAAAGCAAGTGGATTATATCAAAACCCAATTGTCAAACTATTTTTAAAATAGGTTTCATAGAGCCCAGGTTAAGAATGCCTGCTCTAATCTCATGATCTTAATGACAATATGGTGAAATAAATGTTTTGATTATCATCACACCAATTTTATAGATGAGGAAGCTAAAGTCAAGGGAAGTTAATTGAAAAGTCCAGGGGTCACACAGCTGAAGTGTCAGAGTCAGGATTCAAACACAGGTCCTCCTGCCTCCAAGTCTCATGCTCTTAGGGAAATCCCAAGGATGAGCAATCCTCAGTTATTTAAATTAGTGATGTGTACCCATTTGATTCATAGGAGGGTGTTGGTAAGTTAGGGACTGCTGTTAGGTCAAATCGATCTACAATTGATAACTGATTTATGCCAAACTTTCATTTTCCCCTCTATGTTTCAAAAATCCAAGTAATTTCCATTCTTCAGTAGGGTTGTGCGGTTTGTCCTTCATTCTCGAAGAGGACCATGATATCAGGAAGATGATGCCATGACTTAAATTGAATTGGATTTGAGTGAGGGAGGTTGTGCTAAGTCACCAAACTCACTTTCTCCTCCAGAGCCATCTGGGTCCAGTGGCCAGATGAAGATCAGGATGACTGGAGATGGCCCAGTCTTCTGTATGGAGTGAATGGGGGGAAGACATGTGATGATGGGAGGAAGAATGGAATGCTGTCTTAGCATCTGTAGTTTCAGTCATTTTGATGGTTATTTTTTCACTCCTCTTGCTAAAGGGAAAATGGTGCTTGATTTGGAGAGTGGGGAGAAAGAGAGCAGGGAAGATGAAGAAGGGAGAAGGGAGAGGGGAGGGAACGCTATGGGACCAACTTCATTAAACATGCATCCTCTAGTTAGGCAGCCGCTAATGAAAAACATTTATTATAAATACACCGAGTACTTAAGAAACCTATTTATTATTTATGCTAAGAGATTTTTAATCGCTGTCAAAAGTCACTTGGGTTGGTTTTTATTCTAACACATATGCCCTTCACTGCTGCCAGGAAATTTTTTGTATGTCTTTTGGATAAGGCAGTGTGTGAGCATTGGACAACAGAGTAAAAGCCAAAGTTTGGAAGGGTTGTGAGGAAGGCTTTCTTGTCTCCTTCAAAATATACTCCTCACATTTCTAGAGAACATGAAGGTTTGCAAAGTGATTTACACCCATTATTTCATTTGAACCTCCCAACAACCCTGAACTCAAGGTGCTGTTATCCTCATTTTACAGATGAGGAAACTGAGACCCAGAGTATCTTGTCTGTTGTCATACAGCTAATAACTAGGCATTAAGTACTTAGTATGGGCAAAAGGCACAGGGGATAGGGAGATGAAATAGGCTATCCTGCCCTTCGCCCAAGGAGCTTACAATCACAGAATCTCAGAGTGAGCAGGGACCTCAGACGCTATCTAATCCAACCCTTGCCTGACCAAAAACTCACATTACAGCATCACAGCCAAGTGCTTGGTTAGTCAGTCAGCTAGCATTTATTGAGCACCTACTGTGTGCCAGGAGCTTCTTGAAGGACAACCCCATCACCTGTCAAGGTAGCCCATTCCTCATTGGAACACTTCTTGTTGTGAGGATGCTTTATCTGAAGTTAAGCCCAAGCCCCCCTTTTAGCAACTCCCCTGCTTCCTCCCAGCACCTATTATTCCTAATTCTACCCGCTGGGGTCAGACAGAACAAATCTAATCTGTCTCCCCTATGATAGCCTTAGGATAGTTGAAGATGGCCGTCATGGCCTCTTGAAGGCTTCCTTCTTCAGACTAGTCCTTTACCCAAACTTCGTGTGGCATCTTCACTTCTCTTGCCATCCTGCTTACCCTCTTCTGTGTGTACTTTGGCTTCTGCTGCTTAAAAATGAGTCACTTGATACTGAACAGAGTACTCCACATGTGCTTTGCTTACCTCAGGGTACCTTGGGGCACTCACCTCCTTAGGTTTGCACCTTCTGATTCTCTTGACACAGCCTAGGGGAGTATTAACTTTTGTTGATTTTATGTCTCCAAACTGACCTTTTGGTTCCCTAAGGCCCCCCAGAACCTTTTCACAAGAACTGTGGTTTAGCCATACTTCTGCCATCCAGTACTCAGGAAGCTGAGTTTTGGAACCTGTGTAGCTTGTTGCATTTATCTCTACTAAATTCCATCTTACTCTGTTTAGCCCATTGTTTAAAATGGTTAAATATCCTTTTGGATCCTGATTCTGTTCCGCTGTGTTTTTTCTATCCTTCTAAACTTTGTGTTATCTGGAAATTTGATCAGCCATTCACAAAGTGATTAAAAGAAATTCTCAATATCCCAGGGCCAAGCTCAGATCCCTGGGGCTCTCCATTAGAGCTCATTTTCCAAGCTGATATTGACCCATTAATGACTATGCTTTGGGACCAGCCATTTAGTCAGTTCCAAATTAACCTATTTATGCTTGTCACCTAGCCTGTCTCCCTCTACCTCATGCACAAGCATACTATGAAAGACTTTCAACCAATCAATCAATACCTTCTATGTGCCAGGCACTGTGCTAAGTGCTGGGGATACAAAAAGAGGCAAAAGAGTCTCTGCCCTCAAGATCTAACGAGAGAGACAACATGCAAACAAATATACATACACATACATACATACATATGTGTGTACGTATAAAACTTTACTTATGCTTTATATGCAATCTAAGAATATCCGTATGAAATGAAAATCCTTGCCCTCAGGGAGGTTATATTCTCTTGAGAGAAACACGTCCACTAATAGACAAATAGAAAACATAATTTGGTGGGAGAGTGACTAGTTATAGAGACAGATTTTGAGCCCAGGTCTCCTGAATAATGGATGGTCATAGGATTTAAAGTTAGGAGGGACCTCAGAGATATCTAGTCCAACTCCCTCATTTACAGATCAATCAATAAACATTTATTAAGCACCTACTGTATGTCAGTTGTTGTTCAGTCACTTTTTAGTTATGTTCAACTCTTCATTTCTTGGCAAAGATACTGGAATGCTTTTCCTTTTCTTTCTCCAGCTCATTTTACAGATGAGGAAATTGAGGCAAACAGGTTGAAGTGACTTGCCAAACAGCTAGTAAGTGTCTGAGGCAGCACCACCTGGTTGCCTCATTGAACTGACACTATTTGTTAGGCACTGCACTAAGTGCTGGAGATACAAAAAAAAGCAAAAGAGAGTCTTTGCCCTGGAGGAACCTACAATCTAATGAATGAAACAGCATGCAAGCATATGTAGAAATCAAGGCAATGGAAATGGGTGGCAGGGCACATTTCTCCCTCTCTGATGAATTCCTGACCTCTTCCCTAGGCATATCTCCACTGTGCCACAACCTCTTTGCCCTGTACGACGAAAAGACGAAGCTGTGGTACGCCCCAAATCACTGCATCAAGATTGAAGAGAAAACATCGCTGCGGCTACATTATCGAATGAGGTATTGTTTCCACAATCTGGCTAGCGGCTGCTGTGGGGGTGTGAGATCCACCCACGGCCGGCACCCAGAAAGCTGCCAGCGCCCACAAAGCACAGGTTCTTTCGATCTGCTTAACTAAGGAAAGCAAGGTGCAGAGACAGACAAGCTTACTTTAATTCAGCACACAAATATCATTCACTTAGTTCAGGGAAAAAAGCCAGCACTCTGAACTTCAGAGCAAATTACAAACAAAGTACAAACATCAACAGACAGACCCAATACAGATTCATAGTTACCAACATCTAGGTTCAGCCTGGGAGCTCAGAACAAGGGCTGGCCCACAGTCACGAGTACCACCACTGCTGCGGCAAAGAGCTCCCAAGAAGAGATGGCCAACCCCTGGTTTTATATCTTTTTCAGTGTCAGGGGTGAGTTACGCATGTGACTCACCCACATGACCCAGAATCGTCACAAAGAGGCGACTTAAACCCACGTGGTCTAAGAGCCTCTGCTGTCCGAGACATGTAAACTAGGCCCTTCCTGGAGTTAGCCCCACGTTGGGCCCCACCTTAGTTGCCAATCCACACCCACATAGTTTTACACCTAATAGGGGTTTGGGCCTGGGCCTTAGCACTTAGTAAGATTCAATGAAATACACTGAATTACTCAAAGCAAACAAAAGCCAAACTCTTCAAGGGCACTTGTTGAACTAAGTGCTAAGGAGCCCATTTTGCTTACCAACACAGGTATGCGGAGTTGTTGTTTTGACCCTCTTCATTCCAGATCTGTAGAATCACTCAGTATCTGGCCTAAGTGAAGGCCAGACCTATCATGGGCAATCAGCAAACATTTATGACGTGCCTACTAAGTGCTAGAGATAAAAAAGAAAGTCCATGCCCTCAGGGAGATCATAGTCTATGGGAGAAGGGGAAACATGTCCACTAATTTGGTGGAAGAGTGACTAGCTTCTGGAGATCATGAAAGACCTTCTGTAGGAGTAGGTAGAGCTTGGTCTGTGGTTCAAAGGGAGGTGGGGATTCTGAGAGAAGGAGGAGAATGCATTTCAGGTATATGGAGCAGCCTGTGCAAAGCAGGAGATGGAATGTGACGTAGGAGGAATCTGGGAAGGATCTGGGAAGGAAGGAGGGATCTGAGCTGAACTCAGAAAGTATAGCTTCTATGAGGTGCAAGTGATTAAGCCAGCTGGGCCCAGAGATCAAGTATGGAAAGGGAGTGATGTGCACTGTCTGGAGGGGAAGGATGGAGCTAGTTTTCGAAGGGCATTCAATACTAAGCAAAGGAGTTTAGATTTGGCAGCGAAGACTGACAAAGGTGGGGATTTGGTCAATGTGGATTGGGCACTTTTTCATGCTTGTTTGGCGTGGGGCAGAAGAGAATAGTGATTTGGGACATGCATTTCAGAATGGCTCTAATGCCTGGCAGTCCCTTGTAGGAAGTGATCCAGGGGGTGGCCATGGGAGTGAAAACAAAGGGACAGACAGGAGAGATGAGGAGAGAGTCTTGTCGTGTGACTGGGATGATGGGCCCCTGACTGTACTGAGTATAGAGAACCCTTCTCATAAAACCCTTCTCAGACAGCAGGAGGGGCAAGAAGGATGTTGGTTTGACTGGCCCCAGCCAGACTGTGGAGTGGGGGAAATTTTGTTTGAGGGTCTCTCCTGGAGAAACTCCCTCCCCATTTTCCCTTTCCCTGGAACCCAGGGCCTCCCATCGCTTCTGCTTCAGACTAAGGTCTCTGATTATTTTCCTATTAGAGAAATAAGCTTATTATGGTGAGGAACCAGGTCTCTTAGTCATTTAAAAAAATTACTCACCATCTCTTCTCCTGCCTCAACTCACCCTATCCCCCATACACACCTCAGAAGGTTTTGCTTTGTTTTGTTCTGTGTTCTTTGACCTGGAAGGAACTCCTGATGTGGGAACACCCTTCACCTCTGCAGATGGGTCACTCATCTATAACTTGTCTTAAAGAGTCTGGGGCACCAAAGTTTACCTGTGGTTCCAGGCTGGTTTGAACACCAGGTCTTCCTGAGTCCAAGGCCAGGCCTCTACCCACTCCCTCAGCTCTCCTTGGCCTAGCAGCATCTTACTCAAAGTAGATATTCCACTCAGTTTAGCCACACCCTTTATATGGCTCTCTGCAGAGCTGTGCAGATACAAAATCATCAAAGACAGTCCCTGTCCCCAGAAGGCTGGGTCTCCCTTCACTGGTGGGTGGGGAAGGACGCCTAGCACCTACACAATAAGTCAATACAAGTGATCAAGAGGGCTGGAGAAGGCTAACAACTGCTGGCAGGACAGCGGACAGTGCTTCAAGGAGACAGGACCTGAGCTGAACCTTGAAGGGAGAGAGGGCTTCCGAGGGTTGGGGAGAAGGAGGGCATGTCTCCCAAGCATGTCGAAGCTTGCTGTCCTCTATCCTCCACTCTCTCCTCCTACTGCCACCTTTATCATTACCTCCCCAAGTTCTAGGCCTTACAGACTCCCTTTAGAGGCAAAGAGTCTTGACTTTTGCTAAACTGAGAAACAGACTGTTCAAATATCAGTGTCTTAATGCCTCGCCTTTTAATGTACCACATTTGCATTTTAACAAGGGGTAACTAAGAGGAGTCAAAGGTGCTGTGGCAGTGTGTGTGTGTGTGTGTGTGTGTGTGTGTGTGTGTGTGTAGACATTTGAGGGTGGTGTGACCCTTCTGCTCAGAGGAGGCAGACAGCTGCTTGCTTCTCCCACAATGCATAGGGCTGTCCAGCCCTGCACCTATTTGCTTCCCTAACACCTGAAAGCGGTTCAGGTTCTAAAGAGATGCTACCTAAACATTGCTCCTTCCGGTTGATACAGAGACTTTGGCTTGGTCACCTCTTCAAGGGTTTGGCTTGGTCAGTTGCTGACATTTAAAATAACCACATAGAAATACTTCTTCCTACCTCATTTTGGCAACAAGACCTAACAGCAGCTCTCTCACTGGCCTCAAGTGGATCAGCCCACACAGCTCTGAAGTCTGGGCCTTGTCTGAGTGCTAACTGTCCTGAGTTTGCTTCTTTCTTTCTCTTCCCTCCTTTCCCATCCCTCTCTCCCTTCCTGCCTCCATTTTCTTTTTACCCTTCTTCTCCTCTCCTTCTTTCTCTTCTTTCCACTACTCCTTTCCGCCATTCTCTTTCTTCTCTTTTTCTTGCCTTTTTCTCCCCTTCCTTCCTCCCTCCTTCTCTCTTCCTGCCCCCACTACATTCTTCTCCTCCTCCTCCTTTCTTCTTTCTCTTCTTTCTCCTCTTTCTTCTTTCTCCTTCCTTCTCTTTCTTTTCTCTTTCTGTCCCTTTTTTCTCTTCCTTATACTCCCTTTTTTCTCTTTCTTATGCTCCCTTTCTCTGTCTCCCCTCCTCCTTCCTTCTCTTTCTCTCCTCTCTCTGTCCCTTTCTTATGCTCCCTGTCTCTGTCTCCCCTTCTCACTCCTTCTCTTTCTCTCCTCTCTCTGTCCCATTCTTTCACTTTCTTATGCTCCCTGTCTCTGTCTCCCTTTCTCTTTCCTTCCCCTTCTTTCTCCTGCCTTTTGTTGAGTTCTGTTGTTTGTCCATCACTGTGCTGCTCATTCCAGGGCATACTTACTGGCTGTTGCTCCCACAAGAGGCTCCATTATCTATCTTTGGACCTTTGCCTTGTCCAAACCTAGAACGCTTTCCCTCATCTTCTCCCCTTCCTGGGATCCTGGGCTTCCTTCAGAATTCAGCAGACACCTTCTTTCTGCAGGAGGCCTTTCGTGGCCTTCTCCACGCAGTAACTGGAGCCTTCCCTTTCTAGGTTACTTTGTACTTGGTGGATAAATAGCTTCTGTACGTGGTCTTACACGTGTCCATTGTCTCCCTCAGGAGAATGTGAGCTCCTTGAGGGCAGGGACTAGTTCACTTTGTCTTTATGAATTCAGTTAGGAGGAGAATGCTTGGCACATAATAGGTGGGTAACAAATTCTTATAAACTGGTTGAAAGAGCTCACGACCTCATGTCTGCAAACCCTTATGAAGTACTCTATGAGCGTGAGTCATATGAGTTAATGTGTAAAGTGATTTGCCAGCTTGAAAGCGCTATATCCATGCTAGCTATGATTACGTTAATGGTGTTGTTATTGGATTTGGCCCTCGGAGAAAGATTAAATAAGGTGAGATTCCTGCCCTCATGAAGCTTCTAATCTAGTAAGAAGAGCAGCCTATCAATCAGTGAGCATTTATTAAGTGCTGACTGTGTGCTAGGCTTTGTATGTGAGGCAGAAATGGAAGTCTTTGCCCTCAGGAACTTTCCATTTCATGAATGGGTACAGCCTGCGCACACAGAGATATATAAAAATACAGACAGGATTATTTTTTGTGGGAAGTCACTAACGATTGGGGAGGGATGGGGTGGACAGAAAAGGCCTCCCAGAGAAGGAGGGATCTGAGCTGAACTCAGAAAGTACAGCTTCCATGAGGTGCAAGTGAGAAGGAAATACATTCCAGGGCAAGACACAGGGAGGGAATTTACACGTGAGGAGGAGCAAGCAAGGAGACTTGGCTGGATGCCAAAGGGAATAATGCAGAACCTGGAAAGCTAAGTCGGGGCCTTTTTGTGAAGGGCATTCAATGCCCCAAAGTGGAATTCTTGGATTTGTTCTTAAAGGTAATTGGGAGCCATTGGTACTTATTGAGCAGGTGAGTGAGAGGTCTGATCTCTGTTGAAGGAAAGTCAAGTTGCCAGCTAAGTGGAGGATGGATTGGTGAGATGAGAGACTGGAGGTGGGGGGGACTAGTTAGGGGCTGAAGCAGTATCCAAGTGGGAACGGATGAAAGCTTGAGCTGTGGGAGAAGGGGTGTGTGGCTGTGAGACTAGAGAGAAAGGGATGGATGCCAGGGTAAACGGTGGACGTATTGTCAACCAGACTTGGTAACTGCTTAGATATGAGGGCTGAGAGACTGAGGAGCTGAGGGTGAGATAGAATGCATACCAAATAACCACAATGTGTAGTAACATGTGCTGAGGATTTAAGAGGTGTTTGAAGGGTGTGCTTTGTGAAATTGGGTAAAGATATATATATATATATTATATATATATACATATATATGTATGTATACACATATTTATATATATATGTCAGGCACAACAGGGAGGCTCAGGTCAGGGCCAGCTCATAGCTCATATATATATATATATATATATATATATATATATATATATATATATATATATATATATACATATATATATATACATGCATACATACCTATACATGTATCTCTCTCCTCTCTCTTCGCTCTCTCTCTTTCTCTTCTCTCTAGCTTCTCTCTCTTCTCTCTTTTCTCTCCTCTCTCTCCTGTCTCTTCTCTGTC
>CM053626.1:324431142-324479861 GCA_028646595.1 Phalanger gymnotis | reverse complement strand
GCACTGAAAGAGGGCCCATGGGAGGTACATGAAAGAAGGCGTCCTCATCACTGCCTTCCCGAATCCCTGCCTTCATTCAAGGCTCATCACCAAGAACCGCCTTCTCTGGAGGAGGCTTCCTTGCTCGGTCCCTTCCCCCCATAGCCATGACAATGCATCAAGATAAGGGCTAGTCTCCCTAATTTACAATTAAGGAAACTGAGGCAGTCAGTGGTTAAGTGAGAAGTGTTTAAGGCTGGTTTTGAATTCAGGTCTTCCTGACTCCAGGCCTTGCGCTCTACCCATTGAGCCATCGCTATACCATCTAGTTCAATGCTGCCATTTTATAGGTGAGGAAACTGAGGCAGAGAAAGCTGAAGGGTCATAGACCTAGGAAGTGGCAGAACTCCCAGGATTCAAATCCAGATCTTCTGACTGTTTCCACTGTACTGACATTTAATGGCATTTAAGCTGTTCCTGGAAAGGGGATAGTATTTCAGCAGGTGAAAGCCAGGAGAGAAGGGAGGTCATGCTGAGGAATGTCATGAACAAAGGCACCAAGGTAGGAGAATATAAGTCATGTTGAAGTCATAGTTGTAGAGTGTAGATGAGTGGTAGAGTGTAGACAAGTGACAGAGTGTAGATGAGTGGCGGAGTGTAGGTGAGTGATAGAGTATAGACGAGTGACAGTGTAGGCGAGTGATAGAATGTAGATGAGTGGTAGAGTGGAGATGAGTGGTAGAGTATAGATGAGATGAAAAGGAATTGTCTGAGATGAAGCTGGGGAGGTAAGAAGGCATCAAACTATTCAGCGCCATTACTGTCAGGTGGACAAGTGTGGTAGCAAGGACCCAGTGAGTGACCAGCCAAGATTTCTCTGGTCCCTCCTCTGCGACAGGCAGGGTGATGGGTTGTTAGATCATTTTGGTTTTTAAGCAGACCCGGGAGAAAAAGTGCATGGTGCAGCGGCCAGGGCATCAGACTTGGAGTCAGGAACACTTGGAGTTGTCAGGAGCTGGGTTCGGGTCCTACTGCAGATCCAAAGTAATTGTGTGATGCTGGGCAAGTAACCCAGCCTCCCTTTGCAAAGGTGAGAGATGGAAGATGGAATTGTGTACAAGAATTAGCAAAATGGGTCAGTTTGGCCAGAGTGCGTTGAAAGGAGGCAACATAGACCAAGATGGACTGAGGCCAATGGTGAAAGGTTTGAACAAATTGAGGCGTTTGCCTGTGCTTCTGGAGTTAGGCAGGTAGGCAGTGCTGTGCATGGAGTCAGGAAGACTTGAATTCAAATCCTACCTAAGATAGTTAGCTGTGTGACCCTGGGCAAAAGACTTAGCATCTCTCTGCCTCAGCTTCCTTATATGTAAAATGGGAACAGGATTGTTGTAAAGATCAAATAAGCCAATTTTTGTAAAGACTTAGCTCGGTGCCTGGCACACAGTAGGCACCATAGAAATGCTGCTGCCCTCATCATCGTCATCATCACCATCACTACTACAAGAGTTAACATGTATAAAGTGCCTTGCACACTTCAAAGCACTTTCTAAACGCTTGCTGTGGGGATATTGTTATTGATTGCCAATGAGAGTCTGGCTGTGTCAGTCCATTTAACAGTTAACCCCTTGAAGGTTTAGGAGAAGAATCCTCGTGGGGGATTTCCACCTTTACTAGCAGGGTTCTTGCCCTTTGGGATATCCTGGATGCCTTGGGCAGTCTCGTGAAGCCCAGGGACCCTTCGTTAGGACCATGTTTTTAAATACATAAAATAAAATACATAGAATTCTGAAGGAAATAAAGGGTAATGACAATAAAGATGCCATTTTTTTCTCATCCAAGTTCGTGTGCTGTCCTGTGTCCTGAAGAGTCTTTGCACCCCAGGTTGAGAATCTCTCGTCTATAGTGTTCTTACCTCCTTGACAGCAGAAAAGAAACTATGTGTTTGAGGTGGATGGATCGTACTGATTTTTATTAACTGAAAAATACTCCAATATTTAACCTGGTACCTGTATGGTAAATAAAAAAAGTAATTGGGGAAGGGCACTAGTATTGGAGTGAAATCGGGGATGGCCCCATGTAGGAGGTGGCATTTGAGCTAAACGAAGAAATACAGCTAAGAAATACCCCAACATCTTGGATGTGTCTGGAAATATACTCCTTATTCTGCACCCACAGCAATCAGTCAGTCAACATTACTGAGGTGCTAGAATCCACCACCTGTCCCCCAAGAGGAGGGGAACTTGTTAAAGAGGTTTTGTTCCTTTGTTCTTAATTGAGACAGTAGTTACCTCTCCAGGCATCCTGTCTCTGGAGCCGTCCTCCTCTGTGTGATCGCCTGAACTCCCAAGAACATACGTACTTGCTCCTTAAATGGAATTTTTCTCTCCTCTGAAGGGACAATATGATTTGGTGAAGTGCTTGGCTCCTGTACGAGACTCAAAGACCGATCAGGAAGTGCATGAGATTGAAAATGAGTGTCTGGGGATGGCAGTGCTGGCCATATCCCATTACGCCATGATGAATAACATACAACTTCCAGACCTGCCGAAGGACGTCAGGTAAGGCTGAGTCTTTTTCCCAGAAGAGTGATGGTGACACCTCCTTAGCATGTTAATACTACATGTGGTGGAGTGTGTGTTCCAGGAATGTTGTATGATAGAAAACCTTTATTGCCAAGTTCTTTTAGGAATCTGTGAGTGACCTTGGCAATGGAAAGATGTGGGTACACATAGGCTGTGAGAGAAGCAGTGGGGTTCAGGGCAAATAGTGTTGAATTTGGAGTCAGAAGACCTGGGTTCAAATCCTACTTATGCCACTTACGACTTGTGTAGCTTTGGGCAAGTGACTCTTCTGGACCTGTTTCTTCATCTCTAAAATGAGGAATTGGATGAGATGGCCTCAGAGGACCCTTCTAGCCCTTGATCTATGTATAAGAAGTGTATAACTGACATCATTCCGGAAGAAATGAATGATGAGAAAAGAAGGGGGGCCAACCATGTGGGCAGTGACAGATCATAGGCATTCTGGGATGTTCCCTTCTGGGCACATAATTTCAAAAAGGTAGAGGAAGCCTTTGTCTCCACATCCATTGAGAACAAGGACAGGACTCTTAATGGTTGAGGAGGTGTGTTGGGATGCAGCCCCAGGCAATGCTGGAGCTCGTGCATTGAGGAGAGGCAGATGCACCCGAGTATTGACATCGTCACTTTGCAGATTTTCCGAGGGTTATGCCAGCTGTGTTCCAGTATCCCAGAATCAGAGAACTGAGGGGTCTTCAGGCTGGAGGGCTCTCTAGAAGCCAATCCCTCTGGTCCCTCTCATTTTACCGAGTAGAAACTGAAGTCCAGAAACTCTAGGTTCCTAGATCAAAGTCATACAGCAGCAGGACAATTTCCTTACTGCAAATCTCCTCCCTCCCAAGCTAGTGATTTCATTTATCATCAAAGCCCAGCTGGTAACAGAAATATTAAAATTATAGGCACTTTACAAATATTAAGTAATTCAATCCTCATAATAAACCTGGAGGCAGGTGGTATTGTTATCCCCAGTTTATAGATGAAGAAACTGAGGCAGATGGTGATCATGGGTGATAAAGTGACTTGCCCAGGGTCACACAGACTATGTGTGTCGGAAGTGAGAGTTAAACCCAGACCTTCCTGATTCCAAAGCCAGATCTCTATCTCATTATGTCACACTGCTTCTCATTGAACCTTTATAAGAATATACTAAGATCATAGTTTAAAGAGACCTTAGTAATCTTCTAGTCCACCCCCCTCCTTTTACAGACAAGGCATTAGGGGTCCAAAGAAGAGTTACTAAGGAATTGAAGTGATATGCAGTATCATAGAGGTGAGATGAAGCAGAAGCAAGATTCAAACTCAGGTCCTCTGACTCTATGCCCTTTCCATGGCCCAGAGGCTCAGCTGACCACTCCACTCCACATTGTAATGGGATCTGCCATAAGGTGGCTCCTTAGTGTGTTATGTGTGAGCAGTCAACAAAAGGCAATGGGGGTACAGATCAGGTGATGTTGCAGCTTTTCAGAGTCCCTGATGAAACATTTGGCAAGACTTGAACAAAATGGCCAAGACAGGGCTTCTGGAAGGACCCATGGATTTCCTTTTTCCTGGCTAGCTTTTGATGTCTGGTTGAAATCCTGCTCTTTATAGGAGCAGACTGGTGTAGATTAGATTGCTTAAATAATAGTAGAATTTATTACTGTGTTTGTGGGCCTATATATGAGGTTCTAAACTTCTTGAAGAATGGGCACCTAGTGGCAATTTTTTGCTCATGTAAATATTAAATAGACATGTTTTTTTTCACCTCTCCTCTTCCTCTCCCTTTCACTTTCCATCTCTCCTTTCCTCCTTTTTTCTCTCTTCCCTTCTCCCCCTTTATTTCTCTTTCTCTTTCCATTTTCCTCTTTCAGTTACAAGCGATATATTCCAGAAACACTGAACAGGACCATCAGACAAAGGAATCTCTTAACCAGAATGCGAATAAATAATGTTTTCAAGGATTTCCTTAAGGAATTTAACAACAAGACCATTTGTGACAGTAGCGTGACTCCCCATGATCTGAAAGTGAAATACCTGTCAACCCTGGAGACTCTAACCAAACATTATGGAGCTGAGATTTTTGAGACTTCACTCTTGTTGATTTCATCTGAAAATGAAATGAATAAATTAAACTCAAAAGACTGTGGGAATGTCATACGTTATGAAGTGATGGTGACTGGAAATCTTGGAATACAATGGAGGCAAAAACCAAATGTAAGGATGTGTGTGAATGATCAGAATAGAAAATCCTGGATCATGGGATTTTGTTTAGCTTGAACCTATATTTTATTGGGGAAAAAATGCCAGACACTGGTAACCAATGCTTGTTGCCTAGTTGTGTGTGTGTGTGTGTGTCTGTCTGTCTGTATGTGTGTATGTGTCCTCTACCAAAGTCCTGTTCTGATGTATCCTCATGGGTCTGGAGGATGGGCTGTAGTTCTCAAAAGCTTTTCCAATGGAGCACAAGCTGTGGAAGATTCTACTGATCTAGAAAGGCCTGGAGCATGGACTGGACTGGCTGTGTGACTTCATTGATAGAGGGAGCTCCAGGGTGAGGGAACTCCCTCTGTTGTTGGAGGTTGCCACCTTCTCTGCAACTTCTCATCTTTCAGAGTCGCCTAGAGCTCCGAGATGGTCAACGACTTGTGGAGATCACACGATCATGGTTTCAATAGTGAGACTTGGACTTCTGGGGGCATGAGGCTTCTAGGCTTCTAGCCACTCTGCAACACTGCCTGTAGAAATTCATTTAATACTATATATGTCTATGGATATATACACATATATAATGTATATAAATATAAATCACTCTATATAAATAGATATAGATGGCCTCTGTCTCTGCATGTATGTATATATACGTACATCTGCATGCATATACATATGTATGTGTATAATATATCTGCATATACTATGTGGGGGAAAGAGAGAGAGAGGGAGAGAGAGGGAGAGAGAGAGAGAGAGACAGAGAGAGAGAGAGAGAGAGAGAGAGAGAGACAGAGAGAGAGAGAGAGAGAGAGACAGAGAGAGAGATTTTGATATGGCAGCCAAAAAATCTAATTCAGATCTTCATGTAGAAGCTGGATGATCAAATGGTCAGGGATGTGATTGAGCGCCTGCATGCTTGGGTCGTTGGTGGAGTGAATGATCTCTGTGTCTCTTCCAATTCAGATCTTTATGTGTGTAGGTACCTGTATTTCTGTATATTCACAAAGGATCTTGGATCGATGTAATCCGTCTCTGTTGCTCGTGATCCCTGAGGCTCCATCAGTAGAGAGTGTTCTGATCCTCTGCCTAGGTCCTGAGCTGGCCATTTGAAGACTAGTTTCTGTCCCACTCAGCAGAACATTCCCTTCTCTGGGATTGGCCAAGGACCAGTGGTTAGCTCTGCTCAAGCCTGGGGTGGCACTCACTTTGTTAAACACGTTTCTTTGTTTCCAAGGGGGAAGGCAAGTCCTGCCTCACTGAGGAGTTTCCTCATTTGTCTTTTTAGGTGGTTCCTGTTGAGAAGGAGAAAAATAAGCTGAAGAGGAAGAAGCAGGAAAACAAACACAGGAAAGATGAGGAGAAGAACAAAGCTCGGGAGGAATGGAACAACTTCTCTTATTTCCCTGAAATCACCCATGTGGTCATCAAGGAATCCATGGTCAGCATTAACAAGCAAGACAACAAGAAGATGGTATGTTGGCCCTGGTTTCATTTCCTCCTCCTCCTCTTCCTCCTCTCTGTCTTCAGAGCTGCCTACAGTGGCCATGGGGGCGCTCAGAGGACACGGTCCTCCACCTGGCATTCGAAGCCCTCCCCAATCTGGCTCCCCAACCTTTCTACTCTTATTCCACCTTGCTGTCCTTGGTCCACTCTGTTCCTGTCTATCTGCCTCCTGTTCCATGTATACCACATTTCCTGCCCTGCCTCTGCCCCTTATGCCTGGGATGCACCCCTCCCCCCCGCCACTTACCTTACTTGCCTCACCCATGAAAGGCCTGTTCTGATCCCTCAATTGCTAGTGTTCTTTCTCCCTCTCTGGAAATTACTTCTTATTATTTTGTATTACCTTAATTCTCTTTGTTGTATTCCCCAAGCAGAATGTAAGCTCTATGAGGGAACAGACTGATTTATTTTTGTCTTTTTATTCCCAATGCTTAGGACTGACTGTGACTTGGACCCAATGGGTACTCAATTCAATGTTACCTTGGGCAAGTCACTTAACTGATAATCCTTGGCCCCACTCTCCTCATCTGTTAAATGAGTGTGTTGGACTAAATGACCCCTAAGGTTCCTTCCATTTCCTAATCTCTGGTCTTATGATTAGATGGCCTTGGAGGTCCCTTCTGACAATATTCCTCTGACTACATAACATCTGAGGATACCATGGGTTGAGTCGAACTGAAATGGGCACCAACCATGTGCTTGCCTCAGGTCTCTTCCCCAAGAAAATATTGTTTCTTTGAGGTTTGGGTGAAAACAGGGTCTTGGTCAAGTCCAAGTCATTGAGTTTCACTGAGCCCCTTGAATGCCAATCCTAGCAAGGTCATTCCTCCAACCAAGCCTCTGGCCCCAGCTGGCCAACTTTCCAGAGACTGACAGCATCCATGTTTAATTTACAGAAAGTTAGCGGATTCATAGGAAAAGGCCATCAATTGGTAGCAGTGTTTCCCCCAAAAGGCTCGTGTGCTCCTGGCCACTGTGTAGTGAGGGGTGGTCACTAGCTGGACGTGGCCTCAGAGCAGACACATATGAGGCCAGGCCCATGCTGGCAGCTCTTTTTGCTGAATCTCTGCCTGTTTCATAGTCTGAAGAGGGAAGGCTCTGCTTTTCCTGCTTCCTCTTCTTTGGCACTCGTCAAATATGCTTTTTAGATGGGCAGATAGATCTATGTTGTAGGGAAAGTAGAAATTGGGGGATGAAGTGAGCAGGCACCTGCTGACCCAATCCAAATGGAAAGGTTAGTCTGAGTGGAAATGTTGACTATTAAAAGAACAGATGGTGAGACAGAGGAGGGCACTGTGAAAAGAGAAGGAAAGGAGTGAGGATGCCAGGAATATGGTGGTGAGAGAAGGGAAAGAGGCTGATTTCCTTCATCATCAGCCATTATCACTAATGCCTGCCTACCAAAGTTGTACTGACTTTGTTGCACCTGTTTATATGTGTACTTGAGGTCCCTCAAATACAATGTATGCTCCTTGAGGGCAGGGACAGCTTCATTTATGTCTTTCCAACACCAGTGCCTAACACTGTACAGCACATCTCTTAGGTGCACAGTAAATAGGCAGCTAGGTGGCACTGCAGAGGATAGAGCACCAGACCTGGAGTCAGGGAGACTCATCTTCATGACTTCAAAGCCAGCCTCAGACCCTTACTAGCTGTGTAACCTTGGGCAAGTAACTTCACCCTATTTGCCTCAGTTTCCTCATCTGTAAAATGAGCTGGAGAAGGATATGACAAGCCACTCAAGTATCTTTGCTAAGAAAACCCCAAATGGGGTCATGGAGAGTCAGACATGACCGAACTGACTGAACAATAACAACAAACACCTGCTATGTGGCAGGCAGTGCTCAGCACTGGATATACAGTAAGAAGCAACAAATACCCACCCAAGTAATTAAAAAACAGATGAAATTGTTACAAGGAATTGTGGGAATGAGGAAAGGCTTCATACAAAAGGGAGTGAGAGTATGAGCTACAGCCTGAATCTCTGAATCCAGAGATTCTGAGAAGATGAGGTTAGGAGGGAGAGAATTCCTGAGATAGGAGTTAGCTGGTGCCAATGCACAGAAATGAGAGATAAGAACATCCCATCTGGGGAATACTCAGGCCAATTTGGCTGATCCCCAGAGTGCACGTAGGGGACTTAGGTTGCAGTCTGGAAAGGTGGTTTGCAACCACATTGTGAAAGGTGCTAAGTTTACCCTGACCCTTTCTCCAGCAGGAACATGCACCAAGGTCCTGATATCAAATGTGTCTTTAAGAGAGTTCCTAATTGTCCCTTCCCTAACCTTGACAGTTACCATCAATGGTACCGTTATCTCCCAGGTCCCCTCCCATCCGCTCAGTCAGTTCCATGACATTCCTCTCTTACTCACTTGCCTTGTCTCCCATTCCTGAGATGCAGATCCTTATCTCTTCCTTATGTCATACCTATATTTCTTCCAGCACTCAGAAAGTGCCTGGCACATAGTGTTATAACTGTTTGTTGATCGATTGATTGAAGTACAGTTCCTAGTATAACATCTCACTCAAGGTCTTTCCTGATCTGCTTATCCCCCTGCATTGTTAACATGCTCTCCCTCTTGAAATTACTTTGTATCTTTTTGTATTTTCTCACTTTTAAATGTATCATACTCCTCACTCTGTCCCATCACCCCCAGCGACATATAAACTCCCCAAGGGCAGGCATCTCATTTCTTTTTTGTCACTGTATCTCCAGCCTCTCACTCAGTGCCTTTTTCATAGCGAGTGCTAAAGAAATCCTTGTTGAATTGAGTAAGTCCATGTATACAGCATTCCTCTGCTAGACCTGAGATCAGTTCAGTTCCTCTCCTTTTTGTCAATGTGGGTGCAGCAGGTAAAGTTGTGCTTTTTCCCCTGTGATATTTCACAGACAATGTCCTTCCCTTTCCATTCTGAAGCCTCTCTGTATCACCCCACCTCTTCTTCCAGTCATATTCCTCAAAGATGTAGTTGTCTCCATGGCTTCAATCTGCCATTAGAACACACTGTCCTTGAGAGGTGGCTCATGGTTTGCCTTTCTTTGTATTCCTAGCCCTTGGCACCATGCTTGGTACTAGGAAGTGTTTGATGAATGTTTGTTGACTTGTTGAGTTAGGGTTTCTTTGCCCCTTCTCAGAAGCTTATAGGAGTTTGCACTTGTCTTGGGAAGAAAAATGAACTTCTACAGGTCTCCTGCCTGTAGGCTCCCCTTGCTTGAAAGGCTCTTTGCTCATAATAACTCTGTGAGTAAACACATATGAGCATTGCCTCCATTTTATAGAAATGCTCTTTTCCCAGCATCCCACAGCTGTCAGTTGTCTGAGGGAGAGTCCAGAAGTGGGTCTGACTCCAGAAAGTCCAGCGCTTGCCAGCAAACAGAGATGCCCCTTCTAAGGGCTATCTCTGCTCACCGTTACCAAGTCTACAGGACACCTGCCACCACTTCCTTTTACTTGAGGCATGCCTTCAATGGGAGATTCTCTCTCCCTTTCTCTCTAGTTATGCCTTGACTCTCCAGATTATTGCCCAAGAATCACTGGCCCCATTGCCTGAGTTACTTTGCCTGCTTTTTCTCATCCCACCGAGCTTTTGTAGTCATTGTCAGGGGCTAGTGGAAAAGGTGATGGACTTGGAGTCAGGAGAGACCAGGGTTCGATCCCAGCTCACATACTTCCTGGTTCTATGACCTTGGGCAAGTCACAGCCTCAGTTTCCTCATCTATGAAATGGGAATAATGATGCTTGCCCTGCTTACTTCCTACAGTGTTGTTGCAAGGAAAGCCTTTTGCAGACCTCACAGTATTGTGCAAATGTGAGCCCCATGTCCTCTAAGAGGTGATGATCCAGGAGCCCTGGATTCCAGCCCTGCCTTAGCTGCTAATTCATTTGGTGCCCTCGAGTGGGAATCTTTAAACATTATTGGGGCTCACTTGGCTTTCCTCATCTGTGAAGTAGACATTAAAGCCCCTGTGTTGGTGCCTCTCAGGGGTCTTGTGAGGACCAAATGGGACAGAGAGAGATGTGAAAGTGCCTTGAAAAGTTAAGAGGTATTTGCATTACTCAAAGTGTTGACAACAATAGAATTGGTAAGCGATGTTGCTCTGGCATTTTAACGTTTGCAGAGCGTTCTTCAGACGTTATTTAATTTGATCCTCATGACTGCCACGGGAGATAAATATCACGGGTATTATTCTCCCCATTTTATAGATGAGAAAGGGATTCTTCATTATCAATTTTTGTTAGTCTTGCCAATGGCTTATTCCATTAAAGTTCGGTACTCGTTAATAGGCACACCCCACCCTCCTCCTCCAACCTCAGTGAGTCTGTGCCAAGCTCCAGGGTTGTGTCCTTAGAAATGACTTCCACTGGATGGATTGCATTCTTTTTTTAAATTTTTTGAGGTGATTGGGGTTAAGTGACTTGCCAGGGTCACACAGCTAGTAAGTGTCAAGTGTCTGGTCTGAGGTCAGATTTGAACTCAGGTCCTCCTGACTTTAGGACTAGAGCTCTATCCACTGCTCCACCCAGTTGCCCTGATGGACTTCATTCTTGCCACGTCTTTGTAAACTACATCCAGTCATCGATCATTAGAGCTAGAAGGGACCTTGGAGAGCTTCTGACCTCACATCCTCATTTTCCAGAAGAATGTTGTAGTGATTGCCCATGGCCACAGGGCCAGGAGGCAGGAGAGCCAGGACCTGCCCCAGGTCTCCTGGTTCATCAGCCTCTTGTCTCATCAGCCCACACTGTTCCCTTAAGTCAGAGCAGCTTTGTTCCTGTCTCCATGAGAGAGGGAGTGTGGTATAACCAATTAGTTACCAAATAATTACCAGACACCTACCATGTGCCAAGCACTGTGTGGGTGCTGGAGGTAGAGAGACGAAGAATGAACCAGTCCCTGCTCTCACGGAGATGACATTCTAATGGTGAAAAGCCAGAGGGAGTAGGGAGAGATACAGCATGCACACATATAAGTATATGCCACAGTCAATAAACATTTATTAAGTGCCTACTATGTGGCAGGCAGTGTGCTAAACACTGGGGGTACAAATAAGAAAAAGAGACAGTGCCTTGCCTCAGGAGCTTGCAATCTAATGGGGGGAAACGATACAGAAAAAGGAGTTGCAAAAGAAGCTCCAGAAGGTACCTGGTGGCAGGGCATGATGTTCATGCAGTTGAAACCAAGCAGAAAAAAGAGAAAAACCCCAAGCAGAGCAGCCGATGGCAAATGAAGAGGTTAGCCAGACAGGTGCGAGCCCAAAGGAAGGCTCGGGGAGGAGGTTCATGCTCTGCCCTCCAGCCGGAGGCAAAGGCAGCTGAGTGCTGAATTTGGAGTCGTAATAATGATAATGATAAAAATTCGCCTTTCTATGGCACTTTAAAGTTTACAAAGCATTTTACACGTATTTTCTCATTTTATCATCATAACGATTCTGGGAGGTAAAGGCCGTTATGGCTCCATTTTGCAGATGGGGTGACCGAGTGGGGAGGGAGGGAACAAGCACTTATGTAGTGCCTCCTGTGTGCCTGGCACTGTGCTAAATGCCTGGGAGGTAGGGGCTATTATGATCCTGATTTTACAGGTGAGGAAACTGAGGTAAACAGGGTGAAGTGATTTCCCCAGGGTCTTACAGCTAGTAAGTGTCCGAGGCTCCAGACTCGTGCTCTAGGCACTATGGCGCCACCTAGCAGCCGTGGGCCTCGGTTTGCCCACAGATAAAATAAAGGGGCTGGACTGGGTACCCACTGAGGTTTCCTCCAGCTCTAGGCTTAGGATCCTAAAATGTTGCTAATGAGATGCTGGGCAGGATTCTTATCACGCTGAGATGAAACAATGTTTATAAAGGGCTGTGTGTTCACATGACATACTGTTACATTTTATACACACACACACACACACGGATGTATTGTGTATGGCATGATCGAAATGTCCCTGCATCACCAGCACCTCATTCTTCTCACCTTGCAGGCGGGGAGGCAGTAGAAATGACCCTGGGACCCATCACTATTCTGTTTTCAGTATTTTCTATTGAATACTCCATGGCCACTCTATTTGGGGTGCGGTTGTGTGGTTAGAGCACTGTGATTGGAATCAGAATGCCCTGAATTAAAATCCAGCCTCAGACACTTGCTAGCTATGTGACCCTGGCCAGGTCATCTAACCTCTGTTTGCCTCAGTTTACCCGTCTGTAAAATGGGGATAATAGTAGCACCACCCTCTCCACGTTATTGTGAAGATCAAATGCAATCATGGTTGTGCAGTGCTTAGCACAGTGCCTGGCAATAGGACATGCTTTGCAAATGGTAGCTATTATAATATTTAATGCTCTGTGTGTACAGAGCGTTCTGCCTCCTTTTTAGAAATCAGTAACAAATATTGGGATTGTCAAAAACCAGACCAAGTCAAAAACAGTCACTTAAACCAGAAGAGACATGAGTTGTTTAAATGACGAGGGAGTAGATGCAGGTTTCTCTGAGCATTCTTTCAATGCTACCCGGCCAAGCTTTACATTTTTATAGATTTAGAGGTAGTGGGGATGGGGAATGGTTTAAGCAATAGAGAAAAATCCCAAGGAGGTTCTGATCTTCTGTGGGGTCTGTGTTTGACAGTCTCGTGTTCCCGCTTTGTGTTTTGTATCCCATCAGCGTCCGTGCGGCTTCAGGAAAACGTGCTCATTACCTCGGCTCTCATTGTCAAGGCCGATCCAAGATGGAGTCGGTCTTGTTTGTCTTCCGGATGGAAGCTCATTCGCGGTGGGTTGGGTAAAAGCATCTTTGGGCTAATTCCAGCCGCCGACAGGATGACAGGGATGAGATGTGCCTCACACTGCTCTCAAGCACTTTTGATTTCTTCCTCTAGGAAAATCTCTTGAAAGCTTTTTGTCCAGCGTCATGTGAAGATAACGCTGATGCCTTCCCAAATTGCTTGGCGGCTGTAATCTCTGGACTCTGTCTCTTTCTTGTTTCATGCAGGAGTTAAGGCTGTCTTCCCACGAGGAAGCCTTGTCCTTCGTGTCTCTGGTGGACGGGTATTTCCGACTCACGGCAGATGCCCATCATTACCTCTGCACAGATGTCGCTCCTCCGCTGATTGTGCACAACATAGAAAATGGCTGCCATGGGCCGATCTGGTTGGTTAAATTGTCTTTTGAGCTGCCTTTGATGGAAAGAAACTGAGCTGGTGCTGTGGCCATATAGCTTCCTTGCCATTTGGGCTTTGATGAATCTTTAGCAGTTGTGTGCGTGTGTGTGTGTGTGTTGTGTGGTGTCGAGTTAGTGTACTTATGTTAAATGAAACCAAGGAAACCATTTCAATCTCTGTAGCATTGGCATAGTAGGATAAACCCTACATGACCCGGGTCCATGGCCCAGCCCCAATACTTACAAGGCCGTGTGAGTGGCAGCAGCCGTGCCAAGCTTCTCCCTTCCCATTTGTAGGATGAGGTTAATAGTGCTCTTACAGGCAGCCTGGTGTAGGGGGTCAAATGCTGGACTTGAGAGTCATGAAATCTTGGTTTCTAAGCCTGCCTTAGATACTTACTTGTAGGCAAGTCACATAACTCCTCTTCGCCTCAGTTTCTTTATCTGTAAAATGATGGAGCTGGACTGGATGCTGGCCTCAGAGACCCCTTCTGGCTCTAGGGCTGTTCTCCTATGACCACACTCCGTGATATCTCTTTAAGGACCAACAATGCTTCCTGCAGTATGTCCAATATGGCATGCAGATTTGGCCTAGACAGTCTTTGGAGAGTCAGCATGCTGTAGTGCACTGACCACTGGGCTTAGGGTCTGGAAGACCTGAGTTCAAATCCACCTCTGGCAGCTCTGGTACTGGGGAAGGGTCCTGGCTCTGGATTTAGAGGACCTGGGTTCAAATCTTGTCTCTGATGTTTGCTCCCTATCTGATATCCCTGGGCCTCAGTTTCCTCATGTACAAAATAAGAAGGCTGGACTACAAGGCCTCTGCAATCCTTCCAGCCCTAGCTAGATAATCCCATGGTCCTATTCATTACAAAATATTGGCACTTTATAACAACAATGACAGCAGTAATGACAGCCAGCATTTACGTAAGCGTTTTAAGGTTTCTAAAGTGCAAACCTTGCAAATGTTATTTTATTCTCAAAACAATCCTTGGAGAGAGGTGCCATTATTTTCCATTTTACTGTTGGGGAAACTGAGGCAAACAAGTCAAGTGAGATTCTCAAGGGCACGCAGTTAGTAAGTGTCTAGGGCCTGATTTGAACTCAGGTCTTTTTTGATTCCAGGTCTAGGGCTCTATGCACTGTACCCTCAAGCTATTCCATGTGAGACGTATGAGTATAGCACCAAGTGGATGATGGGAAGTAATGCAGAAGAAGTCAGGAAAGGTTGGAAGGGGCCCAGTTATGAAGAGCTTTAAATGGCAAACAGAAGGGTTCATATTTCACTCTTTTTTAAAAAAAATAATATTTTATTTTTCCCCAATTACACGTAAAATAAATATTCCATTCTAAAGTTAATAGGAAGCCGCTGGAGTTTATTGAGCAGAGAGGTAACCTTGTCTTCCCTTTGGCAGGTGGGTGAAGGATGGATTGGGTGGGGAGAGACAGAAGAGGGGAGACCATGAAGCAGGAGTAATCCAGGAGAAAGGTGGTCAGGACTTGGTCTAGCATGGTGGCCACATAGACAAGGGAACTCTGGGACAGGTACTGTGCAGAAAGGAGTGGGAAGCTGACTGGATATGTCGTGGCTAACCCAAGTTCACAGCTGGGTGATGAGAGACTCAAACCCAGGTATCCTGACTCACTCCATTTCCAGCCCTCTCTCTAGTACCACTCTCTCCCGTCAGATACCTTTTGCATATTGGAATTTAGAGCTGGAAGGGACCTCATAATTCATCTAATTCATGGTCACTTTACAGATGAGAAAACTCCGCCACTGAGAAGACCATTGGCTCACCCTTGGTCACACAACCCCGGGCCAGAACCTAGGTCTTTTGGCTTCTAGTCCATAGGCCATAGAACCATCCCCAAATATTCTGAGGGCGGTGTGAAAAATCTAATGATAAGCAAAGAAAAGCTGATGGGCGACCGCTCCCTTATGTTTCTAGCAGAATCCCTAAGGGCGCCATGGCAACGATCAGAATCCCTAAGGGAGCCCTGGCAACGATCGATTTTGAGACTTAGAGCTTCAAGATTGGGGATAAATCATTCAGTTAAGTGATCTTTTATAAATGGAAAAAGCAAAGGCCATGAGGAGAATAAGTGACTTGGTCCATCCCACACTGAGGCCGAGACTAAACCCAAACTAGAGAAGGCTTAACTTTTCCTGTTTGCTCACATCACGTGTCTTACAAGCAGTAGTGTGTTGGTAAATGTTTAACCACTAGCACTCTCAAAACAAAAAATATACACGTGGCAGACTTTTCAGGTTACTCTGTATCATTAACATTTTCCTCATCACTTTCTTAAATTTATGCAATTAACAAAACAATAAATCAAGACATGGTTTGTAGCATGTGCTGATTTCTGAGGTGCAAATACTCACACTGAACATTGAATAATCAGCTCTCCTGAGCTGGTATGAGCTGGCTCTAGCATATCCTTGTAGGCTATAAGGGAAGATCTTTTGGTCTTGGCTCAGGGTTATGTTAGCATCAAGTCTCCTTCCAACTTTCAGGCACACTCCTGCCCTCTACTGCCCTCCCCTCCCCCACCCCCACCACATTATTCCTTGTGAATTGGTGTGGTCATTGAGCATTAAGAGCTGGCCTCAAAATCAGGATGACCTGGGTTCAAGTACCACCTCTGACACATACTGGTTGTGCGGCCTTGGGCAGATCACTTCATATTGGAACCCTAGACCTGGCCATGCTACTCTTAAGCTTGGGAGATCTTGGGCAAGTCCATCCACTGCTATATGCCTCCTGCTGCCTTGTTTTAAAATAATAAAGACAGAAAGAATTCTAATGATCATATTTGCTATAGAAGGGATGAGAAAATGTGAATTTTTCCTTTCATTGGAGAGGTGGGGGGCTCTGGGTGAAGAATGTTGCATATGCTGTCAGCAGTGGTCAATGTATTTATTTTGATTTTTTTTTTAATATTTTTGTTTCAAGGAAAGGCTTGTGTGGAAAGGCATGGGGGAGGCTGAATTTTCAAATCAATGTGATGTAGAAACAAAGTAATCCATTGGAAATAAAGATAAATATCTAATGAGAAAATAGCAAGGACGCCATGGGACTAGAGAGCAGCTAGGAAGCCCATGGACGGCCTCGGGTGAGGTGGAGGGACTAGGGACAGATTCAATATGGTGGCTCCAAGTGATCTCCCCACCTCTGTCTGCCTCCTTTCCCTTCCTACAGTACTGAGTATGCAATCAACAAGCTGAGACAAGAAGGAAGCGAGGAAGGCATGTACGTCTTGCGCTGGAGCTGCACAGACTTTGACAACATCCTCATGACTGTGACCTGCTTGGAGAAATCAGAGGTCAGCCCAGGATTTGGCTTCTCTTGGTTGGCTTGGCTTGGGGAGTTGGCGGGAGGGAGTGGTGGTTAATGAGAGTAGGGGGCTCTGATGGATCCTGGCCTAGGGCTCCCTTGTTCTCCCACAGGAATAGAACGGGGGTGACAGAAGCCAGTCTATAGGGTAAAAGGTCATGGGATTGGTTCAGAGAGTTGGATTCAGCCATCCAATGCCCAGGCTTTCCCACTTCGGGAAGTGGATGACCTGGCCTGGCCTGGCCAATATGGGTCTCCTTCCATACTGTGGGAAAGTTCTAGGAAGGCAAATTTCATCTTGGTGTTAGGAAGTCTACAAACAAGAGGCAGGTAGGTGGCACCAACCTCTCTGTGCCTTAGTTTCCTCATCTATGAAACAAGAGAGCTAGACTAGATGCTTCTGAGGTCCCTTTCTGTTTTAAATCTAGGATTTTATTTCTATTAATGAGTGTGGTATAAAAATCAAAATTCATCCAAAAATTCATCAGGGCTCCTCCTGCCAGAGGTCTTTAAGCAGTGGCCAGGGACATGATAGATGGGATTCTCTTCAGATCTTGTTTGGACTGAGTGTCCTGAGAAGGTCTATCCAACCCAGAGATTCTGGGACTCAAGGGACCTTCTGGGTCTTGGGACTGAATGACGTCTCAGTGGAGAAGTCTGGCCTTTGAGGGCAAAGTGAACTGGAAACACAGTTTTCTATACCAAGTAAACATATCCTAGTTTGGAGAAGGGAGAGCTTAGTGGGGAGGCATTAGGACATGAGAAACAGAGGAATGGAAATTGGCCAAAGGCCTGAGAGAATTCAAATCATCTGAGGAAAGGAAATGACAGAAGGAACTCAGAGCTACCAAAGGGAACACATGGGAGAATGGATTTGAAATGATAGATCTTTTGCCAATGTCAGAAGAATCGCTCCCCACCCCTTTCTAAACTGCCTTGACAGGAGGCGTGCTCTAATGGATGTATTTCTCCACACCTGGACCTCCCAGAATCCAGGGCTCAATCTCACCTCTGAGACACTGGGCAAGCCATTTAAACCATCTGAGCTTCAGTTTCCTCTCCAGCAAAGTAGGTCACAGAGCTCTAGCGGGGAGAGGCTTCAGAGGCCATGGAGCACAACCCCTTCATTTACAGATGAGGAAACTGAGGCCTATGGAGGTTACATGACTTGCCCAAGGTCATATGAGTAATAAGCATTAGAAGCGGTATTTGAACTCTTCATTGACTCTAGTCAGTGCTCTCTCCATTGGATCATGTCATCTCCCCAGGATCAAAATGCTTGTGGTACTGATCTCACTGGGTTGGTACAGGAGTCAATTGAAATGATTATGAAAAATGCTTTATAATGCTAATTAATAACTAACTGACATTTCCACTGTGCTTTAAGGCTTATAAAAGTGCTTTACATATATTATCTCATTTGAGCTTTGAAATAATTCTGAGGCTGGTAATGAAAGTAGTTTATGTGTCTGCCCATTTTATAGATGAGAAAGGTGAGGCCCATAGAGGTTATATGATTGATCCGAGGTCCTTTAGCTTGGAAGCTCCAAAGCCCAGGGCTCCTGAATCAATGCCTTTCCATTCTAAACAGTATTCTCTCTTGGATGGTAAATGTTTGCTCTCTTAATGAATAATGCTTGGGCTTGTCATACCCAACTTTCCCTGTCTATTAGTCTTTGGAGGACATTTAATGTTATTAGGCAGATCCCGGCCTGGTCCGTCTTTGGGAGAGGCAGAGTCAGGATGCTCAGTGTCCTTCTGAGACTTACTCTAAGTAAGATGCAGAGCAGGAGCTGACTTGGATTGAAAAGAGACTTTTCTCCCCATTAGTTCTCTGCACCAATCATAGGTCCAGACCCCAAAGAAATCATTCATTTCCGTTCCATTTAATTCAATCAACACTTACTAATCCAACACCAAGTATGAATTAGGCACTTTCCATGTGCCAGTCCCCATGCTAGGTGCAGAGGATTCAAAGACAAAACCAAACCATCCCCTGGCCTCAGGGAGCTTACATTCTACCCATGTAGACAACAAATACATGTGTTGGTACAGACGAGATACAGAACCAAGTTGATGGAAGGTGGCCATACAGAGGAAGGCACTTGCAGCAGCTAGGGGAGCAGGAAAGCCTTCCAGAAGAAAGAAGGTGGGGCTTGAGCTCAGCCTTGAAGAAAACAGAGGGATCCTATGAGGCAGAGATGGGGAGAGAGAGCATTCCGGGCAGGAGGCACAGCCAGTGCAGAGGCAGAGAGATGGGAAATCAATTGACCGTTCCATCCCAGGCACCAGGCAGGAGCTGGAGATGGCCAAGTGAAGTGTTCCCCCAGGTCCATTTAAACATGGGCATGACATTCACACAGAGGTTGTTGTTCTCCCAATAGCAGATGTTGACGAGCCAGAAACAGTACAAGAATTTCCAGATTGAAGTGAAGAAGGGGAAATACTCTCTGCATGGCTCCGATCGAGTGTTCCCCTCCCTCAGAGGCCTGATGGATCATCTCAAAAAGCAGATCTTGAAAACAGACAACATCAGCTTTGTCCTGAAGAAATGCTGCCAGCCAAAACCGAGAGGTATGTTAGTGGGGAAGGTTCTTTCTCCTTCTCTCCTTCCCTCCCTTCCTCCCTTCCTTCCTTCCTTCCTTCCTTCCTTCCTTCCTTCCTTCCTTCCTTCCTTCCTTCCTTCCTTCCTTCCTTCCTTCCCTCCTTCCTTCCCAAAGTGGAAGAAGCTTCCTTAGGAGTGAGTGGATTCCCTTCTCCAGAGATCTCTTAAGCATGGGCTGGGGATCCACTGGTGGGGGAGATCAGAGAAGGGATTTTTGTTCAGGTACAAGTGATTCCAAATGGTTTTAGAGATCTCTTCAGCCCCTTGATTCTGGGAGCCTGGAATCTCCTTGCAGGCATTCCCTAGTGAGCTCTGCATACTCATCTCTTTTGCTTCCTCATAGGACATTGTTAAGCATTCAGCAAATCAATTCATTCCAACATTTATTAAACACTCTGCTGTTTGCCAGGTACCTTGACAGATGCTAGGGATACAGGGACAAAGTTTAACCAGTCCCTGCCATCAGGGACCTTGCATTCTGCTGGATGAGAGAGCATTCATATGGAGATGTTTTAATCTTTCTTTTTATAATAAAATGTTCATATTTGCTGAGGATTATTAAATTCAAAATGGCGGCTTGGTGTCTCCATAGACAGTTAGTATGTATGCATATGTATATTAGCATATATACATACACACTCATATATATTAATGTATTATCATATAATACTATTGATAATATCATATATTAATAGAAATATAAAATACAAATGTATGTGTGTATGTGTATGTACACATACACACACACAAACACTCTCTATTATCCAGTAGAAATTGTTTGAGCTTTGACTCTATGTTTTTAGCACATGTATGTATGTATGTATGTATGTGTTTGTGTATATTCTCTTCAATACCTTAAGAGAAAGGCCTCCCTCAGTCTTCGTTTTCACTTCACATCCTTCATGGTGCCTGCTTTGTCTTCTACAAAATTGGCAGACTTCTTAGGTTCTAACAGAAGCTGGCAGTTGGTTCTCCAGTATAACGGATGTGTACCCTCCATCTTTTCCAGAAATTTCTAATCTGCTTGTGGCCACCAAGAAGGCCCAGGAATGCTTGCCAGTCTACACAATGAGCCAGCTGAGTTTCCATCGAATTCTCAAGGAAGACATCATTCAGGTGAGTTCATTGCATTTCCCTCTGTCGGGATATCTCTGTCACCTTTGGGATGAAGAAATCTACCCTCAGGGATGTTGTCAGAGAAGACTGAATAATAGGGCTTTATTTCCTGCTGGAGTGAAATCAGCTTTGGCTGGTCCCCTCCCAGCCTTAAAGGACCAGATATGGACACCTCAAGGATCAAGGATCATGAGATCGTGGACTGAGAGGCAGAACAGACCTGAGAGCCATCTAGTCTAACCTTCTCATTTTATTGATGAGGAAAATAAAGCCTCATTGTGTATTAACACACACAGGATTTGAACCCAAGACCAGTAACTCCAGATCTAGGGCTGCTTTCTACCCACATTACCTCTCACAGTTTTCCCCTAGTTACTGACCATCTACACCATTGACTTTCCATCAGCTTCAGTTTTGTCATCTATAAAACAAAAATGATAATACCTCCCCTACCTGTCTCCATAGACAGAAAAATAGATAAAGTATGTATTAATAGGTTACTGGTGCCAGGAATTACTCACAGACTTGTTACAAAGAAAGCTCTTTGTAAAACTGTGAAGAGCTATTGACAGGGGAAGTCCTTTCCAACTTTAGATGTAAGATCCTAAGCCTGCTCATTAAGTAGTAGTGGTGCTGTTGGCCCAGAAGTAGCGATCTGGAAAGAATACTCAGGCTCAGTGGGAAGTTATCCTGCATTACTTGAGGGACAGTGTTTGTCTTTCTTAGGGAAAAATATTAACTCTACATCTTAGGGCTTTTGTTAACAAAGAACCTAAAAGATGGAAAAGGTCTGGGTTGACATGAATTAGCTTTTAGGTAAATGGGGCTTTGGCTAAGGCCCTTCCCTGTCTCCCAACATAGCCCATAGAATGATAGAGCTGGAAGAGACCTTGAAAGGCATTTAGTTCAAACCCTTATTTTATAGATGAGGAAATGGAGCCCAGAGAAGTGACTGGTCAAAATCACACAGTGAGTTAATGCTAAAGCTGGGACTAGACCTTAATATCGCCTAACTCTTACCTCCATTCCTTTGCCACCCAAGCTGGAGAACACAACTTTTCCTATTTGCAGCAGGGAGGAAGAGTGTTGGATTTGGAACTTTGGGTGAAAGTCTACTTTTGCTACTTAATAGATGTGTGAATCTGGGCAAATCACTTCCCTTCCTTGGGGAGTAATAACTTAGCATGCTTTCTCTCTGCGAACCTCAAACTTTCCCTAGGCCTTTTGTGTTTTCTTTCCCTTCGTGATTCCTACAAACACTGTCTTCTGTCTTCCCTTCTCTCTGAGGCCTGGTCTCTAACTGTACCAGCCTCCTGATCTTCAGAGCTGCCTCTATCAGCTGTAGGGTACCCATCCTGTCCCTGCTCAGATCACCATGGCCATAGGAACCCTGCAGGAAGCTGGCCTTCTTATTTTCTTAACAAAATACATTGTTCACAAGTGCAGTCAACTTCCTCTGGAGGGGAGGTGGTGAATTGTTCCTCAGAAGAGGTGTTTGAGTGAAGGCTGGATGACCGCTTATTGAGTATGGCGGGGTGGGGTTGTGCCAAGATGGGCTGGCCTGGATGAGGTCTGTGATTCTATGAAAACTGCTCTGGGAAGGAATTTGGGGACATAGCAGGCCTCTTCCCCTTCCATCTAGTATAGCTCAAAATCTCTAACTGGTAGGAAGGAGGCCACAGAAGAGAAGATGGATGACAGTTTGCCAAATTTCACCAAATACACCCAGAAGACTTCACTGAGGAGAGAGGGGGAATAATTACTCAATGAGTGTCTGCAATCATATGGGTGTTGAAGAAAATTTTGAGGATAGTAGAACCTTGGGCATCCAAAACATGACTTGTATGAATTAAGCATATGATACTTACCCATTACTATGAAGACACAGACATGCAAGCAATCTGCAAATTGGGTCGAATTTGATTCTTATTCCTGAGGTTTAGGGCATATCTGTAACAAGGTCATGCAGGCCCCCAGCTCCAAAGGCAATGGAGGGACAGATGGACACAGGTTTGCCAAGTCCTGGTTCATCTGCCAGAAAGAAGAGACTCAGGAGAAAAGAGACAGATTGTGACTCTTTAAACATCTTCTTGATAGCTGCGATTTTTCATTTCCCACCATAGTTCTTTTCTCCACCTCCCCTATCTCCCATTCTTCCCCACCTCCTTAGAGGCACAGAGCGCTGGGCCTGGAGTTAAGAAGACCTAAATTCAAATCCTGCCTCAGTAACTTGCTGGCTGTGTGACCCTGGGCAAGTCACTTGATCTTGTCTGCTTCAGATTCCTCATCTGTAAAATGGAGATAATCATAGCACCTTCCAGGTCATGTGTGTTTTGTTCATATACATATTGCCTCCTCCATTAGCATGTGAGATCCTTGAGGGCAGGCCACCTTTTTAAACCTTTCTTTGCATCTCTAGTGCTTCACACAGTAGGAGCTTAATAACTGCTCATTGGCATCCCTCACCCACTGTGTTGAGCACTTAGGAGAAGTTTAGTAATTGCATGTTGAAGGAACTGTGATTTCAACAACATGGAAAAGTCCCTCCGCCAAGGCAGATTGCAGCCTGTTTATGAATCAGTAGATCATAGAAGCATAGATTTTAGACTGGCAAGAGCCCTAGAGACCATCCAGCTCAGCCCCTCCCCTCCCCTTAATTTTCCTTTTTTGTAGATTAGGAGCTGAGCCCCAGGGAAGTTGATTTGCCCAAGGTCACAAAGACAGTGGCAGAGGTTTGGAAGCTGGGGCTTTTTGTGCCAAAGCCAGCACCCTTCCACCACCCTGTGGTCATTCTGCCAAGTCCTGCCAAGTCCTAAGGAGTTGGGCTCTGGGCTCTGAGAATATAGGGGACACACACCCCAGGTCCCACAGCTGTTTGGCGTCAGAGCCCACCTAACTCTATCCACTAAGCCATGTTGCCTCCTCCCTTAGAATGAGCCCTTTGGAACGAGAATTCTCATTGAAAACAAGAGACAGTGGACAGGCTAGAGCTGGCCTCAGAGGCGGGGAGGCCGGGTTCAAGTTCTGCCTTCTGACCCCTACTGGCAGTGTGAACCTGGGCACTTGCATTGGTGGAAGGAGCTGACTTGCTGAGACTTCCCAGTGAGTAAATGAAGTCACAGGTCTGGATCCCCTTTCCCCCTCCCACAAAAGCAATAGAGTGGAATCACAGGAGCATAGCTATAATGCCAGAGGGAACAAGGATCTAGCTTCCTCCTTTTACAAAGAGAGAGCCTGGAGGCCAGAGAAGTGATCTGTCCAAGGTCATACACATCAGTCAGCAGCAAAGCAGGATTCAAGTCCGCGGTGTCTGTTGCACACCAGGCTGCTTATGTTCTCAGACCGCCTGCTATGAATCCCCTGTCTGCACACCCAAGGCTGCTTCCTATTCTCGGACCACTTGCTATGAATCCACGTGCCTTGGATGGATTCCTCTAATGGTCTTGGGGGTGGCCTGGGATTTTCAGGAATGTGAACATTTGAAAGCTTTCCCTTCATCCCAGTGGCCATTTCAGTGACAGTAATTACATTGAACTCTCAATAGCATTTCTGGGATGCTGCAGGCATGTGACTGCCCATAAACCCCGAGTGAATCCTGCATAAATAAGCAGGCTCTCATCAATAACCCCTAAAGGATGGTCAGTGCAGGAGGCGCTGGGTGCTAGCTCTTCTTCTTGAGTATTTGACAGATGAGAAATTAATCAAGTTGGGCAAAGAATGATATGTGCTTCCACGGAGGGAAGGACTCGTGGAGCCCCAGTAGATCTTTTGTCTCCTGCAGAGAATCCCTTAACTAACCAAATGTCTCGATTAAAGCTGAAGGGGCAGTAGGGTGCAGTGGGGAGGGTTCTAGACTAGAGTTTGCTTCTTGCTTCTGACATTTAATATCTGTGATTCTGCCCATACATAAGCAAACCAGGTCACATCCTTTGATGCGAGATGAGAGAGAGTAAATGGTTGGCTCCTGGCGGACTCAGATGATGGGATTCTAGCTCATAACTCTCTCCAAGTATTGTTAGGACCCCCAGAGTCTAAGGAGAGAAAACCAACAGTCGGGGTGACTTCAGATTGGTTAGGTGTGAGCCATGGCAGGTGAAGGCAAGTGAGAGAGTCGGGGCTAGCCCACAGGAGAAAGAGGGGCAGGGGAAGGTGAGGGGGAGCTTAGAGGTCATCGAGTCCAATCCCTCTCATTTTACAGATAAGGAAACTGAGGCTAGGGTGTGGAAGCAGCTTGCCCAGGATGATACAGATAGTAAGCTTTACAACCAAGAATTCAAAGTCAGCCTGAGATATTTACTAGATGCATGACCCTGGGCAAGTCACTTACCCTCTGTTAGCCTCAGTTTCTTCAACTTCGAAATGGGGATAATAACAACAACTTCCTCACAGAGTTGTGGGGATCAAATGAGGTGATATTTGTAAGGCGCCAAGCACACTCATGGCAGGTAGTGGTGATATAATGTATTCACTTATGCTCTCCTCTTCCCCTCCCTAATCCATTTTAATGGAAGGGACAGTTAGGAAGCATTTTGTGAAGTGAGATTGAGTCAGACTTTTATTCTTTTGGGTCATTGGTCATTTCAAGCTGCACTGAGTCATAGAGGGTGAGGGAGGTGTGGGCGTTGCTCCCCTTGAGGCTGGTGATGCCTTATACTGGATGTTGGCCCCTGAGGTCTTTTCTCTATAGAAGCCTTGTTCTCAAGGCATCATAGGACTTAGCAGCGCTGAGGCCTCTTTGCCCCCAGTGACCTCTGGGGAACTCTCCAGGATGGAACCTCTGGCTCTGGTCCTTGCTTCTCTTCCAGTTCTGTTCAGTTTGGCACCTCCGGCCTTCTCTGATTTCTGAGCTCCCTCCCTTGTCCTGTTGGCTTTGTTTAGGGAGAGCACCTGGGACGAGGCACTTGGACCCAGATCTACTCAGGGACCCTGGACTACAAGGATGAGGAAGGCAGCTCTGATGAGAAAAAAATGAAAGTGATCCTCAAAGTCTTGGACCCCAGCCACAGGGACATTTCTCTGGCAAGTACATCCTCAAAGGTTTCTCTCCCCCTCGCTCATCTCCCAGGCAGCTTTTGCCATCTGTATCTGGCATAGCCTATGCCCTTTGACCTGCAAGTGGGTTTAAAGAAGCCTTGGATCTCAGTGAGAATCTTTCAGTATGTCCTGAAACCAGGGTGTAGCCTCATCGAAAAACAAAATGTGTATGAGTTTGCACATGCATGTGTGTGTATGTGTATGTGTGTGTGTGTGCTTGTGCATGTATGTGTGTGCATGCACATACTGGGGGGGTTGTCATGTGGAACAACATCATTGAGGGGGAGGTTTCCTGTGCTGTGACCCCACTTCCTCCCAGAGACTCCAAGGCTGGTGTTTTGATCAGTGTGGCTCTCTCCTCCCCACCCCCAATTCTCAAATTCCCAAGCAGGCTTTCTTCGAGGCGGCCAGCATGATGAGACAAGTCTCCCACAAACACATCGTGTACCTCTATGGCGTCTGTGTACGGGATGTGGAAAGTGAGTTTGCTCTTTTGGAGGGGTGCTCCAACACTCAGAGGGTGTCTGTTCTGGTATGTCTACTAAATAGAAAAGGATGTTAGAGAGGTGGGGGCGGGGGACGACGCTGTGGAGGTGGAAGATATAACGGATGTGCCCATTGAGCTGACTTTTTCCCTCCTTCTTTGTGCTTCATTGTAAGAGATGGTTTCCTGGTTAGGGGAAGGGAGGGGCAGATATTTGGAGATGAAGGCTATGTAGAAACAAAAAAATCAGCAAAAAACAATTGGATACATGGGAAAGAAGGGTGGATTTGGAGTCAAAAGACCTGGATTCAAATCCTACGTTTCACATTTAGTACCAATTTTACCCAAGGAAAGTCACTTAACTTCCCTGAGTTTCAGTTTCCTCTTCTGTAAAATGAGGCATCAGGTCAAAGGGGTCTGAAAACTCTTGTGGCTATTGAGCTCTCATCTATGTGTGTGTGTGGTGTGTGAGAGACAGAGATGCAGTCAGAGAGAGAGAGAGAGACAGAGAGAGAGAAGGAGAGAGAGAGAAAGAGGGAAAGAGAGACAGAGACAGAGAGGAGAGAGAGACAGAGAGAGAGAAGGAGAGAGAGAGAAAGAGGGAGAGAGAGACAGAGACAGAGAAAGAGAGAGATACAGGGAGAGAGAAAGAGAAAGAGGGAGAGAGAGAGAGACTCCACCTCATGGGGCCCTATTCCTCATCTGAAAAAACAAGGAAGTTGGACTTGATGGCCTCTGGAGTCCCTTCCTCCTCTAAATCAATGATTTTATGAAATATTCAAAGGTAAACAAAAGAAAGGGAGGCTGAGATGAGCCTTCACCTTCTCTTGTATGTCTGTGGTGCCCGCTCTCCCCTACTCCCTCCCTAAGTCCCTCCCTTCTTCCTCCTCCTCTTTCTTCTCTCTGTCCTTTTCACTCTTTCTCTCTCTCTCTCTCTCTGCGTCTTTCTCTCTCTAGCTCTCTCCTCTTTCTCTCCCTTCTGTATTTCCACAGCTGTATCTCTATCACCCCGACACTATCGCCAGGAGTTATGAGAAAGCAGCTATTTATTACTGATTTGTACAGAGAGAAACTGAAGCACTGATTGTCTTAGGCTGTAGGTACTTAATGGTACAGCCAGAACTCTAGCACAGGTGTCCAATGAGAGTTCTTTCTGTAAGCTTCTGCTCTAGAGAAATAGTCTTTTTGCACAGTGAACAAACCATTGAGTTTAGGGCAAGGTAACCTGGACCCAAGTCCTCTCTCAGTCACTTACTAATAGTCATTTAACCTGTGTGAAGCAACCCTAGCTGCTTCATCTGTGAAAGGGAGACAACATCACATTGTGCTCCCCTTCTAAGATTGTTAGGAGGCTGAAATGAGACAATATCCATTAAGCTGTTAATGAGTCTTCTGAGAAGGAGTGATTGGGTTGGGTGAGGAGTTGAGGATGGGCCTCAGTAGACAGTTAGGATCCTAATTGCCATGCCCTATTTTTTTGTGCCCTCAGACATCATGGTGGAGGAATTTATGGAATTTGGGCCCCTGGATCTCTTCATGCATAAGAAAAGTGAACTGCTCACCACACCGTGGAAATTTAAGGTTGCCAAACAACTGGCCAGTGCACTGAGTTACTTGGTAAGACCAAACCCTGATTAGGTTCACCCCGAGCTGGCTTCCTAAGCATGCAGTAGCCAAAAGCCCTTGTCCTTGTCATCTTTCTCCATGGTGGGAATGGTCAGGAGGATGTAGGGAGAGACCTCAGTGGTGAGTCCAGAACTGGACCTAGGCATTTGAGTGCCAGGTATAGAGCTGAGTAGGGGATGGGGGTAAGGTAGGATTGTAGAAGTCAGTCATGTCACTCACCCCGGGGAAGGAGATCAAAGCAGAAGAGAAGAGGGACCTAGAATAAAGATCAGCAAAAACCTCATGTAGAAGATGGTGCTTGAGCTGAGCCTGAAAAGAGGTTGATGTGAAGAGGGAGAACATTCTAGTCCTAGGGAATGGTCCATGCTAAGACACAGAGGGTGGAGATGAAGTATCACGCGTGACAATCAGGAAGAAGGGCAATTTGGCTGAATTGTAAATTCCACAAAGGAGAATTTGGTATAAGGACCCAAGAAAAGGTTTGCTGCAACCAGGTCAGGAAAGGCTTTAAAAGCCAACAGAAGAATTTGTATCTGGTCCTAGCAACAAGAGAGAACCACTGGACTTTACTGAACAAGTTGAGGATGTGTTCAGACGTGTGCTTTAGGAAGATCTGTTTGGTCACAAAGTGGAAGAGAGATTGGAGGGATGAGAGAATCAAGGCAGGGATACATGTTAGAAGGCTATTTCAGTGGTCTTGATGGGAGCTAATGTGGGCCTGAATTAGTGTGGTGGCTGTTTGTGTGAGAGAGTAAGAAAGAAAAGAAAGAAAGAAAGAAAGAAAGAAAGAAAGAAAGAAAGAAAGAAAGAAAGAAAGAAAGAAAGAAAGAAAGAAAGAAAGAAAGAAAAAAAGAAAGAAAGAAAGAAAGAAGAGAGAAGAGAGAGAGAAAGGAAAGAAGGGAGGGAGGGAGGGAGGGAGGGGGGAGAGTAGGGGAGGGAGGGAGGGAAGAAGGAAGGAAAAGAAAGATGGAGAGAAAGGAAGAGAAGAAGGAGATATTGTGAAGGTAGGAACAGTAAGCCTTGGGACTGATTGGACATCAGCTGAGATAAGGGAGAGTGAAGAGCTGAGGATGACACCCAAGATGAAAACCAGGGTTACTGGAATAACAGTAATAGGGAAGTTTGAAAGAGAGGTAGATTGGGGAGGGGGGGGAAGGATGAGTTCTGTTTTCAACACAATGACTTTGATACCTATGGAACATTTAGTTTGGAATAGACAAAAAGCAGCTGGTGATACAATTAATTAATAAATATTTATTCAGCACCTACTATGTGCCAGGCACTGTGCTAAGCCCTGGAAATACAAAAAGACAGTCCCTGCCCTCAAGGAGCTTAGAGTCTAATGAGAGAGACAGTATGAAAATGAATATGTACAAACAAACTATCTACAAGATAAATAGGAAATAATTAACAGAAGGAAGGCAGTAGAATTAAGAACTGGGGCAAGGCTTCCAGTAAAACATGGGATTTTAATTGGGACTTGAAGCCAAAGAGGTCTGTAGCTGGAGCAGAGGAGGGAGAATGATCCAGGTATGGGAGACAGCCAGGAGAATGTCCAGAGCTGAGAGAGGGAGGTCTTACTCATGGAATGGCCAGGAGGTCAGGTCACTGGACTGAAGAGTGCATGGCAAGGGGTAGAGTCTAAGGAGACTGGAAGATTGATGTGGGTCTAGAACTCAGCAAAGCAACAAGGAGGAAAATACCAAGGAGACATTGACCTGTGAGTCACTGGCATAAACCAGAAGGAGCTGAGGAGAAAAGCAAGAGGGAATGTAGAGTGAGAAAAGACAAGAAAGCCTGAGACAGAACCTTGGCATAGACCCATAGTCAGGAGCATGATACAGATGATATTGGAGGAACAGAGTGTGAGAAGGAGCAGTTGGCAGGCAAGAGGAGGCGAGGAGAGAGAACACAATCATGGAAACCAGAGAGGAGAGTATGGGGAAGTCAGGATGCTCAGGTTTCAGATGCTGCCACCGAGAGGTCAAGAAGGATGAGCATGGTTTGTGTGTGTTCTCCTTTGGGATGCATGCTTCTGGTACAGGAGTTATGAGTAATTTCACAAGGAAGTAGGTAAAGAGAAATGGAGAACAGTAACATGATGGGATAGAAGAAGGGACTCAGGAATTCAAGTAGGAGCCTGGGCTTCGAATTGTAGCTTCTTATTTCCCACGTCCTTGTGAAAATTCCTTAACTTCTCTCATCTTCAGCTTTTATTAAAATATGATTGGGCTTGGGAATTCATTGCTTTAGAGAGTTCTCAGCAAGGAATTCTTTCCTACTCCTGCCGATTGGTGCCTTCTCCACTACTCATCTGAGCAATGGAAGTATTGCTTCTTTCTGGGCCTGTTTCCTCTCTAGCGAAAGGAAGGGGCTGGACTCGATGGTTTCTGGGTCCCTTCTGGCCCTGAGTCTTCCATCTCTTCATCCTTCTGATCTAAAGTGACATGACCTATCCCTGGTCAAATATCCGGCATTTATCAGAGGCAAGACTTGACCCCAAGCCCTCCTGACTCCACATCCTGCTCTCGATTGGCTACGTTGCCCCTGAAGCTTGGCAATTCTGCACTGTCAGGGAAAAACAAAACAGAACCAAACAACTGAGTTTGCAGAGTCAAGCTCAAATGTCTCCAACACTTCCTGGAGACTTTCTCTCCCAGGGAGCTGAAAATAGCTTTCGTTGTTTGGCCTGGGGTTCACCATGGGGGTCTCTCTTCTTTTTCAGGAGGACAAAGATTTGGTCCATGGGAATGTGTGTGCCAAAAATGTCCTCTTGGCCAGAGAGGGCCTGGATGCTGACTGCAGCCCCTTCATCAAGCTCAGTGATCCTGGGATTCCCATTACCGTGCTCTCTCGACAGGGTATGTCTGCCTGGTGCTAGCTCAGCTTTCTGGTCAGGGTATGGGTGGGGATTGTTTTTCCTCCTTTTGGGGGTGGGGGATGGCTCAAAAAAAGCCATATCAACATCTTCTCCTGGAATAGTGTGTTGCCTGTGCTTATTTTGAAAGTCACTGTTGCTTCCCTTATCTGCTGACTCTCTTTAAACCTGATGGTGTTGTAAGAGGAAATGGTAGACCAGTTAGGCAGCCAACCCAATCCCAGCAACCCAGCAGATGTGTCCTTTCAATGAACATGAAGTGGCTTGTCAGAGGCCTTCATGAAATGTCCAGAAACCCAGGAAATGGTGCAATCAGAGGCTCAGGGTGGTGGTTATGGTTGGGAGACAGTGAGAACAGGCTGATTTACCCTGTTTAGATTCCCTTGATGCCCTGATGCCTTCTTCAGAAGAGGAAGACAGGTGAAAACCTGCCCAGAGCGAGGCTGGGAAATGTAGCAGGTCCCAGCCACATTTGTGACTAATTCAGTTCAGTTAATTGAATTTGAATTATTTGTATGCATACGCAATATACTTGAATAATTTGAATTCAATTCAATTTGAATCATGTGTATACACATATATTAATTTTAATTCAATCCAATTAATTTGATTAGAATTCTTTGTAGGCATATCTTTGAATAATTTGTGTTCGATTCAATTCCATTTGAATTATTTGTATACATGTATTAATTTGATTTCAATTCTATTTGAATTATTTATAAACATATATTAATTTGAATTTAATTCCATTAATTCAATCCAATTTAATGAGCAGCTTTGAAGTCCTTACTATGTGTTAAGGATTCAAGAAGCTCCTCTTTAGAGCCCTAGGGGAGCCACAGAGATAAATGTGGTGAGGTTATAACCGGCAGGGGAATATCACACACACACACACATATATGGACACACACATGTGCACACGTGCACACACACAAGGACACCTATACACACACGCGTGCATGGACACACACATGTACACATGGGGACACATGCGGGAACACATGCACGCACACACATGAGGACACACACACAATGACATACACACACGGGGACACATACCCTGTGACATACACACATGGAGACACACACAGGGATACACATGCATGCATACACATGGAGACACACATGGGGACACATACACATGGGGACACACACGGGGACACATACACAAAGACCATTATTATAGCATGAAATAGAAGAGGAAGGGCATAGAGGTGAATCTCTATAGATGGATGCAATCTTTACGTCTCAGATGTCTGAGCCCATGAGCACAGATGTACCTGTAAAAAGTTAATTTCCAGATGCCAAGGCAGGGGAATTCTGGTCTCTTTGTAGACTAGAGTCCCTTTGGCACCAAGATTACCTGGTTTAGAGGTTGCCAATCAATAGGTAAACTTATTAATGAAATGGTACATTTCCCTACCTTTCCCTAGCCCTGATTTCCCTATATTTCTCTACCCTTTCTCACTTCCTTCCTCTACTCCTTACCTCCAAGCAGAGATTCAAGATGTCCAGATGGAGTTGGTAAAGACTGGAAGATCTTGGTTCAAATTGTAGCTCCATCATTTAATTAAAAGTGTGGACCTCAGCAAATCATTAGCCTCAATTTCCTCATCTGTAGAATGGGGATAAGAATACCTTGCATCATCTACCTCATGGGAGGCAGCATGGTACAGGGGATAAAGGTAGAGCTTGGAGTCAGAAATAATTGCCAAGGTCCCATGTTGGCTGTGTGACCCCATACAAATGACTTCACATCTCAAAGGCCCCAGGCAAGAATCTAAGTCACCGGAGGCACCAGATGCCATCAGAATCCCACGACAAAATCACAAATATGAGCAAGAAAACACAAAACCCAAAGAAACCCACCTACTTCCCAAGGCTTCTATGAAGATTCACTGGGAGGCAGTGTATATAGCACAGTGGAGTCCTAGATGTTGAGTCAAAGGACCTGGGTTTGAATGTTGGCTCTGTCATCTTGAGACCTCTGTGACCTTGAGCAAGTAACTTCATCTTCCTGAGCCCCTCTTTCCTGGTCTGTAAAATGAAAGGCTGGACTCAATGACTTTGAGGATTCTAAGATCCTCTGGATAATGCAGGGGATGGTGGCGCTTTGTGATCTCAAAGCACAATAGAAACTTGAGCTGTTATTTTTAGAACATTTGGCCGGCCAAGCCGGTGAGGTCATCATTAGAAGAGGAAAGACACTTTAGTGTGGGCTTGAGGCAGAAGAGATTTCAAGATGTGTATGACTTTCACTCAGAGGCTGAATTATTGGCTTGGGAAAAAGGAGAAGGAGGAGGAGGAGAGAAGGAGGAGGGGGGAAGGAGGAGGAGGGGAGGAGAAACAGGAGGAAGAGAAGGGTGGAAGAGGAGGGAGGAGGAGAAGGAGGGGGAAGGAGGAGGAGAAGATGAAGACAATGAAGATGGTGAAGAAGATGGAGATGGTGAAGAAGAAGGAGGAGGAAGAGGAGGGGGGAGGAGAAAGAGGGGGAAGGAGGAGAAGGGGAGGAGAAACAGGAAAAGAGGAGCAGAAGTAGGAGGAGGAAGGAGGAGGAGGGAGGAGGAGGAGGGAAGGAGAAGGAGAGGGAAGGAGGAGGAAAGCAGAAGAAGCAGGAGGAGAGAGGAGAAGGAGGGGGAAGGAGGAGGAGGGGAAGAGAAGAAAGAGAAAGAGAAGCAGGAGGAGGGAGGAGGAGGAGAAGGAGAAGATGAGGAAGATGAAGATGGTGAAGAAGATAAAGATGCCAAAGAAAAAGGAGGAGGAAGAGGAGGGGAATGAAGAGGAGCAGAAGGAGCAGAAAGAAGAGGAGAAGGAGGAGTAGAAGAAGATGATGACAACATCTTTATGTATATCTTGTGATGTAGTTGTGATGTATCAATATTTTTCCAGGTTTACAGATGACAGAGCCTATTCCTGTCCATGTCCATGGTCACACAGCCAGTGAATGTCAGAGGCAGAGTCTGAGCCTGGGTTTTTCTAACCTGTCAAGTCAGTTTCAGAGTTTTCATTTAAGAAACTAGAATTTAAACGTTGTGTTTGTGTGGAATCTTTTTTTTTTTTTTGACAGAGTGTGTGGAACGGATCCCATGGATTGCACCAGAGTGTGTAGATGATTCCAAGAATCTGAGCGTGGCTGCTGATAAATGGAGTTTTGGCACAACCCTCTGGGAGATCTGCTACAATGGAGAAATCCCCTTGAAAGATAAGACGCTAGCAGAGGTAACTAGATAGATGAAGCATTATTAGGCACCAGGCACCATTCTAAGGGAGATGGATGCAAATCCAAGCAAGCAAACTTGCTGACAATACAAGCTTGGTAACTGTCAGTCAAAAAGCATTTATTTTGTACTTACTGTGTGCCAGGCATGTCCCTGTCCTGGCAGAGTTTAAATTCTAAGGAGGGAGGAAAACATGTGAAAGAAAGCTGGGTGGGTGGGTGTAATTGGTTAGGAAGTAAGGTGGAGGTCTGGATCGGGGCATGATAAAGCAAAAAATCACATATACCAGCCTGGTTCCAGAGCCATATTCCAAGTTCCCTCTGGAAAGAAGTTGGCATGACAAATGGAAAACAAGTGGTGGTAGGGCTTGGAGATGCCTCCCCCTGTTTGCGATGCTTCCTCATCCTACAACTGCTTGTGAGGTTCGTGGCACCAAACATGATTTGGTCAATGAGCATTTGTGCCAATGTTGTGCTCAGTGTTAGGGATATGAAGAAAGGCAAAAATCAGCCCTGTCCTTCAAAGAGCTCAGCTTCCGATGGTAGAGAACACTCAAGCCACATACAAGATCTATATGGGTAAATGGGAGGTCATCTCCAAGGGAAGGCAATAGCATTAAGAGGAACAAATAGATGAATGAAACCTTCTGTCCCAATGGAACATGGGTGCTTCCCTTGGGTCTTTACTGCTTCTAGCTCCTCACTTGTGTCACTCATCGTTGTCTTCCAGAAAGAGCGATTTTATGAAGGTCGAGTTATGCCAGTCACGCCCTTGTGCAAGGAGCTGGCTGACCTGATGACTCAGTGTATGAACTATGACCCTAGTCAGAGACCCTTCTTCCGAGCCATCATGAGAGATATCAATAAGCTAGAAGAACAAAGTAAGTCCTTCCTTGCTCTGATGTTGCTAAGCAGGCATCCTGGAAGCTGGCCATTGGCGTGCTAGCACTCGGGAGCACACGTGACCCGGTGTCCTTGTTAAAGCATGTGTCCAAATTGTAAAAAGCAAATAGCTAAAAAACAAAGCCTTTCCTTTTCTACTTTTCTAGACCCGGATATTCTTTCAGAGAAACAGCCAACAACTGAGGTAGATCCCACCCATTTTGAAAAACGGTTCTTGAAGAGGATCCGTGACCTGGGAGAGGTAAACACACAGTTTTCATGCTGTGGGTGCTTTCTCATCCATCACTATTTTGGACTCAGAGTAACCATGGGAGATGGGGAGAGTAGGTGTGTGACTCCCCTCAGGGTACCCAGCTGGCAAAGGATAATGCCAAGACTAGAACCCAGGTCTCCAACCTCCTAGACCAGGGCTCTTTCCACTGGGCTACTTCTCCAAAAGGTCCTGCTGGCCAATGAATCCTGTCCTGTGACCTATGAACCCTAGTACCTCATTAGGGAAGGCAGCTAGTAGATGAAGTGTTGGAACAGTCAGGAGGAGTGGAGTTCTTATCTCCTAGCTGTGTGATCCTGGGTAAGTCACTTGATAAAATGGAGGAGCTGGACTATTGGTGGAGGTGTTCTCAGCATTTATTAAGTACTTACCATCTTACTGTGTGCCAGGCACCATGCTCAGTCCTTTACAATTATTATGTCATCTGATCCTCACAATAACCCTGGGAGGTAGGTGTTCTTATTATCCCCATTTTATAGATGAGGAAACTGAGGTGGACAGAGGTTAAATGACTTGCCCAGGTTTACACAGTCAGGAAGTATCTGAGGCTGGATTTGAACTCAGGTGTTCTATGCCATTGTTTCTGACAGGGTACTGAAACTGAATTTTGAAGGAAGTCAGAGATTCTAGAATAGAGGTAGAAGCGAAGAGGGAGTGCATTCCAGACATGGGGGACATCCTGTGCAAAGGCATGGAGGTGGGAGATGGGATCTTGTGTATGAGGAGCAGCAAATAAGCTTGAGTCTGAACCTGCTCTCTGCCGTCTCCCTCTCTGCCTTTTCCCTTTCTTTCCCCTCACCCCCTTTCCCTCACCCCCTTCCCCTCTCTTCCTCTCCCTCTTCCCGGTCCCCCTCCCCTTTTCCCTCTCCTCCTCTTCCTTCTCCATCTCCCCCTTTCCCTCTCTCCTTCTTTCCCCTCCTCTCTCCTTCCTTCCTTTTCCTTCTCCCTTTCTTCCCTCTCTTCCTTTTCCTTGTCCCCTTCTCCCCTCCTCCTCTTCTCCCTCCTCCCCTACCCTTCTTCCCTTTCCTCCTCTTTCCTCTCCCCCTCTCCCCTCCCGCTTTTCTTCCTCCTCCCCTCCTTCTTGCTCTTCCTTTCCCCTTCTCCCTCTCTTCCTATACTTCTTCCCTCTCTCTCTCTCTTCTCCCTCCTCCACTCCCCTTCTTCCCCCTCCCTCACTCTCTCTCTTTCTCACCACCCAGGGCCACTTTGGGAAAGTTGAACTCTGCAGGTATGACCCTGAGGGAGACAACACTGGTGAGCAGGTTGCGGTCAAGTCTCTGAAGCCAGAGAGTGGGGGCAACCAGATAGCCGACCTGAAGAAGGAGATAGAAATCTTGAAGAACCTTTATCATGAAAACATTGTGAAATACAAAGGGATTTGTACAGAGGATGGTATGAGAGGCTTTCCTGGGGGGCAGGGTGGGGCCTGGCTCATGCTGACGTCAGGGCTTGATGTCAGGATGTGTGTGGGGGTGGATATGGTGAGGGGGAAGGGAAGCTGAGCTTCGTGGTTATAACAGGACACAAAGCTACCTGCCTTCTGCCCTGCTGGTCGACCTGGCCTCTCTCCCTGTGTAAGACCCAAGTCCTTCTGCAAAGTGGCATTTAGCACAAAGTCTGGAATACTTTGGAAAGGCGCCCAATGCTGTCCCACCCAGCAAGCTTCCCTTCAGTATCCAACCTTTTGAGTTGCTTCCTCTAAGCAAGGAAGAGTCCTGGACAATTCTAGACTTTTAATAACTTCACATGACCACTGGTATTGCTCAGCTGAGAACACCCAGTGTTTGCCCTACTTTCTTACTCTTGGTTTGAGATCTATCAGTTCATTAGTCAGTCAGTAAACAAGCATTTATTAAGCACCTACTATATGCTTCACTAAGGGCTGAGGACATAAAGAAAGGCAAAAGACACTGAGAGAACCCACAATCTACTTGAGGGGAAACCATGCAAACCATTAGGTAGAGAGGCCCCTCGATAAAAGGATTCATTCTGTAAAACTTGGACTCAGTCAAAAGGCCACACCCAAGGACCTAGAGGGCCACATGTGGCTTCGAGGCTGCAGGTTCCCCAGCCCTGGTACAGGATAAACTAGAAATAGCCAAGAGAAGGAAGCTGTTAGCATTGGATTTCTCATTGTTCTGTCATGTGGTTATCGATTCATTCAAAACACATATAGTCAGCACCTATCTATGTGAATTGCTTTTCACTTGGGGCCAGGTAGAGGTGTGATGCAAAGATAACAGCCACCATTTCTGACTATTATCTATTCTCTCATTCAATCCGCTCTGGGACCCTGTGAGGAAGGGCTATTATTATATCCATTTTATAGATGAGGAAACTGAGGCTCCTGGGTTAGGAAGCTTATCTTGGATAAAGGGGCCAGTAAAATGTCTGAGTGGAGATTTGATCTCTGGCTCTAGAGCCCACACTTTCCACTAGACCAAAATATCTCCTTCAAGTACCAAGATAAACAGGCCCTGCCTTCCAGTGGCCTACATGGTCTGAAGGATATGGACTCCATTCATAACTGGTAATGTGTCTTTGAAATTCATCATCTGAAAGAGAGTTGTCTTCTAACCTAGTTGTCTGGGTTCCTTTTTTCACGGTTTATTTAGAAGCCAGCAGGAAAATGAGTTCATCAAAGATCAGCGATTTTCCTCCTTAGATTCTTAGGCTTGGTTTTTATTCATTCATTCATTCATTTATTTGCTTTTAAACAGGAGGAAATAGGATTAAGCTTATTATGGAGTTCCTGCCTTCTGGGAGCCTTAAGGAATATCTTCCTAGAAACAAGAACAAAACCAGCCTCAAACAGCAGCTGAAGTATGCGGTTCAGATTTGTAAGGTAATAGGGGGCCTGTTATTGAATGCCCCTCCTTCCCTGGGAAACTAGCTCTCCATTGGATAGTAAGCAAAATCCCTTGAGAATGGCCTGCCCAGTGTTCTGTTTGTCATTCGTTCATTTTTCAATCGTGTCTGACTCTTCATGACCCCATATGGGGTTTTCTTGGCAAAGACACTGAAGCGGTTGACTATTTCCTTCTTCAGCTCATTTGACAGATGAGGAAACTGAGGCAAACTGGGTGAAGAGACTTGCCCAGGGTCACTCAGCCAGTAAGGATCTGAGGTCACTTGTGAATTTACTCCCAGCCTGGCGCTCTGTGCTCTATGGCACCCCCTAGCGGCCTTTGTGGTTTGTAAGTTTTTCACCTTGTTAATTGGATGTTTTATTTTTACAAGGTCATGGGATCTTAGATTTAGAACCACAAAGGACTTTAGGTTAGCTGGTCCAACTTCCTCATTTTCCGTGAGAAAAATGAGTCTCCAAGAGGGTAGGCGACCTGTCCAAGGCCACACGGCTCGTAATTAGTTTACAAGCACTTAACCATGTGCCAGGCACCATGCTAAGCACTTTATGAATGCCCTTTCATTGGATGCTCACAATCCTGGGATGTAGGTGTAGGTGTTGTCAGTGTGGCAAGCAGGCCACCAGGTGGTACCATAATGGATAGAGCACCAGGCCTAAAGTCAGGAAGATTCATCTTTCTGAGTTCAAATCTGGCCTCAGATGCTTACTAGCTAGCTGTGTAACCCTGGGCAAGTCACTTTACCTTGTTTGCCTCAGTTTCCTCATCTATAAAAGAGAGAAGGAAATGGCAAACTGCTCTAGTATCTCTGCCAAGAAAACCCCAAATGGGGTAATGGAGAGTTGGACACAGTTGAAAACCACTCAACAACAACGACAAAAAAAATGTGTTTTTTCTAAATCAGTCTGTGGCTTGCAGGGTCCTTTCTGTATGGTTTAGTGGCCCCGGGATGGAGGATCAGGAATTGCTGGTCTCAGGCCCTGCTCTTGCATGGTAGTTCTGGGCAGAATTCACCCATGGGAGAAGGGCCCACAAGGGCAATCAGGAAGCACTGGAGGCCTGGTGGCTTAGTCTAGAGGAGCAGTTGGGATTTGAACCTAGTGCCACTGTAGGGTTGGAGTCATTATGGCCCAGTGGATAGAGAGCTGAATTTTCTTAGGGAAGAAAGCCCTGCACAGAAGAAAGTACAGGGAAAGTACTTGATGTGTTCGTGTCCTCTTATGACAGATGGCTTCATCAGGGTAGGAATTACTAGGGTGGAAATGCCTTGCTCTGATGCAGAGCCATGACCCCTCTCCAAATTGCAGTCTGAGAGAGTGGCCTGGGGGTCTTGAAAAGTTAAATGATGTCCGGGGTCACACAGCTAATAAGTGTCAGAAGCAGGATTTGAACACAGTTCTTCCTGATTCCACATCTGTCCCATGTCTACCAAGCCATGTCATCCCTCCAAGGTGTCATTGCTGGGTTAAAAAAATGAAAAAAAAAGATTCTTCAGTCTGTACAGATGGTCGTTTTTGGTGAATATGGCATGGTAGCCTTACTCTCTTTTTCCTTCCTCAGGGGATGGACTATCTGGGGTCCCGTCAGTATGTCCACCGAGATCTGGCAGCAAGAAATGTCCTTGTTGAAAATGAGCACCGCGTGAAGATTGGAGATTTTGGTTTAACGAAAGCCATTGAAACAGATAAGGAGTACTACACAGTGAAAGATGATAGAGACAGTCCTGTCTTCTGGTAAGGAACAGGGCCAAAGTAGCAGCGATGACACAGGGCATCACTTGAGCCTGGCAGCAATCCAACGAGGCTATTAATGCCCCCATTTTATGGATGAGAACACTCATCCATGTGGTATGGAGGTGATTTGGGGTTGTCAAAGACCATGGAGCCCAATATCCCACTGATTTGGAAAGGTTTAGGGTCCAATAAGAGATTCCTCTGGCCATTTCATGGTATCTCAGTGGTCATCTAGTGCACCCTCCCCCTTTCCAAATGGGGAAATGGAGGCCCCTAGCAATGAAGTGACTTTCCCAAGGTCCTTTTTCTTCCATTGTTTTAGGATTAGCCTGGCTGTTTGGAAAGGCTCATCAGCCTAAGATTGGGCAGAGGAACTCATTAAACCATTTGCTAAGATTTAATGGAGCATTGTTGCATAGCGGACAGAACTGGCCTCATTCAGGAAAGCCTGGGTTCATCTGCTGCCCTTGATATATGATGTCTCCACGACCCTAGCAAGTCTCTGATCCTGTCAGTGCCCCAGGCAGCCAGACCTTATATTCCAAAACTGCCTTGGGAAAGGGATTTTCCTCATCAGAGACCTCTCTATGTTTATGATATCTTTCCCCACAGAAAAAGGGTGGCTGTGGGAGGAGTACCTGAGGCATCAGGGAAAATGCGAATCCTGGAAGTAGCAACGTTCTGTCATTTGCCTCTCTATGTACTCTTAAGGCTAAAACGGCACCTTCCTCACTAGTTCCAAGGAGGTGAAGAATGCAGATATTGTTATCTGTGAGTTATTGAGGTCGGAGACAGAGGGTCTGAGAGGTGAGCCCCAGAGTCAGGTCTCTAGATTCACTCCCAGCTCTCCTGCTAACTCTGGTCTATTTCATTTGTGATCAATGATGTCTGTCAATTTCTCACTCCAAGAAATCACGTGATTCATATTGTCTTTCCTTCCAGGTATGCTCCAGAGTGTTTAGTTCAGTGCAAGTTTTATATCGCCTCTGATGTCTGGTCATTTGGGGTCACATTACATGAACTCCTCACCTACTGCGATTCAGAATCCAGTCCCATGGCGGTAATTGTCCTTCTCGCCTTTTTTCCCCAAAGCTCACATGAATAAAAGGAGCCCCTCTCACCACCGTGACCCTCCACTCCTGACTAATTTCCTAAGTCTTTTAAAATGGGATGTTATAACACAGAGACTTAACTCAGGTGGAAAGAAAAAACTGATTTTTTTTCCATTTGAGTTGGTTCACTCAACAAATAAATATGGAATACTTGTGCTACATGTTTTGAGCTACATCTTATAAAATAGTAATAATCTAGTCCTGGCCTTCAAGAAAGTGGGAAAATAAGAACAGTAATAGTATTAGCTAGTATTTCTATAGTGCTTTAAGGTTTACGTATGTTATTATCTCATTTAGTCTTCATGAAAAAGGTAGGTGCTCTTATTTGTCCCTGTTTTACAGATAGGGAAACTGAGGCTGAGAGACTTTCAGTGACTTGCCTAAGGTCACACAGCTAGAGTGTATGAGGCTGGACTTGAGGTCAGGTTTTCCTGATAGACAGCTCTTAAATGCCAAAGAAGAGGCACAGAAAGGCAGACTCCTGAGATCAGGGGAAGATGTGATCATTGTAGCCTGCAAAGGTCAGAGATGTGAACTAGACCCTGAAGGATATCAGTTAAGTCATTATTATCAGTAGTATTATTATCATTAGTAGTAAGTAGTAGTAGTAATAGCAGAAGCAACAGTAATAATAGAGGGGTGGGAGAAAAAAAGTGAAAAGGGAGGATGGCACCAGATTGATGAGGGCCCTGAATGCCCAACCAAGGAAAGTGGACATTATCCTATAGGTAGAGGAAAAAGGAAAGCCAATTTTACTGCTTATCCTTAAAACAAACAAACAAACAAGATATTGAGAGTGAATTTGGGATTACATGCTGTCTTGGGGGGTAGGGGGGAAGAGAGGGAGAGAAAATTTCAAAATCAAAAACTTGTGGAACTCAGTGTTGTAAACTAAAAATAAGAAAATAAATTAAAAAAAGAAAATTTAAAAAAAAGAAATTGAGAGTGAGGCAAAATTGTTAACTAACACAGCCAGGGTCAAACACCTTCAATGATTTTGTTTTGTCCAGATGTTCTTAAAGATGATCGGCCCAACTCAAGGCCAGATGACCGTCACAAGGCTTGTGCGTGCATTAAAGGATGGAAAACGTCTGCAGTGTCCACCTAACTGCCCAGAAGAGGTATTCATGGGACACTCCATTGTAACACGCACCAAGATGTTAAAGTCCATTGGGTCAGATAGGGCTCCTGGGTGGAGAAGAGGTAGATGATGAGGGGGTGATATTCCTTAAAAGATACTTTTCAGATGCTAAGACATGAGGGGGAAAATATCACTCCACGCCTTAAGCCAGAACTCCTACTCTGTATTACGTCTCCCTCTGTCTTTATGTTTTGCCATCTCTAAGCCCGCTAAGGCAGGTAGAACTTTGAGATTGAATGTGGTGTGACTAAGTATATTACCTTTTCTGCATTCAATGTAGCCTTTAATTTTTATGATTAAATTCAAAACTATAATGTATATATAACAACTATATATATATAAACTTTATATATATTATACTTTATATATATACTTTGTATATACTATATATAAACTGTTTATATATATATATAAACAACTATATATATATATAAAACTATAATGTATATATAACAAAATGTTATGAGATAATTTTGGCTGTAATTGAGCAGTAGGAATTGGGGGAAGGATGTAAATGAAGCATGAATGGTCTGCAAATTCCTTTCCAATCTGGAATTTGGTCAATCAACTCCAGGCTTGTCGTTATATCTATAAACTTAGACTTCAGCTTCAAACTGGATTACAAAAAGAACTGGTAGCATTTTGAGTTTCTGTGGACAGTGGGTGGGTGAACCAATAAGCTTATTGACCTTTGCAAATTGCACCCAGTTCATTTACATCTTTCTGCCAAATATTCTCTAAGCTAATTTTAAACGATCTATTTTTTGACTCCGAAGTTTCATTTTTTTAATCCATTTTAAAAAGCAATCCCAAACCAAACCAACCCAACACTAACGTTTTTGGTATTGCTGTGTTTTTACAGGTTTACCAACTGATGAAAAAATGTTGGGAGTACCAACCAAACAATCGAACATCCTTTCAGAACCTCATTCGTGGATTTGAAGCACTTATAAAATAAGATCCTATCGATCAAACATTGCTTTAAGTGCCTACTGTGTGCAAGGCACTCCTCTAAATGTTGGGACATGAACATCCCCCCAAAACATTCTTTTGTTTGTACTGCTCAACAGTTGGTGGTCTGCCCTCTCTAGAAGTCAAGTCCCTAAGCTCAGTTAGGGGGTGGGGAGGGTTCTTTTTTAAAAAACAAATTTAAAACATTCATATTCTCCCCAGATTTGATCATTCATTCATAAACTTTATTGAGTGCCTACTGTGTAAAGAGGGGCTTAATATCTTCAGGTGGTTCTTTTTAGGCAATGATCATGGAATGATGACAGATATAAGAAACCCACATTTTAAGCACTCCTCTTATTGGAAGCTGTCCACCACCAGCCACTGCAGCTGGTGGCTCTCATGTCACTGGGCTTGCTGGTTGCTGATGGTTTTAGTAACACTCACATTACTTCTCACAAGAATGGTATTTCCAGCAACAAGAAAGCTGGCCTAAAACCTCTCTCAAATTATTTGCTTTCACTAGTTGTTATGAATTATGATATGAAACTGAGTCCATTTTCCTGACTTGTGAAATTGAGGCAAGGGCTGTAGGCTTCTCAAGTTACCTTTCATTGTACATACAAACTTCCAGTATCTATACAAATGGACCAAACCTTCTGTCAAATGCCTGTTCATATACCGCCCTTTAAAAATGAAAGGAATTCTGCTTGAGTGCTTTCTCTCACAAGTCACCTTCTTGGTTGGATCCCTGGTGACCATCTGTAAAAAGACTGGCTGGGCAAAGGGATGCAACCTGCGCCTTTTGGACAGAGCTTCTTTCTATCTGAATCTGAACTGACTTGGGAATCGAATGGATGGTGTTGACCTTGTTATCAACATGTCCAAACCAGCTGAGCTAGAAGAGCCCTAATACCACTCAATAGGCTTGCTTTCTTTTCATTTAAAAAAAAATAAAAACGCAGATGCACTTTTTTAATTTTCAAACTTTGCTACAAAAAGAAATTCTTCCTAAGGATTTTGACACTTCAGGGGTCCAGGTGGTTTTATAAAAACCTCAAGTCTGTGGTTTTATGTTGGATGGCAACATTTAGACACACCATATAAATTGTATTATACTTTAGGGTGTTCCTGTACTTGACACGAAAAAGCAAAAATGCCTTTATGTAATGGGCATAGGCACAGAGCCAATAATCATTAGAGGGAGCTACTGGATATTGACCACATCCCCATCATGTGTAACAGGGATGCCAAGACGAGGTAGCAGATCGCCACCTAGAGGAATCTCACCGCTTGGAACCTAGTGCGGGCCGAAAGGTGCCAACTCCGGGGATTGCTTGGGGATAGCTTGCTTGCCAGTTAAAACGATGTGGTCGCCAATCCAATGTGAACACGAATGGTTTTAAGGAATGTCTGTCTGAAGAGTCATTCAGAAATTCATAGTACTCGCATGCCACTGCTTTTCACCTTTTTTATCTTGAAAATGCTTTTTGGAAAGATTTGGGGCTGGCAATAATGAGAGACAGATGGACAGACGGGCTCTTCAAATCTGTGCAGTGAGCTAAGGACTTCATTTTATACCCTTGCCCACATCTGTGTGTTTGTATGATGCAAGTAGTGGAATGTCCCAGCATTACCCACAATTGTGCCTGTTCGGAACCTGTGTACGACGTATATGCACTTTGTTACTCTTTATACAAATAAATCTAATAAAGAACTGACATGCATATGTCTTTTTAATATTAAGAATTTGCTGAACACAGAGCATTTTAGTTTGATTACATAGAAAAATAACTATAATACAGAATTTTTATGGATTCCCCCCCCCCCAGTAATAGGCCAGGTGACTGATTATAGTAGTAACAAGCAATAGGAATAGCACAGATTAAAAAAAAATCCCCAATAACCCAAACTCTGTATTTTAGGCCAGATTTTCATTCCTCTACACAAACAAACTTTGATGGGTCTGTGCAGCTGCTTGTTAACAGTCCTGATTTTAGAGTTTTCCTTTTTTGCTTTCCTGTTTGCCTCTCTTGAGAAGGGCTACTGATCCCTGAAAATATTCAGTGCAAGGCAGGAAGGAACGAGGGAGAGGAAAACATGGGACATAGATCAATTGCGAGCGAGTTGTTGAATAACCACATTATACTGCTCAGTATGAGAGACAGCATGGTGGGGTTGACAGTCAGGACACCTGGTGTTCAATGCTCTCCTCTCCATTTGCACCAACCCCTCCTTGCTGGGTGACCCTGGGCAGACCATTTGACCTGCAGCAGATGCCCATATGCCAGCTTCACTGGTAGAGGAAGTTTCTCCACTGGGAGTTCCTTTTATCAATGAAATCATAAATCTAGTCCCAGCCTCACTTGATAAATCATTTGCAAGTTGAAGAAAGAGCTACGTAACTACACCATTAGTTTAATTTGCAAAATGTCTGATCAATCAACAAGCATTTATTAAGTGCCTACTGTGTGCAAGGCACTTGGCTACATGCTGGAATTAAACAGATGCAATTTAAGGATAGGCAGGAAGGCGAGCAAATTAAAATTCTCTACAGAGTACACAAATTATGATTAAGCATCAACACCATAAGCCATAATGAAAACAGGGCAGATTTTCTTCAGGTCTCAATAAAAAATCTGAAAAATGGCCAATGACACCTTTAATTCTATTTTGCACAAGCTTGGAAACCTTAAAGAGCCAGGGTCTGTGTGATCAATTACCATATTTGTATCTCACACATCTGGAAACTTTCTGGATTGCAGGGGCTTCATGTATCCTTCAGACATTGTGACAGTACTGTCAGTTACTGTACAGGTGAGGGTTTGTACTGTAGATCGTAAATTAAGGTTTAGGATCATGGGAGAGGGAGAGGAGAAACAAGCATTTATTAAGCACCTACTATGTGCCAGGCACTGTGCTAAGCGCTTTACAAATACCTCATTTGACCCTCATGACCAAAGAGGTAATAAATACTGGTACCACAGTAGGCTCCTTCAGAACAATAACAATAATAATAACTAGCATTTATATGGTGCTTTGACGTTTGCCAAAGCGCTTACTTGTCTCACTGAGTAACAGGAAGGAAGATACTGATGGCCTGACCGCTTTGGAAGAAGGAAGGAGATGGCCACCAAAATGACGGCTAGTGAGGCTAGTGACTGAATGACTTTGTGCCCCAGCTCTCTTTTAGGAAGCTAGGTGAGGAGTCTTGGCCTCCCTGCCAACCACGAGTCTGTGGTGAATGAATGTCAAAACTCTTTAAGGGGTAGGAAGTATGGACCAATTCAAATCCATGGACATTTCAGAGGGCCAAAGGCCAAAGGCATTCCCCCAAAATCTCTAGAGCCTTTAAAACCAAGCTGAAGTTAGCCCAAGCCAAAAGAAGTGGTACCAACATCATCAAAATGAGTTTTTTTAACAATTAAATAGAAAAAGAAAGTGATTCTAGACTAGTTGTTTTTCACTGTTTCACACGTAAGTTAAAAAAAGTGATTTTTAAAATGCAAAGTAATTCTCATACTTTCAAAGTAATATAGCTACAAAAGAAATAAAGCTATGGCTAACCATTGTCTACCAATCACACTACCTGTGTGTCTCCACATGGAGTTTGTGCTGCAAAGCTGATTGTATGCCAGGAATTTCTTTTTGCACATAAAGCTTTCTCAAAACAAAGTCATGGCTGTTGCTTGAGGCGTGCTTTTTTACAACTGTGGGAAAAGCTCAGACAACCATAGACTTAAGAGTTCAAAAGAACCTTAAATGTCAATGGGTCCAACCTCTTCATTTCTAAGATGAGGAAACTAGGGAATTTAGGTATGCCTAAAGTCAACCAAGTGGTAACAGGAAGTAGTTGGGACTTGAATCCAGGTCCTTGGACTCCAAATCCAGTGCTTTTTCCTGCTACATCATCTCACACCTACAAAGGAAGCTAGTGGAAATAGGTCAGAATGCACATTGGCTTACAGGGTAAAATGAAAGAAAAAAAATCAACCTGTCATTAGACTCCCCCTTCTAAGGCTCAGGAAACAAGGGTTTTCTCTTTATTGCTTTAGACGATTAGAGAAAGTATCAAAATGATTAGGGGAAAATTGATTTCTGTAGCCAGAAAGTAAGGGACATTGTTAATCTCAGCAATCAATGATAAGTTTAATGCATTATTTGGGATGCACCTAATACTAGCAGGAAATGGTCTCAGTGGATGTCTTCTTTTTCTAAATTATTGCTTCTTATTTTCATTTGGCAAATCTGCCATCTGTGAAGCACTCAACGTTCCTCCTGGGAACGGTGATCCGTTTTTTTTCCAAGGAGATGGCTAGTCTGGCCGACTTTAAGGCAGCGATGAACAGCAGAGGTCCTGGAAATGAGCTACACGGAGCAGACGAGAAGACCGACCGATGGAGGGAACCTCAGTAGACGCGCTTCTTCTTTAAGTAGGATTCTGCATAATACCCTCCTGTGCCCTGAGAATGTTGGTCAGCAAATTCCACTGAGCTCCCTTCGGGGGCAGAAATGAGGTACGAGGAGCCTCGCTTTTCGTTTCTTAAAGGTGAAGAGACCTGGAAGAAAGTAACCATTCAAAAGAGGGACCAATAAAATCTTATGCTCAGAGCTAGTGGCAAATGTGTGTAGTGGACCCCAGCCCTCCAGCCAAACCAGCTCCCAAGACTCTTCTCATTTGACGCAGAAAAGAAAATGGCATAAGAAGCACCTGGCATCTTCCTCCCAGAAATTCACAGTCTCATCACCGAAAATCTCTGGGAAAAAGGCACGCAGTGACTCTATAAAGCCTGAGAGGGGGAAGCAACAGATTATACACTACAGAGAGGAACAGAGCCCATGCAAAGGAAGGCCACTTTCACTCTTCCTCTCTCCTCCATTTCTTTTCCTGAATAGTATGAATTTGAATCAAACTGTTTCTATCTCCCTCTGTCTTGTTTCTATTCCCCTGCTACATTTATTTCTATCTTCCCTTCCATTTCCCTCTCCCCTCCCCCTCTCTTACTTTTCCCCATCATTTCTCTCACCTCCTCTCTGCCTTCTGTCTCCTTTCTTCCCTTCTCTCCATCCTTTCCTTTCTCTTTCTCCTTCCCCTCTCTTCTTCTTTATCCTCTCTCCCCTTCTCCTCTATCCCTCCCTGTCCCTCACTCTTCCTACTCTCTCTCCTCCTCTTCTCCTTTTCTCCATCTCTCTGTCCTCCTTCTCCCTTTCCTCTCTCTCTCACCTTCTTCTACAGCCTTCCCTCTCTCTTCCCTCCCTCCCTTCTTCTCTCTCTTGGTCTGTTATACAGGATGATTTTCTGGGGAGAAGTGGAAGAATATATCTGAAAATGAAGGTGACGTAAAAAACAAAAGCTAGAATACATTTTTAAAAAAGCAAATAACTTTCAAAAATTGTCCTACACAGGAGTGGTCAATGTCAATGCTGACAAAATTGCTTTCCAGAATGCTGCCCTGACTCCAGCTTTCCTTGGTCACAGCTTTGGCAAACAGAGTACAAAAGATCTGGTGTAGTAAAGACAACCATACACAAAAGGTGTACCAAAACCTGTTAAGGAAATAATATTAGAGCCCTGTACATTAGGTGGCACAGAAGACAGAGCAGTGGGCCAGCAGTCAGGAAGACTTGAGTTCAAATCCAGTTCCAGACACTAGCTGTGTGAGCCTGGACAAGTCACAACCTTGTTTGCCTTAGTTTCATCAATTGTAAATGGGGATAATAGCAGTACCTAACTCGCAGAGTTGTTGTGAGGTGCAAATAAGATAATAGTTGTAAAGCACTTGTAGCCGAACCTAGCACATAGTAGGTAATACCTAAATGCTTCTTCCCTTCCCTCCTGTATATTTCCTGTTTTTGTGCTTTAAAACAAATTGCTTAAAATTTCTTACAGACTTTTTGTTGATCTTGCAAAAATTTCCCAAGATTGTATCAGTTTGTATTTCTCCATGGGTGCCATGATATAGTTTTGGGGAAGAGTTAGTTTTAGCATGAATGCTGGACATGCAGAATTCTCATTTTACTTTATTTTATTTCTTATCAAGGTCCTTTACGAAAAC
>CM053626.1:324404297-324430642 GCA_028646595.1 Phalanger gymnotis | reverse complement strand
CTCCCTGTCCCCAGCAGCTTTTCCCACTAACCTTCTCTGTTGTCTTTGGTGTTTGTGGGTTGAGAAGTCTGGTAACTGCCACAGTTCACTGATTCAGGGCACTAGGGCACGCTCCGCCCTGCTCTTGGTCTGGTTGGTCCGTGCCGCCCACGCTGGGCTCTGCTCTGCTCCGCTCCACTCCCAGCTCCATGCGAGATAGATCTTACCCAGAGACCATCCAGGCTGTCCTGGGCTGGAGCCCTGCTTCCCTCTGCTGTTTTGTGGGTTCTGCAGTTCTAGAATTGGTTCAGAGCTATTTTTTATAGGCTTTTGGAGGGACTTGGCGGGGAGCTCACGCTAGTCCCTGCTTTCCAGCCGTCATCTTGGCTCTGCCCCGCCAAACAACTTCTTTTCAATCATGCCTTGAAGGTTGAATTTTTGAACTCAAATGTAAGATGTTACAATTATCCCAATTAAATTTTATGTTACTATATTCAGCCCAATATTCTAGTCTGTCAAGATTTTTGGATCCCATTTCTTTCACCTGGTATATCAGCAATATCTCTCAGCTTCATTTCCTCTGATGATTTGATAAGCATATCGTCTATGTCTTTATCCAGGTCACTGACAAAAATGTTCAACAGCATATGGTCAAGCACAGATTTCTGAGCTACTCTGTTGGAGACCCCCTGCCAATTCTATGAATCCAGCCATTCGATCAACTCTTAATACACCTATCTGTATTATCATGAGGATAGCTAGATGGCACAGTGCAAAGAGTGCTGCTCCTGGAGTCAGAAATATTCATCTTTCTGAGTTCAAATCCAGCCTCAGACACTTACTAGCTCTATGACCCTGGGCAAGTCACTTAACCCTGTTTGCCTCAATTTCCTCATCTATAAAATGAGCCATAGAAGGAAATATCAGACGACTCCAGTATCTTGGCCAAGAAAACCCCAAATGGGGTCACAAAGAGTTGTACATGTCTGGGAAAACAACTGAACAAGAAAAGGTAAATGGTGCCTCCATTTGTACGCCACAGTGTTTGGTCTGAAGTAAGTTTCTTGGTCTGAACAATGAAATGGTATGGGTGCGCTGTGATAAAATGAGCACAAGCTCATGAGGCAGAGTCCTTGATTCCAGTTCTTACTATCTCTGAGAGACCTTAGGCAAGTCACTTAATGTCTGGATGCCTCAGTTTCTTTGTAGGTAAAACATCCAGGTCGCTCTAGATTCCTCTGACACCCCTTCCAGTTCTAAATCTCAGATCCTCAAAGACACAGCTCAGATGAAATGTGGCCTGTGACAAGGTAGCCAACAAAATCCCAAAGGGTTACTGATTAATCTTTCTTCTGAGATGTGTTAATCTTTTGGTTAGTTGCTCAGAATATTTAAAAGATACATTCTGCTTTTAACCTGAAGCTTTTTGACTAATTGAATATTAGGGGAGGGGAAGTAGTACAGTCTTAGAGTAGGGTAGAAGCCAAAGTCATACTGAGGGTCCATGAACAGATTTCAGGGGTTCATGAATTTGGTTTTTAAAAATATCTTTATAACTCTTTTTACCTCCATATAATTGGTTTCCTTAATAATCCTAAATATTCTATCATTTAAAAGCATTATTCTGAGAAGGGCTACATGGGTTTCGCCAGACTGCCAAAGGGGTCCATGATTCAAAAAAGGTGAAGAACCCCCATTTGAGTCATCTGAGACCCAAAGAGTATTGAATATCCTGCCCAGGGTTGCTGAGGTGGGATGTGTCAGAGACATGATTTGAACCCATCATTCACTATCCATCATCAGCCCTCAACCTACCTCACCATCCTCAATCACAACCATTAATATATCAGAAAAATTTTGAATTCTTAAGTTCCAATTTTTGCCAAGAAGTTCTTTTTAAAAATGACATATACTTTTTCATTACTGTTTCTAGGATAAGAATCATCTGTGACTCCATCATCTCTGTTAAAACTAGATAATTCCAAACAACTTCTTTTGCTATTCTGATCTCTTATGGGTCCCATAAAAAATCCATGTAACACACAATGATTTTATTTTTCTTTACCCACTGGGTGGCAGCAAAAGACTATTAAGGAGCTAAGAACTTTCTGTAATATAATTTTTTTTTCCTCATGATATTTAAGCTCTTGTGAGTCTTTTGTCTTATCATACATGACTTAAGCTTCCTGGTTTGAAAATCCCTGGAATCCAATGTGATATGATGATGTGATAGGCAAATAGGTATTAGAACTTCCATGTGGTGGACCAAAAGATCCCCAAGTTTACTGACCAAAGAAAAGCCCAAATCATGACTGAATAAGCTATTGTACATGAGGGAAACAATACCTAACTGGCTATAAATATTAATGGACAGATGAGGAATTATCTGTGTCAAATACAACTTCTAAAACTGTTCATTTGAAATGATTTAACACAAGTACATCAATTTAATTTAAAAATTATTATAATTTTACTCTGAAATAAAAAGTTTTATCTTTTCTCTATTTTCTTTGCCTTATTGATTAAAAAAATGGCATTGCATCAATAGAGCAGGCCAGTCCTTTGAGATATTCTTAAATTCTGGTCTGTCCAAGTGCCTTTAAAGTATCTGTGATTATGACATGCATTTGCACTCCACTTTAAGGTTTGTAAGGTGCTGTCCATACGCTGTTTAATTTAACCCTTCCAACGGCAAAATTCTGGAACATGTTGCCTACTTCCCAGTCACATGATATACACGTCCTCATTTCACTGGCAGATTTCATTGATTCCAATGCAAAGTAGGTCATTTCTCAAAAAAAGAAGTTCTACAGATGCCCAATGACCACATCTACCTTGAGCAGGCAAAGCAGATGCTTTATGGCACCTGGATGCCTTTGGAGAGATGCCTCTTCAAATAAGGGCTCTGTAGCCCAACAGTCAGAAAGAGAGAGAGAGAAGCAGCCGCCTAATCTAGCCTCATCCAGTGAACTGGAACAGAATCTCCTTGAGGGCAGGCACTGCTTCAGTTTGGTCTTTCTGTTCCTAGGACCCGGTACAATGCCGGGCACACAGTAGGTGCTTAATAAATATGTGTTGGTTGATAGAGATGGACATTCCCTAAGCCATCTGCTCTGTAGCTATTCTGAGAGACTACATGGAAGGAAGTTTAAGTTTTTCTTTCAGGAGCAGCTAGATGGCGCAGTGGATAGATGACTAGCAGTGGAGTCAGGAGGACCTGAGTTCAAATCCAGCCTCAGACACCTGACACACTTACTAGCTGTGTGACCCTGGGCAAGTCACTTAACTCTGATTGTTTTGCCTCCCCCCCAACCCCCAAAAAAGCTTTACTTCAGGGACATCATTTTCTAATCTTCCTACGTCGGCAGCTCTGCACGTCTGAGCAGAATGCTGACAATATTGCTGGAAAGCATCCTAGAATTAAAAAATAAAACTGATTACATCTGTTTCTAATTTTAAGTTTTTGAAATACTTCAAAACAGCCAATCTTGAAAACTTCAGTGCTTGGACCTAGTCTTCATATTGTCATGCTAAGATTATATCTCAGAGGTAATCAACTTTCTGTTGTGAATCCTGGTAAACTGGCAAGAGGGCTGGGCTTGATGTCAGGAAAACACAGGTTCAAATACACCTCAGATACTGCCTAGCTCTATGACCTTGAGCAAATCACTTTCTTCTCTGAGCCTCAGTTTCCTCATTTGTATGCTGGGTATTATCTCACATGAGACTCAAAAGAGATCATGTATATAAATAAAATCATTTGCAGAAATGGAGTAACTATATAAGTACCAGTCGTTATTAACAAAGCCAACAGAGGCTTTGGAGTTAAAACTAAATTTAATCTTCAGATTTATCATTGCAGTTTGACAGATAAGGATATCATACTTTGAATAAATTCAAGGAATTCTGAAATTTTTACTAATATTATTAGTACATTAGATGTGAAATAGAAGGTATCATTTTCTTGTGAAAAAAAAGAGATCCCTAAGTACCATCTTTCCTCAAGCATAACTGACTACCCAGGCTCCTTGCTACGAGATCACTTCTTTAACAATCCAGCATCCCTCCCTGACAGCCAGAAGAACAGTGGAAGAGAGCGATGCCCAAAGCCTGGTCTAATTTTCTCATGAACTTTATTCCCTAAGATGAGAGTCACATAGTTAACTGATTTCCTAACACAAGGGAATTCTAAGTAAACTGTGAGGCTACAGACAAACTACAAACAAATATGAAATAGGGAAAGATTTAGGAAAAAAGCTTCCGTGCTCTAGTCAATCCTTTATAATCCCACCAGGGGTCAGTAAATTTGGAGGCAGGCAGAGCTCTGATAGGCTAGCCATACTGTAGGCTGGAAGCCCCTTAATGCAGAATGTTGCAGCATGTACACATATGTGAATGCATGTGTGTGTGCACCAAGCAAAGCAGCTGTGGGCAGGCTAAACAAGAAGTACAGAATAAATAATTGATACACAATCAATTAGAGTGCATTAAGCAGAGGCAACCTGGCACACAGGGCAAGAGACACACACTAAAAATAGTCTTAGTCCAAGTAAATGGCCAGAAGCAATGGTGATGGAGTATGTTTACCTATAATCATTTAAGTAAATTTAGGTTATAGGGCTGGCCCTATAAAAACCTGGCCTTAGAGTCAGAAGACCTGGGTTCAGATTCTGCCTCTGACATGTTGTGGCTAGTTGACCTTGGTTGCGGTTGTTGTTGTTGTTGTTGTGTTTGTCCTTCATTCTTGAAAAGGACCATGACATCAGAGAGGTGATGACAGGACTTGCAGTTGGCTTTGATTTAAGTGAGGGAGGGCTGTGCAAGGTCACCAGCTTCACTTTCTCCTCCAGAGCCATCTGGGTCTAATGGCCTGATATCCTTCAAGATGGCCAGAGATGGCCCAGGTTGCAATGGGAGACCTTGGCCCTGAACAAGTCAGTTAATCTTCATGCTCCAGGCAACTCTTTGAGATTTTAAGTTTCAAAGGAGGTGCCCAAGGGCATCAGTGGGGGGATTTTTCTGGCCTGGGAGTTCCTCACAGGTCCAATTCCCATTCTCTATCAATAGGCTATTCTGGTTGCATTTGAAAATCATGTGATTCCCTCCGAAAGGTCTTTTTCTTCAGCTGTGTTCTCAGCCAGGCTAGGGTTTCAAGGGAGGGGGTGAGTATGAGCTTGGCCAGTTAAGTAGATGTCACAAGAAAAGTGACATCCCCCGGAGAGGGGAGGCTGCCCAGAACACAGGACAGAAGGGAGCAGAGGAAAGCTGTTCTGAGCTGGGTAATTCAAGACTCCTAGAGACCTAACACATGGCACAGTATGGTTAATGGGATTCTGCACACAGAGGATGAGGGGCTCACCACTTAAGATGATACAAGACCAAAAACAGTTGTGGCTAAGCTGACATGATTCACCTTTTGTATCTGGGAAGGTTTTTCCTTTTTCTTTATGCTTCAAATGAATAGAGTGATTTCTGAATTTTTTAATTTTATTACACATGAGAGGCAAACCAGTATACCGAGAACACTGGACTGGGATTTAGAAGGCCTGGGTTCTAGTGCAGGTTCTACAATAATGTGCTACATAATCTGAGACAAATCACTGTACTTTCCTCCTCTGTTTCCTCTGCTGTAAAAAGAGAGTCAAACAGGATGACCCCCAAGGCCCACTACGGCTTTAATGATCCTAGCTATAAATTCATGAAGTGCCTATTATCCTCTAACTAAGATTTTAGAAACACTTATCCTTCTGTATACAGAGACTGAAGAGATGGACCAGTGCTTCCCTGGGATGCTTAATCTTTCATGACTAATGCAGCCCCAAGCCTAAAATGCATGTATTCCATGCTACCAAAACAAGAATGACAACAGGAACCATGAGGCACCTGGAAAAAAACCAGCAGCCATCCTGAGGGGAGCAGAAAGCACTGCCCTGAGCCTCAAACAATGACAAAAATGTCAAACTAAGCCCAGCTTGGCTTGACTTTCCTTTCTGTGTTTGCAGCACCTAGAACAGAAAAGGCTGGCCGATAGCCTCCTTCTTTCTATGTGTTAGGTGCCCTGTGACCAATAATGGACAGTGATTGGATATGTGATTTCTTTGTTATAGGGTACTCCCAGGTGAGGAAATTCCTTTTACCAATGCAAATTAGAACCTTTTTGGCAGCATATGGTTTCAGCCTTTTTGGCACCAGGGACCCCTTGGTCAGTCTGGTGGAGCCTATCTATAGACCCCTTCTCAGAATCATGTTTTCAAATGCATAAAATAAAATACATAGGATTACAAAGGAAGCCAATTATATGGAAGCAGTTATCACAAAATATTTAAAAATAAGTTCATGGTTAAGAAGTGTGGTCTTAGAAAGCTGCCTATAGCACCGAGAGGTTAAGCGATTTGCCCAACGTGACACAGACAGGATGTGTCAAAGGCGGAACTTGAAACCAGGTCTCCCTGGTTTTGGGGCCGGCTCTCAATGCTATCTCCCTGCTCAATAAATATCTGCCTATCCCAGTAGCCTAGATTCCACCAGTACGAGGAAACCAGTTCCTGCTGTTTACCTGTGAATAATCACCAAACTGCTGCGAATAATTAATGTAATTTTCCAATGCGTGTTGTGATGAGGTTCCCTGAGAGATGGCATCCAGTATGTTGCTTGTGATTCCAGTCTGGGGCAGAGCACTCATGGTCTTACTTGCAACTGGGCCTGAAAGCAAAATGAATAGGCTTGTGTCAGTTACAGCATCGAAACACAGGTAACTGTCCTGGAAAATGAAGCAGTCTTACTATATTCAACTTATCTTTAAATCAGACAGAGATCTGCATTTACCAATGTAAGGTAACCATAGCCATGCCATCTAAAAGTCTCTGCTTCAATGTATCACAAAATGACAGAATTTGAGACTTAGAAGGGATCCCAGCCACCATCCAGCCCACTCTGGACATGAGATGAATCTCCAATGGAACATCCTGGATGAAGTGCTGTCCGGATCTGCTTGGAGACTTCCAGAGGAGGAGACGCCCACAACCGCCCAGGGCACCTCATTACACTCTGGGATGACTTCAGTCAGTAGGGCACTTTTCCTGATGTGAAGCCAAAATTGGCCTCCCAGTAACTTCCACCTGTTGCTTGGGCTCCTTGCCTTGGGCTAAAGTGAAATAAACCTAATCCTTATCATATCTTCTGTGACCCTTCACTCTTCCTGTTCTTGACTGATCCATATGGCATGGATTCAAAACCCTTCACTACCTTCGGGGTCCCCCTGGATCTTCCCCAACTTCTCATTGTCCCTTCTGAGTCCAGATCTGGACACATGAAGTCTGACCAGGGCAGAGGACAAAGAGACTGTAACCTCTTTATTCCTCAAAGGCATCTCTCTCTTTAAGCAGCCCCTTGATGGCATTCACTTATGTTTCCCATAGTACAGAAAAAGCAGCTTTACCTGGCACTGTCTAATAATGGAATACTATTGAAGTGAAATACCTCAAGCCCATATGATTCAAAAGTTTAAGATTTAACTATTTCAAAATGAAATTCTTCTAAAAATAAATTACCCCAGTTCCATAAATATAAATTAACCTCTTTTTCTGACTTAAAATCATCATCTATTGTGCCAGACTGAAACACAGTTGTGTTTTTAACTCTCTTTTCTCAACTGTCATTTTGGTCACTAATCTGTTGACTATCCCTTTTTAAAGAAATAAGATTACTGACATGTTAAAACTATATGTAAAAATAGAGTCAATAAGTTCTTGATAAAGGACCCCAGGCTTCTTTCTTTGTTGGGAAAAGAAAAAAACATACAAGAGCTTTTGAGACAACTACTTTAGCAGATCAGACTAGTTCCTGCCCCTCCCCCTTTTGGGGGGCTCATTTCTGCCCTGCTCTGCTCAACTGAGGTTGAAATAAGTCAGATGTCCAGCTAAATGTAGTGTTATTGTATACTTATGGGAACCACGGGGGTCACCACTATTTTCTTTCTGGCATTAACCTCCAACCACATTGCTGCAAGGATACACTGTAGAACTCTCAGCTGCAGATGTTTATAACAAGAAAAATATTTTCCCTCCACAGGAAAATTCTATGGGATCACCAAGATTATTTTTGTTGGAAGACCCACATCATGAGGGTGAGAGCTTTTTTAATGTCTCCAAATGGTAAACTCTTTTGATGACAAAAACAGACATTCTACCTGTACTCAAAGCTCTGGCCAGCCCCTGTACAGAGAACAGGCAACATTTGGGATGGGGGCAGACTTGGCCTCAGACACCTTTGCAATGACTTTGCAAAGACTTGTAAATAAACGATGCCAGAAGGGTTCTTTCCTTACCTGGTAAACAAACTCCAGGCAATACACTCGCCAAGTTCAAGTACGGATTGGTACTAAGCCGGATTTCTTTTGGTGGTTCCCCCAAAAGCGAAGTCTGATTCTTAGAGACAGTCTATTTAAAAAAGAAAGAAAAAAATTGACTAGTTTATGGGGACACTTCTCATATGGGGACACTGAGACCCAGGAAGAGAAACCTGCCTGAGGTCTCAGAAACGGAAAGAGAAGAGACAGAAGTTGAGCTGGTGATCCAGCCTTTGCTTGAATACTTCTAGTGACAGGCACTATTCACCCAAGGCAAATTGTTCCAGTTTGGGTCCACACTATTTGCTACAAATTTCTTTTATATACTGAGTTGAATCTGCCTCCCTGTAATGTCTCTCTGCTGGCCCTGGTTTTATCCTTTGGAGTTAATGGTCTTCTTTCTCAAGCTATTCTTTTAAATATCTGAATGCCACGATCATTTCCTTCATTCCAAGTGTTCTCTTCGCAGACTAAATATGCTTTATATCCTTTATATACATAGTTTCAAGACCCCCTTATGACATGTTCACCCTCAGGCCACTGAAGTCTCACTTAACCATGTCTCTCTTTAAATGTAGTACCTGGAAACAGGCCTACTCTGAACTAACCAGAACAGCATATGGTGAGACTGCTGCCTCCCTTGATTTGGACACTACCTTTTTATTCATACAGTCTAAGAGAGACTGAGTAGAACAGAGGAAAGAGGACTGGTATGGAGTCAGGAAGACCTGAGTTCAAGTCTGCCATCTGACAAGTATGAGGCATGTGACCCTGAATGAGTTATTTTATTTCTCAGTGGGTTAGGCAACTCTCTGAAGCTCTAAGTTAAAGATGAATTGCTGAGGTATCTCAGTGGATAGAGTCCCTACGCTGAGGAAGATCCTAAGTTGGGACCAAAAATAAAAAGTTAGTATAGGCCTCAAGTTGCCTATATCCTCTTTTCTACCCAGAGAACTCATGGCTTTCTCATTGGGCAGAAGACATGTTTGGGTGAAATTTTGTCTAGGTACACTCCAAACACTAGAATGCCCATTGTATTTTAAACACTGCGGTATATGACCTCTGCTGGGCCTCTATTCATTAAGCTCTGACAAGAAGAACATGACAGCCCAACCTAGCTCCTATCATACTGATTCACCAAGTTGTGGTCATATAGTCTCTTGGCCTTGGATGTAATCAGACTTGACTATCTTCATGCACCCTCATCACCATTCCAGCCACCCCTAGGCCCTCCCCACCACCCTTTTTACCTATCTTTTGGCCAATTCCCTTGTGCCTTTTGAACATCTCTTCAATTCTCACCAAGTTCCCTACAGCCCCACACTTGTGTTCTAGCTCCTCACTTCCCAGAAGGCAGCTGAGGACTGTTTGCCACTGCAACCCTGTCTTATGGAACGCTGCTTCCCCTGACTTCCATTAGAGGAAGAGGCTTTGGCACTCTGGGGCCACCTAAATCACCACTCCCAGTTCATTCCTCCATCACTGGCTCTCACTATCCTTGCCTAGGATCACACAGGGAGAAATAAGAACATACATCATTCTCTCTCCATGACTGTCATCTACTGACCTCCAGGTCACTCACTCAGCTTTTCAATGTATCTTGCTCATGGTCTTCCTGAGCTTTTCTCTCCGAAGGTCCATTGGACCTTCAGCACTCATGCTTAGGAGCCCTGGCTCAAACAAAGTGACCAATTCCTCAATCTCCTCAGATCCAACCATCTTCAATGCACTTCAGTCACGCACCTCAATTTTACATCCTGGACTCTCCTACATTATGAAATTGCACCAGCACTGAAAAACCTGAGCTTGGAAATTCAATTCATCCAACCATCCATCCACTCCTGTCCTTTCAGCCTACCCATATCCTCTATACCAAATTGACTCTGCCCATCGCTACTTGCAGAGACCACTTTCTCCATGCTGGCATTATTTCACAGCCTATGAGTGATGGGAAACTCACAAATGACATTCCAAAGACACAAAGCAAAATAATTCCAGTGAGCAGCAGGCAGGGGCTTGTCTAAAGAGACTGTTGTGGATCCACAGGGGATTCAATGAACAACGTGTCTTTTTAGATGTCATGTCCGGAAGATGGAAACAAGGGTGGGCTGAAGGATCATGAAAGCAAAAGCCTGGCCTGGTTCTGTAAGAACACCAGTGACACCAAAGTCTGCAATGAGCTGAGGCTGGCGAGGAATCACAAGGACAGCGAAAATGCGGTGGGGGTTTGGTTTTGTTTGCATTTTTAAGCCTCCAATGCAGAGAAAAGGATTCAACAAGGAATAGGAAGGATCACTGCTTGAAGTGAATGGGATGGTCACAATAGATGGCATGGCATCAATGAAGAACTGCTTGGCTTAGGTTTCTCTTCTGTTCTCACTCTCTATTACCAACAGGATAAAAGCAAAAAGCCCACATTTGGCTTTGTAAAGGCCCTTCCCAGAGTGACACCTCATTCCTCATGTACTTACTGTGCTAGTGTATTATCTCCCTACAGACTGGAGACTTCATGAGGGCAGATACTGGGTCTTCTCTAACTTTCTATCTCTTCTAGCCTCACACAGTGGATGGCATCGTAGAAGCTTAATAAACCTTCCTGAGTGAGACTGCCTCCCATTTACTTAGGCTATGGCATATTAGAGTGAGAGTCTGTAGCCAATTAAAGCCCCTAAGTCTTTTTTACATGAAAAGCTCTGAGTTTTGATTTCCTCTCCCTTATAGTTCATAAGATCATGAAATTTTAGAAACCTAGAGAAATCACAGAGGCCATCTAATCCAACCTAACTCCCATCCTTGACAGATAAGGAAACTGAGGCCACCTGCCCAAGTGACCTTGGCTAGAAAAGAAAAGAGCTGGGACTTGAATTCAGGTCCCCTGACTTCAGATCCAGCATATTTTTAGTGCTTTATAAGTGTCGCTGTCAAATTCCATCTGGTTGGAAATGCCCCAACGCTTTCTCTTGCTGAGATCTTTCACACTCTCCATTCTTGTCATTCAATGAAACAGGTATTCCTCCCAGCTTTGGATATAGTGGGCATTTTGATAAGTCTGCCATCTTTGACCCATCAAAATCCCTTATAAAATTCTGGACAGGAGAGAGGCAGGGACAGAGCCCTGACACATCCCATTGGAGACTTCCTCCTAGGTTAACGAAAATTATCGGTGAACCACCTCTGCTTGTGGCAGGACAGTAGGTAAGGAAGGCCTTTAATTCCATTCCCATCCAGTCCCCATTTCTTGATCTTATGGAGGAGGACACAATAATAGTACAATAATAACCAGCAGTTACTTAGCTCTTTAAGGTTTGCAAAGAGCTTTACAAATATTATTTCATTTGGTCCTCATGAAAATCCTGTGGTGCTATTGTTAACCCCATTTTACAGATGAGGAAACTACAACTGAGATGTTAAGTGACTTGCCCAGGGCCACACGGTGAGCAAATGATTAAGGCAGGATTTGAAGTCAGATCTTCTTGACTCCAAGTCTAACACCCTATCCGCTGAGCCACCTAAGTGCCTCATTATGAAATTTGTCACATGCCTTACTAAAATCCATCCAGAGCCTATTTCTGGCCCTCCCCTGCTCTGTCAAGTCGAGTATGCCTTGCAAAAATGGAAATATGGTTAGTTTGCTATGACAGCTTTCCATGTTCAGTGCTGCGGATCACAGTTTCCTTTTCTAAGCACAAAGCCAGAGATCAGAGCATCAAACAAGGAACATGAGGAAGGCTCAATCAAGTCAACAATACAATTCAACAATTACTTGCTTCACGCCTGCTCCGTGCAAAGGCCTGAGCTGGGTGCTTGGAGAAACAGCTGCCATCATTTTGCTCAAAGGTTTTATCCCAAACCCCAGGAAAAATTAAGGAAACCCACAAGACCTCGCTGCCAAATTGTGGCCTAGGATGGGGGGTGGTGGTGGCAACTGGGGCTGCTGAGGGCGGGGGGAGCAGCAAGGCGATCACTGGCCACATCTTCTATGCAGACAGCTCTCCACCCAAGTCACCCAGACCTGTCCTGGTTCGGCCTGACGGAACATCAACATCCCTATTTTAGAAAATACCAACTTCAGATAACTTGTATATAACCATGGCAGCAGTGCTGGGAAAACTTCCCAACCTGTTAACAGAATTCCACAGAGATTCTTAAAGTATTAAGAAAAATAAATGTTTAGAAAAGTCAAAAATGCACCTTCAATTTGTACTGCACAACCCAGGCTTAAAAACAACAGCTTGTTTTATATTCATTTGAAACTATTTTTAATAGGCACAAAACCTAGAACTGAACTAAACAAGGGCCTATGAACAATATGGAATAGATTATATGTAATCATATACTATTTTATTATATATGCACACACGCATATATTTATGTATGTCTGTGTGTATTCATATAAGAAGGAAGATTCAATCTCTGATCTTCCTGATTCCAAACTCTGTCTTCTAGCCCCTACTCCATCTTGTAGGTTCAGAACATACCTATTTATTAAGATGTTGTGGGGAGAACATCCCCACTTTGAAAGAAAAATACAATTGCTGCAAACAGGAATCACTTTTGAAAGTATGTATGCATATATATATGCACATATTACACAGTAAAAGTGTATATATATATGTATATATTATACAATACTATATATAATTTTAAAAATAATTCATATTTATGTTATATATGCACTTATATATACTTATATATTTGATATATAAGTATACTTTATGTATATAAATATATAGTTAAGGTCATATGTATATATATGCTTTAAAAGTGATTCCTATATATGTATACATATACACACACACATATATATACTTTTAAAAGCAATTCCTATTTATTATATATATATACATAGTGATTTCTATTCATATACACACATGTGTGTATATGCACACAGACACACGCACATATATGCTTTTAAAAGTGATTTCTGTTTGCAGTAATTGAATTTTTCTTTCAAAGTGGAGATTTTCTTCTAACATCTTAATAAATAGGTTGTTCTGAACCTCTGAGAGGGAGTAGGGCATAGAGGACAGAGTTTGGAATCAGGAAGACCAGAGACTGATGCTTCCTTCAGACGTTTAGTAGCCCTGTTGCTCTGGATATGGCACTTAACAAATAAAAAGGAAAAGAAAAGAAGGGAAAAGAAAAGAAAAGAAAGGAAAGGAAAGGAAAGGAAAGGAAAGGAAAGGAAAGGAAAGGAAAGGAAAGGAAAGGAAAGGAAAGGAAAGGAAAGGAAAGGAAAGGAAAGGAAAGGAAAGGAAAGGAAAGGAAAGGAAAAGAAAGAGCATTTCTTAATTCCCTACTGGGTGTGCTAGGCACCCGGCTAAGCTAAATGTTATAATAAGATAAGCCCCCCGCCCCCAAAGCTAGCATTCTAATAAGGAAAAAACAGTATGTATGGGGAGGATCATTTTGGTCAGAAAAGGTAAAGGGATAGTAAGTGGGTTCATACAGCCATGGACAGCCTCAGTTTCCTTATCTGTACAATGTTAATAATAGCACCTTCCTCACAAATAAGGCAATATAGGTAATGTGCTTTGCAAACCTTAAAGTATAATGCAAATATTAGATACCTTTATTATTAATATTTTAAGATAAAGTTTAGTGTAATTATGTATTTGCTTTTCTTTTGATAATTTAAATGTTATTACTTTCTTTTGAAATTCAAAATAATTATAATGTAAAGATACTTTAATAACTTATCCTAGGTTAAACTAAGAAAAAAGGCAATATACTGTTAGCAATTTCATGTAACATAAAATCAAGAGGAAAGCTTCTTTTTCTGTCGCTTCATCTGCCTCCTGTATCCTTACCCCTGAACTTGCTTCGGTGCTTTTGGGCTGATTTTGTTGCCTGGGCTGACTTGTCCCCAAGCCTCCCGCAGTAGGATTTGTAAAGCCCGGAAGATGAGTCTGCGGCCCTGAGACGGTTCCTTCTGGTGATCCCAACATGGCTGATGGTTTGTCCTGAGGAGTACTTGGCCCTGGCCCACCTTGGCCAACCATGTGCTGATTTGGAAAGAACGGTAAGATCCCTGCTCCTGCTGTAGCCAAGGTCAAAAGAACAGTTGGGTTAGGAGATAAGATCAATGAGAAAGAGAAATCCTTTTACTAGAGATACTTAGCAAGATGGAGGATTTTTAGTGCTATTAAGTTACAAAGGAGGCCCCTCAAATTCTATATATTATAGAATAGTCTATTTCTTTCCTTCCCTTCCTCTCTACCTCCTTCCTTTTTCTTCCTCCCCCTCTTTCCCTATCTCTTTCTCTTCCTTCTTTTTTCTTTATTTCCTTCCTTTCTTCCTCCTTTCTTCCCTCCCTCCCTCTTCCTTCCTTTTGTCCATCCTTCATTCTTTCCTCCCTCTCCCCCTTCCTCCCTCCTTCTCTTTCTTCCTCCTGTTCTTCTCTCCTTCCTTCCTTCCTCCCTCCTTTTTTCCTTTCTTCCATCTATTTTCTATCCCTCTTTAAGCATTTATTACGTGCCTACTATGTACCCAGGATTGTGTTAAGTGCTAGGGAAAAAACACAAGATGAATCAATCTTAGCCCTCAAAGTGCTTACATTCTATTGGGAGAAACAATGTGTACACACTTAAGTAAATAAAACTAGAGAAAGAAAGTGTACACAGGGTGAGACTGAGGACTACTGGGAAAACATTCAGCTGCTGTGCTTTCAGCAGAAGATGAGCAAGTGCGCCAGCACATTGGGAGGGACCCCTGTGGGGAACCGATGGGAAGATACTGAGGAGTCATGCAGCAGGCACAAAGTGCAGAAGACGTGTGTTCCAATTTAACCCCAGACACTTACTAGCTGTGTGAGGCTAGGAAAGTCATTTAACTTCTTTCTGCCTCAATTTCCCCAACTGTAATATGGGGATAACAGCAGCATGTACCTCCCAAGGCTATTGTGAGGATCAAATGAGAAATTTACAAAGTGCTGTGTAATGCTGGCTATTATCATCATCATCATCACCATTATTATTATTTGTTGTCATTGTTATTGGAGGGAACTTCCAAAAACCAACCACATTACAGATCCATTTGAGTAAAGAGAGTCTTTTTGCGGGGAAGGACAGTAACAACTGAGAGAAACACAAGGATCGTTTAGGAAGTGGCATCCGAGGAGAGACAAAGCTAGGGATTCCAAGACACAGAGGAGAGTAAAAATGGCATTCTGGGTATAGTGGGACAGTCTATGCAAAGGCACCCAGGAAGGAGATGGAATGTTCTGTACAGGAAGCAGAGTTCAGGGCAAATGAAGGAACAAAGAAAGCTAGGCGAGATTTGCCTTCTAGGTTATGAATCCAATATTAGGAAGAAAGATGGTGTCCTTGGCAGAAAGAAGGAGATTCAGAAGAAGAGGGAGTTGGGGAAAAGAGAATGAAGGTCAGCTTTGGACACAGCCAGTCTGAGATGCTGGTGCAACAGCCGAGGGGTGTCATTCAGCAGGTACATGGTCATTCCTCCTCTTCCTCTGATATTTCACTATGTCATGCAGATGACTGTGGGGTCTCAAAATTGGCCAGTGGAATAAGTTGCAAAGGTTTCATTTGTGAACCTATGATTTCAGGGGTGTCAGGGAGCTCCCAGTGAGGAGACTCTGTGATCAATGCAGATTTGCAACTACTCCTTAATCAATACAGATTTGCAACTATTCTGCAGAGTCAGCATTCTGGACAGTTGCCTAAGTGATGCAGTGACTTATCACACAGCCAGGACATGACCTTGAGGCATCACTGCACTGCCTGTCATGGAAATATCTACCCTCAAAACCCATCAACAGCCATCAATCCCTTTCCCTGATACAGAACTCATTACATTTTTTAATGTAAAGAATTTTAGGGTTTTGTGTTCCCCTAAAATCAGATAATAGATGGCATTTATATAGAGTTACAAAACATCTCATTTGAGCCTCACAACAACCTATGAAGTAGGTGGCATTATTACTCCCCATTTTACAGATGAGAAAACTGAGGCATGCAGAGGTTAAGTGACTTGCCCACAATCACACAGCTAGGAAGTGCCTGGGACAGGATTTCACCTCAAGTCTCCTTACTTTTCAGTGCTTTTAACCACTGCACCACCTAGCTGCCTTAAAGGAAAAGAAGCTGAGGGCCGAATTAGGATCTTCAAATCTCACACCTGACTCCTCAGGAAAAACAGAACTACATGAAGGTATGGAAAGAAACCCCATTTACTTTTATGATCTTCTCCCCGGTGCCCCAACTCTGACTTCAGGGACGGTGCTACCCCGGCTCCTAACGCTGTCTGAAGAACCATAGCAGGGGGTTCACCCAGTAATCCAGGCTTCTGCAGAAAAGAAAAAGCTTTTAAATACCTCTTCTCTTCACAGCAATTCCAAATATGGTAAAAAAAAAAAACAGTACCCCACTGGGCTGGGGGTGTCATGTGTCTGGAATTCTTGCTACAGCTAGTAGATCAGTTCAGTTTGGGAGTTCTGAGTATGGCGCCATTATATTGAGCCCTGTGGAGTGGGGTGGAAGGTGTGACCAGGCTCCCTAAGGGAGGTAAAGCAGCCCAGGACAGAAATAGAGCACGGGGGTGGGGCCTATGAAGGGCCTCTGCTATAGCTGTGACTAGAAAACCCTACTGAGGCGGAAAAAGGGCAAAGTCTGTTCAACAGAACTGTTTGATTAAGCATTACACTTACGCTGTTTGTATGAATATTCTCAATCTTCATTAGCTGTTGCTGAGCCAGTTGTAAGTAAGAGAGATTCTGAAGCAATAAACGAGAGGTATTGCTCATAACTGAATTCTGCTAAAAAATGACGGGGAAAAAAGTCAGCTTAACAAACAATCCTCTCACAACATACAATGTTCACCAAAATCACCAAAATGACAAAATAACCAAGTTCTAGGTACCACCATGCATTCTAATGCCTTTTCAATTCAGATCAACATTTATTTATGTGTAAGTACACAGTCCTCAAAATATCCAAACTCTTGGACCCCTTACTATTATTGCTTTATTTATTATTGCCATTTCAAAATACAAGATGCATTAGGAAAGAAAAGAGAACTGCTCAACAAGGTACACCCACCCATTCCTGATGCCTCAAGACTTTCCATTATAAGGGACAAATGAATATAGAGGTGAGATAAATAAACACAGTGACTCTGGCGGGGAGGGCACTCATACTAAACCAAACTTTTCCCATGTAGAAGACAGATGACTTGGGGAATACTCACTACCTGTGGGATTCCTGGATATGCCCTAACGTCTAATGGAAAGGCCCCTACAGATCTATCTAGGTCTGATCCCACATGACTCATTCCATATTATAACCCAGTCCAGACGATAAGCCACGTTATTTTTGAATGGTATTAAAAGCCAACAATATTTGTAATAAAACAGTAACTGATTTGTATTAAATGCAATCTGTTTTAAAGACAAATTGTCTGTATCCAATACAAACAAGTATTTAATGGGATAGATGTGGGGAGCTAATAACTCATGAAACTCATCTCCAATACTTGGACGGCATTTTCATGAAAGTTTTCCAGTTGTTAAAACATTGGCCGTATTCTTAAAGGCATTAACAACCTTACAACTCAGAAAATGAGGTCAAGTAAGTGCTTACTTACTAGCATGAGGAACAGTTTTCATTTTTCTTTTTTTCTTTAACTTTTTTTTACTTTAGTGAGATCCAACATCAGAAAGGGTGAAACTGATCATAGCAACCATGGACCCCACGGAGCCCTGACTACACCTGGCACGTTTCAAGGTGTGCTGAGTACAATGCCTGGCACACAGTAGGTACTTACTACTTAGTGATTGCATAGACATGATTTTTAAAAATTTTAATGAAGGCAAAATAGTGTACAGAAACAAACAGGGCACTACAGGGAATAGAGTGCTGGGCCTTGAGTCAGGAAGAACTGAGTTCAAATCCAGTCTTGGACTTACTAGAGGACTAGGTGACTCTCAGCAAGCCACTTAACCTCTGAGGGCCCTAGGCAACATTCTAAAACTACAAACTGCAGACGAAGTGCCAACTTGCATTAGAAGAGAGAATTTCTTCACTTGGGAGTTGCCCATATCAGAGAAATCACTGGCCCAGTCCCTATCACTATGATGGTGGTGGTAGAGGTTTATCCAAAAGCCCATATTTTGATGGCCAGATGCAGAAAGTCCTGAGTCATTCTGTCTGGTAGAGAGGGAGCTCTGATATCAATCAACTCTTTCGCCAGCCTCCTGGCTGAAATTACAGTTGAATTTAAGATTAACCAAGGACTGAAGTTCTCATCTTCGTCAGAATGACTCAGAGGAGGTACAGGAATGATCCTATCGGGCCGATGTGACCACCTGGGAAGCCTTGAGGCTGCCCAGGAACAAAAGGCTCCAGCATGCTGTGAGGCCCATACTCGGGTTTAAAGTCTGTACTTCTCAGGAATAAAGGTAAGAGGTGTGTTTACTGCTTTGTGAGTTAGGATTATTTTTGCCCCTTTCTCCCTAATTCTAAGCATACTCTCCCATTCTCATGCCTTCTGACGCTCTTGAGCAATAACCCATTTGGAGTTAAAGCCTTGCTGGAAACAGGCAACATTTTGAGCCGGCTGCCCTGCCTACCTACTTTCCCAGGGCCAAAGCGCGAGCAGCGAGCTTTGTTACCAACAGATGGTTCATATTTTATAGCAATCAAGAAGTATGGCATAACCGAATTATCTTTTTTCTAAGGTATAGACCTTAAAAATAATTTTACTTTTCATTATTATATGTGAAAGTTCTCGAGTGCTTTGGCAGCTAATGACAAATAAAAGCTTCCTCAAATCAGAGAACCTGGCACTCTTTAGCTGTGATATACCCGGTGCGGCGGACAACAGTGGGAAGGAGAGAGCTGAAATCAGTAAGACCTGGTGCCAGGTCCCACCTTAGCCAAACGCTGGCTGGGCAACACTAAACCCATTGGTGCCCCCAGCAAATCTCTGCAACCCCAAGTTACCCAGACTTGGTCAAACAGGATAAAGGAGAGGAGATGAAGCCCCCAGGGATCTCCGGACCAAGGAGATCACAGGACTGGACCATACCTGGTGTATTTTATTCAATTGCAATAATGCAGGGGTGATGGATGGGTTCACCAGATGAGGCAAACTGGCAGGGGCTCCGAGAACTGCTGGAAGAAAAAGGGAAATGTCAATTCCACAAAATAGGAGAAACTCTCACAAGACATGAGCAAAAACGGCCACAGGAATCCTAAACTGGCAAAGAATGGGCACGTCCTCTTAATGTAGACGTGGAAGAGACTTTAGAGATGACACCATCCCCTTCATTTTATGAATAAGGAAACTGAGGCCCAAAGAAGTTAAATGACTTTCCCAAGGTCACCCTGCAGGTGTCAGAGGAGGACTATATTTATCTTCTCTCAGCTTCTTAACTCCAGTTAGACTGTTAGAGCCAGTGACCACCTAGTCCACCTCTCCCAACTTATAGAAGAGGAAGGTGGGGTCCATAGAGTTAGAGGGGCCTCCTCCAAAGTTACGAAGCAAGTACATGGCAGGACATGGATATGGATAGAATGTGAGCAGAATTTGATTTGCCTCTCATTAAAACCACAGCCCAGTTGAAATATGGGGCAGGTGGTGCAGTGGGTGGAGTGCCTGGCCTGGAGTCAGGAAGACCTGAGTTCAAATCCAACCTCAGACACTGACTAGCTATGTGACCCTGAGCAAGTCATTTAACTCTGTTTGCCTCAGTTTCCTCATCTGTGAAATGAGCTGGAAAAGGAAATGGCAAACCACTCTAGCATTTCTGCTAAGAAAACCCCAAAAGAAGCCACAAAGAGTCAGATATATCCGAAAAGTTGAAGCATTCAAAATGTTGATGGATGAGCAGAGAAAATGCAGGGCTATGAAGGACTCTGGCACCCTGCAGCTGACAGAACTGGGGATATTTAGCGTGGAGAGAAGAAAAACCACGGTAGAGTGGGGGTAGTATTCTGATTATCTTCTGCCATCTGGAATCCTGCCACGAGGAAAAGGGATTAGTCATTTTCTGCTTTGCCCTACAGGGGCAGAACAAGGTCTGGAAGTTGTTTGAAATGAAGAAACACTTTAGCAGGTGTTGGTCAGGAGGCAGAGGGGTCTCCAATGCTGGTGGCTGGATTGAGAGGCTGGCCTTGTTGGGGATTCAGAGGAAGAGATTGCTGTTCAAGTATGGGTTGGAGAAGATTCCTAAGTGCACTGAAAACTGCATCTGCACTCAGGAAGACTGGGTTCAAATCCCACCTCAGACACTTAGTAGCTGGGTGGCCTCAGGCAAGGCCCAATCCCTCGGCTTCAAGTTTTCTCATCTATAAAATAACACGGTTGGACATAAAGACTTCTAATAACCTTCTGGCTCTAAATCTAGGACCCTGTGACCTCTGAGGTTCCTTTCAATTTAGAGATGCTATGATCCCACCTCCCCTTCCAAAGCACTAAACTCAATTCGGTCCAGTCCAACAAACAGGAAGGACTGACTGTGTGCTGATCACCACTTGAAAACACTGAGAAAACTCCGAAGTTAAACAGACAAAGGTCCCCGGGGTAACAGAGCTTACGATTTAAGAGAGGAATCTGACACATACAAAATGACCCATAAGGGTATTAAAGATAAGGGGCAAAGAGAGAGGGTCGAGGCATGGAGCTGTGGTCTTGGAGGAAGAATCGCTGAAGTTGGCCTTTACAGAATGACTCCAGAGGGGAGATGGGCGTCCCAGGTACAGGGCCTGGCCTGGTACAGAGGTGGGAAGGCCAAGGGGATGGTAAGTCATCCAGTTTGACTGGGGCATGGAGTATGTGAAGTCACAAGACAAAACCTGACCAGTGAGGGGGTATCAGCATAGGTGCACACTCTGGAGGACAGAGTGGGGGGTAACTTTGATTAAGGAAGCAAAGGTCTGAACCACCAAGTGATACAGCCAGCAATGGCTCCTAATCTAAACCAAGCATCTGAGAGAAAGGACAGGAGAACTGAACATTCTGGGCAAGGGAGGTGCTGCCAGGCCACGTGTAGCTGGACACAATAAAACTCAAAGCCTGAAGCACCCCTCCCCACTCCAGCACTGCCCTTCTTTTAGAGATACAGAAACTCAGGCCTGGGGATTTCACCTCTGGGTCCCAAGGAAGGTAAAAACCAGAGCCAAGATTCGATCCCAGGTCCTCTGACTCCAAATCAGAGTTTGTCTTCCTACTCCACACTGCTTCCATGTGAATACAGCTTTTCACATTCATCCTTTGACTCCTTATATCTACAACATACTTATTATGTACAAGGCCCTGTGAAAGAATCTGAGACCTGCCCTGACCCCTGTATCCATGGAAACTGCACAAATATCTGGAGCATCAGAATACCGCCAGCTAGAAGAGACCACAGAGCCAACTAGTCCAAACTCTTCATTTACAGATGGGGAGACTGAGGCCCCGACCAAAGCAATGCTTTAGAAAGATAAAGCTGACATCAGTGTGTCATGGATTAGGGCTGGAAATCTATCAAGGAAGTTATTGCAAGAGTTCGTAAGCTGGTGCTGTGGTTCACAAGGGACGCTGGTGCTGAAAGATGGACAGAAGAGAGGAGAGGAGAGGAGGGGAGGAGAGAGGAGAGGAGAGGGGAGGGGAGGAAAGAAGAGGAGAGGAGAGAAGAACCCCTGTAAGTACAGGGTGTTCCTAAAGTCTGGACACATAGGCAAAAATGCATATTTTCAAGAAATGAAATGAATTAAATTTTCAACAACATTTTATTTAATTGGAGTATTAACAAACAACATCTTCAATATGATTTCCATCTTTTGTGATGCAAAGGTTGATGTGCTTTCCAAGATTCACGGGAACTCGATTCCATAACTCCACATCACTGTCAATTTTAGCACATTCACTCTTTATGCATTCAATCAAGTGTGTTGCGTCTGTGATTTTCACTGAGTATACCTTCTCCTTTAGCATACCCCAGCAAAAGAGGTCAAGGGGGCTAAAGTCTGTTAATATCCCAGATATTTCAAAATATGCATTTTTTCTGAGTGCAGACATTAGGGACACCCTGGTAGAAATGATCAGACTTAGCAAGGCTAATGACTGGATCTGGGGAGTGCAAGGATCAAACAGAACTCCCGGTTTTCCAGCCTCAGGAGCGGTGGTGGAGCCAGTCATTGAAATAGGGAGATGTAAGAATCAGCAGGATGGAAGGAAGAAGATGAGCCCATTTTTGAGCATTTTAATTTAAACTGTGAGTTGGACATCCAGATATAGCTGGAAAGGCAGGACTGGGGCTGACCTTGGCCAGGCCCCATTGGGTGCTCACTCCCAGAGGTCAGGGAGAATTTAAAAGCAAAAACATGAGTGTGCGTGTGTGTGTGTGTGTGTGTGTGTAAGTGGGGAGTCTAGAGAGTCAGCATGTCAGAATTTGGGACAGCCGTCTGAGGATTAGCTACACCCTAAAATAAGCATTCTTAGAAAGGAAGCACACAGATAGACACTGAAAAACCACAACCCAAAATCACCATATTTTGAAGAATAACCTATTTGGAAGATAGCTGCTATTTTAAGCTTCAGCCACATGCAAAGGTAAGCCTACAGGGCAGACTCCAGGGAATCCAGCCAAGTGGAGAGGCTCAGAAAGGCAAATGGGGGAAGGCAGACTATCTGTGGCTGAGGAAATGGGTTCCCCCCACTCTCTTCTCCCTTCCTTTCACTCTCTTCCTACCCCTCCCTCCTTTCTCTCTTAGCTCAGTCCCTGACTCTGTTATAAAGGGTGACAAATCCCATCATGCTGTGGGATATATCATCCCTGTCTCCATCTTCTCATTGGCTTTCACCTTCATGATGCTGAGCTCTGCTGGCTGCTTGTGGAGGTAGAGTAGAAGCTTTGGGGTCATCTCTGTAAAAGCAAGGCAGATCCCTGGCCCCAGGACAAAGGATAAAGCATCTGAAGAGGGAGCCACCCATATCTTACCCCTAATGGTTCCCTCTAATCTCTCACATCCTATAGGGCAAGAGGGAGAATTAATGGGCTTTGCGGTGAGGTCCCAATCAGTGGGTCCATCAGTCAGCATTTATTAAATGCTTACTATCTGCCAGGCACTATATCAAGCACTGGGGATACAAAGAAAGACAAAAAACTGAGAATGTCCTCAAGGAGCTGACATCCTAATAGGAGAGACTATGCCAAAATCCAAAATCTAACGTACATCCAAGACACAGAAAGTGGAAGTGGAAGGTAGTCTCTGAGGGAAGAGGGTAGCAACAGGGGATCAGGTCAAAGTGGGAGCAACCCTGAAGCATATGCTGCAGAGGCCATGGCTCTTTGGGTTGGTAGGGCAGCTAGTGCTGCTACTCACATCATTCTAAGGCCATTAAAGTTTCAACCATGTCTTTGGGAGCCTGATTGGAGTCTGCACTAAGACTTTATTAAAGTTAGATTTGTGGAGAAGGTCTAGCCTATATTTGGACCAATATAGAAAATCCCTTATATACTTAAAGAGACCTATTCACAGAGTCACTAGAGTCATGGATCCCACAATAAAGTTTTTATTTTTATCAGTCACATTTACGTCTTTCATTTTCTCATACTTAAATATGCACAAGTTAGCTCTCCCAATGGAACGTCTTCTCATTGGCAGGCAATGATATGCTCTTGTTTTTGTATCCACGATGCCCGGCACAGTACCCGGCTTGATTGATTGGCTGCCTCTATTCCTGGTTGTCATTCTAACCTGATCTCAAGCTTGGCACATGGGAGACATTTAATAAATGCTATTCATTCATTCATGCATGCATTCATTCATTCATACACTACCTCCTACAAGGAAGCCTTTTCTGATTTCCCCAGATGCATATGACTCTTGCTTTTGAAAATTACTTTTTTTTTACACACACCCCCAGGCCCCTGCAAGAACATCTCTTTACCCACAACTCCCTAGAGCCCCCAACCCTGGTTTTCACACCATTCATAGAGCTCTTCCTTCTCCTTATCCTTAGTGATGCGAAATAGCAGCTCACCCCTGCTATCCTTCCACCAGTGGCTGGGCTCCAAAGGGAGCTCCTGATCCATTACCTAGCTAGTGGAGTACATGAGGGGAGAGGGAATTCCTACTCCCTCTACAGTGGAGGGAGATGTGTTCCTAGCATCCAAAGTTAGAAATGATACATGTATATTCCTCTAGAAACACTATTATACTTCGTGGCTTGCTTATAAAGAATCGGTGGCACAAATTTTACTTGAGCTGCATGAGGGATTAAACAAGCTTTTGCAAGACAGCCTGGGAACCTACATACCCACTATCTGTAACAATTATTAAAGAGGGGAATGCATTCCACGTTCCAGACAACTGACTTAACATATAAACTTCTGGAACAAAGAGTTCCTTAGCTGACAACTAGCCATATATGAAGACAATGATGTGTTTACTAAAAGACTGAATAGTATTGTTAGAAAGCAATGCTGCCTCGATTGTTTTTGACAGAATGGCTTTTTATGAAAGTAAAGGAAGAAGAAAGAGGAAGCTGACCTGCAACCTCACAAAGAAAAGGTGCAGCCAAACTATGACGTCTGTTAAAGTAAATGAGTAACACTGTTCTGTTAATCATTATCAGCTGAATAACACATACCAATGGCAAGAATTATCTTTATGGTTTGATATTTATCGAATGTGAAACATACTCCACCTCCACACTCTAGGAAGTGAACCCCCAAAGCATCATGGCACCATCTCACCCATCTGTTTGGCAGAGAGAAACAATTCAGATATTTTTTTAAAAAAGGACACATATAAAGACCGTGGAAGCAAGGGGGAGAGGAAAAGGATAAATATGGAAGTGTGACGTTGTCCTGTAAGCAAAATGTGAAGAGTGTTAGAAATCAGAATGAGCAGAAGTTGGTGACGAAAGTAACAACTGAGGAAAAGAGGAAGATCAGAGAAGGGATACGACCACTGCTCATTAAGGAGTGGACAATGCTAAGCAGTGGCTGTCTAATTCTGATCTCTTCTGCTAAGGAGAATGAACCTGGGAAAGGAAGGAATGGAATTCCAAAACTCAGTGAATGAAGGAATAAAAAAATTAAGCACTTATTAAATTCTAAGAACTGTACCAATAACTGGGGAATGCAAATATAAAAGGGAAATAAATAGCCCTAGCCCTCAAGGAGCTTCCGTTCTTACAGGGGAAGACAACATAGACATGGGAGTTGGAGTTGGAAATGACACGGAGCGTCAGATCTCCAGGAAATTTCATGGGACCCTAGTTCTGGGTGAGACAAGGAGTAAGCGAGGCACTGATACCCACCCCCTTACCCCCAAAGGAAGGAGATAAGAAAGCCTCTAGCTGCCCTGCAGAAGTTTGTCATATATATCAGATCAACTATAAACTCAAGGGCTGAAAGCAGTGGCAGGTGTGATGGCTGAGCCACTGAGCTCCACAGAGCATGGAAGAGGAGGTACCAGAGGACTGGAAAAAGGTGAAACCCTCAAGTATCAAAAAAAAGATGAGAATGCAGGCTGCTGACTGGAGGCCACTGAGCTCGATGTCACTTCTCGGTCAAAAGCTAGACTGTCACTAACAGGACAGTCTGTGGTCATTTAGTCAAGGAAGTTAACGACTATGAAAAACCAACATGGCTTCAGTGTGAAGAGGTACATCCTGACTAACCTCATTTTCTTTTTTAATAGAGTTATTAAGCTGGGAGGTAAAGGCGATGCTATAGTTTATCTAAATGCTAGCAAAGGATTCAATAAAAGTCTCTCATGTTGTGGGGGGAAAATAATTGTTGGATGATCACAGGTTGATTAGACCCGTATGGATAGATGCGCCCAAGGAACAGCCCCGGGATCATCTGGGAGAGAGGCCCCAGTGCAGCGCCCTCAGGGATCTGGACTTGGCCTGGTACATTCGGTAGGTTCATCACGGTCTGAAGACACAGGCATTGGCAGCATGTGTAACAGATACACCGATAGCCCAAAGCTGGGAAGGAGAGCTAATGACACCCTACACAACCGAGGCAAGGCTCAAAGAGATCCCAGTGGTTTAGAGCACT
>CM053626.1:324383228-324403797 GCA_028646595.1 Phalanger gymnotis | reverse complement strand
CTGCCTCACCAGCACTCCTCCTTCCCCAAAAACCCCCAACCAGGACTGGGCTTAAATCTTCAGCAGGCTCTTCACTCCTGCTCTGATCTGCCACTTCATTCCTCCCACCAGGTGAGCCTGGGGCCAGAAGTAACTGCAGCCGTAGTTCTAAAGCTGCCCCACCTCCGCTGCCCCAGGGGCCCAACCTCAAACTCAGTCCCGCAGCTTTTCCCACTAACCTTCTCTGTTGTCTTTGCTGTTTGTGGGTTGTGAGGTCTGGTAAATGCCACAGCTCAGTAATTCAGGATGCTAAGGCACTCTCCACTTGGCTCGTAGTCTGGTCAGTCCGCGGTCCGCGCCACACGCACTGGGCTCTGCTTGGCTCAGCTCTGCCCCCCTCAGCTGGGAGCTGGGAGCTCCGGGCGGGACAGACCTTACCCAGGGACCATCCAGGCTGTCCTGGGCTGGAGTCCTGCTTCCCTCTGCCACTTTGTGGGTTCTGCAGCTCTAGAATTGGTTCAGAGCCATTTTTATAGGTTTTTGGAGGGACTTGGTGGGGAGCTCACGCCAGTCACTGCTTTCCAGCTGCCATCTTGGCTCCGCCCCCGAGTAGTGTGACTGACAATTCTTGCCAGGAAGGGTAGCAATGACTGCATTTGTGGCATCTCAGGTAGAGGTGGAAAGAGGGTTTGGTGGAGTGGCACTGAGTGGGAGCTGGCTAACAGATGTAGAGTCAAAAGATCCATCCCAGCTGCCCAAAAAGACAACCAGCAAAGTGAAGTGACTGAAAACTGGTCAAATGTTCTGATGATAAATCTGCCCATACGCAGACCACCAAAGTGACCAAATCTATCCGACACAATGATTCCATGATTGTGAATATGTCCTGAACGTGTTATCGAAAACAAAACAAAAAGACCATTTCTTCAAAGATTTCATTGAAGCCTTTTTTGTAAGGCTGACGCTGTTGACATAGGATCATGTTACTTCTATATCTGTCTTCAGTTATCTGCTTTCTGCCTTCCACTTTTCATACTTCAAAAAAAAATCTCCCTTTTCTAGTAAGTTTCCTGTACAGCCATGCTGGCCTCTGTCCCCTACTCCTTCCCTCTATGGCATTATATGGGACTGAGTTGCCTGGATTTTGCTGTTTCTAACCTCCTACTCCTCTTAAGTCAACTATCTTTTTATATTTTAAGGGTATGGGGTCCCAGCCATCCTGTTTTGGATATTTGCTTTCCTAGAATCCAATGTACACTGTACACTATGTTTGGCATCACCGCACTCCCTGCTCAAACACTCTCTCTCTCTCTCTCTCTCTCTCTCTCTCTCTCTCTCTCTCTCTCTCTCTCTCCTGTCACAAGTTCTAAGAGGATATTGCCATTTTCTCCCAACATTCCAACCATTTCTATTTGACCATCACTTTCTCCTTATTGGTCAGAATCAAGTCTCAAATAGTCCCCTGTGTGGCCTACTCTACCCAATTCATAAGATAAAATGAATTAGCAATTGATTAGGCACCCTTTCAGGAGAAAGAGCCCCAGCATGTACAGAGCCAAGCCCTCCAATTACAATGCCATTCCACCTCTGTGCCAACTCGGTTATCTGCTTGAGGAATTAATTCCCTATTCAGTTCATCCTTCTGTGCAGACAGTTCATAATACTCCCGTCTCTCCTTCTTTCAGTGCTTACTCAGAAGCCTTCCAACACTCTGGGCCCCTTGGGAAGGTCGATTTTCACAAAGCAGCATTTCTTCTGAACATCAAATACTACTCCTTTGCCCCTTTAAGTAAATCTGTTTTGGAATAAATGATACCCTTCCATAGTCCTAGTACAGTCACAAGCTATTTCCCACCAAGTCTCAGTGATATCCATGAGGTAGCCTTAAGATTACCTGCTTTATTCCTCTCTGATTGAATCCCTACCTCATGCCCCAAAGAAGTTATTTCTAACCTTCTCATCCCTTCTCAAGTCCACTCACCTCCCTCCTTCTCTTTCTCAGCTGAGGATTTTGTCTCATACTTTACCAAGAAGATACAGGCTATTTTACTCAATGACACTCTCTCCTCCCTCTCACTCTATCTTAAACCCTTTGCTGTCAGCCTCTATTCTCTCTTCTCTTTTCCAGTCTCTGGTGAGGTGCCATTCTCTTTGCCAAGGCCAACACTTCTCCATGTTTCCTTGATCTCTTCCCCTACTCTTTTCAAGAGATTGGCCCCTGCTCAGTAAACTCCTGCGGTTCCTTATTGACTGTAGGAGAGAATAAATGCTCTTCTCCTTCATTTTTAAATCCCTTTATAGCCGTCTCCATCTATTCTTCCAGCCTCATTGTCTGCTGCTCCCCTTCTCTTAATCTCAAATCCAACCCAAATGACCTTCTTTCTGCTTGGCAAACATGGAGCTCCAGATCCCATCAATTCGCCTTTGCACCAGCTATCACAACCACCTGGAAGGCTGCCCCTCCTCTAATTCTTAGAATCCATTCTTTCAAGACATAGCTGAACTACCTTCAGTTATTTCCCCTAGGCTTTATTTACAAGCAGAAAGGAAATACAGATATTCGAAAATAGCATAACAGGATAAGGATGTGTTAGACGCAGATATATTTGGAATGCACATATATGCACACATTACACGTGCATATATTATAGATATATACACGTACATGTATGTGCATGTATGTATGTATTTGTGTATATATATGTATGCAGTGCATTTCACATGTCCTTATCCTGGTATGCTATTTTGGGGAGAGAGAGAGAGAGAGAGAGAGACAGAGACAGAGAGAGAGACAGAGAGAGAGAGAGAGAGAGAGAGAGAGAGAAAGAATCTTCTCAAATTGATGGTATCAAACTTACTAAGCTATCTTATTTAGCTCTAGATTCGTCCATTATGGTCTTCTCCTATCCTGGAGCACCTGTTTCCTCTAAAGGTCTCAGATGACAATGGTGTCTTTTGCATCAGAACATCTCTCAGAATATCTTGCAATCTGCCCACCTGCTAATGCTAAGTTGAGCTCATTGGCCCATTCTACAGTCCTATAAGCTAATCAGGGAAAGTAGATGTTGGATGCTTTACTTCCACATAACATAGACAGAAAGCTAACATAAAATGGCTGGACAGTATATATCATATCTGGGATCTGGCCTAACTTGTTTGTAAGGGAGATTTTGATTTCTACCTCTTGTGGGGAGCAAGAGAGGCACTTCCTCCTTCACTCTCCTATCTGTTAGATGGGTAAGGGGCTAGAATTCTATCTACTACAGGTCCAGTATTGGTAGTCTGATGGTAGTATGTTTTCTCTTAGGAAGGTAAAATAAAAGCCACTTTGCCTGGCTTCTCCAAAAGAGAGAATAACAGATTACCCTCAGTCAGCTTAGCTCCCTCTTACTGGTTACACAGAAAACAGCAATGAACAGAGCACAACATACTTCAAAAATTGAGGAAGTTATACATTTTAGAGTAGACATTAGCACGTCCAAGAGTAAATACGCTCCGGGATAAGATAAAATCTCACCTTGACCAGGGAGAGAACAATCTCACTAGGAAAGACTATTTGCAGTACTTCCTAGGATTGTAGGTCCTGGAAATCAAGGGACATGTTGGGGAGGGAAATGCATTCTCCACATATCTATAGTTCTAGGGGTTCCCATTAGACGTTTTAAAGTTTAAAACTTCCTTCTCACCCCCATCTCTTTGGAACTATACTTCTTTCTTTCCTTTTTGAAGTCTTTCCATAGAGAAATTGTTGGCACAGTTTTGAGGTCTCTCAGCCAATCGGGAGCCATTTCTCTGTGAGAATAGGAAGCACAAAGCATCCCTGGGCTGTCCTTCAGGGAATACCACCTCCACCTTTCAAGAATTACCTTCAACAAAAAGTCTTTCTTGATTCCCCTCAACTGCTAGTACCTTCCCTACTCTAAGCCACTTTGTATTTACTTTTATCTATTCCCTTCATATTTCTTCTGTATTTGTTGTTGCTGCTCAATCATTTCAGTCATGCCCAGATCTTTGTGACCCCATTTGGGGTTTTCTTGGCAGGTAGTTGCCATTTCCTTCTCCAGCTCATTTTACAGATGAGGGAACTGAGGCAAACAGGGTGAAGTGACTTTCCCAGGGTCCCACAGCTGGGAAGTGTCAGAGGCTGGATTTGAACTCAGGAAGATGAGCCTTCCTGGCTTCACATCCAGCATTCTACCCACTGGGCCACCTAGCTGTATTACTTATATATATCAATGTTGTTTCCCCCATTAGAATGTAAACTCCTCATGTGGGGATCATTTTATTCCTTGTATTTGGATCTCCAGTGCCTGTAATGGTGTCCTTAATAATGTGTGTTTGTGCTTAACAAATGTTTGCTGATTGATGGTTCCCAGGCCAGGAGCCTCTCCTTCCTTCATCTTATTCAAATGCCATTAGTTCCACCATACTATCTTCTCAGCCATCTGTCTATTTCTTATATCTTCCTTTCTCGCCTATAGGTCCTCTCTTGAACAGTAGCAGTAATTACTGGTGCTCCTCACGGCATCTGCTTTCTTCCCAGGACTTCACATTCCAAAGAGATGCTTCCCATGATCCTTCTAATGGAATGGTTTGTCCTCATATGAACTACCAGAAATGGGTACGTCACATTCAACAAGACTTAGGAAGTTCTTAAGCCCATAACCAGAGACTGACAGAATCAGAGAATGATAAGAACCAAATGAGACTTTATCAGAAAGAATGCTAGACGTTGCAGGTGAGACCCAGGCTCCAGCCATGAACCACCCACAGAGGGGCAGGTCTGCCAACCACCGCCTTGCTTTCAAAATGGCAGGAATGCCTTGTGTTGTAGGAAGAATCCAATGAGAGAAGTCACATGAAATCCTGTTGAAAACCATTAAGTACAAACAGGTACTGTCATCACCACACTGGGATGACTTCATCCCAGAGGAGACAGAAATAGGAGGAGAGGTCCAAGAACAAAGGATCCAAGGGGAGCCTGAGCATGTGCATCACATTTGGTCCATCTGCTTGTGGTGAAGCTTGGATCAAGGTCAAAGGCATTTGTTGTCGAGATTGAGGCCGATGTTGCCTCCCCCGTTAGAAAAAGAGGCTCCCTGAGATCCAGGGCTGGTCTTTGCCCTGCTTGGTGCTCAGCACTGAATCTGGCCCAAAGGAAGCATTTAATAAACTTTTGTTGACTGATCTGTTGCCTGACTGCCCTCTGTCCCAGAATGTCAGTTCAACAGAACAGGAATGGGACCTTATTCAAACCTGGTACTTCCCCTGCTTTGTAGCTATCTTGTTCTTTTGACAGTGAATATGGAATCACTGAATGAATGAATGAACGGTCAAACCCTTTCACCACACTCTCATCATCCTCTAATTGTACAGAAGAGTTTATACTCCAAGACTGGGATGATCCATAAACACCACAGCCTTAAAATGGGGGCAGTTAGCTCCATGAGCCAGGAAGACCTGAGTTAAACTCTAGCCTTGGACACTTACCAGCTGTGTGACTCTGGGCAAGTCACTTAACCTCTATTTGCCTCAGTTTCCTCAACTGTAAAATGTAGATAGTAATAGCACCTACCCCTAAGGGCTGCTGTAAAGGTCCAATGAGACAATCTTTGCAAAGCACTCTGCAAACTTGAAAGGGCCACGCAAACGGCAGCTATTATAAGCTATTATGATAGAGCTTTAGAGGTGGAAGGGCACTCAATCCATTATATAGATGAGGAAACTGAGGCACCGGGCCTTGGAACAGAGGAGGCAATGAATTAATGTTTATCGATCTGCTTATGAATGCCTAATGGAAGTAGAAGGGGAAAATTAGAGAAATGCGGAAAAGCTCTTACCTGTTCTTTTGTTTCTGTCCACATAACAATACTTTAGTTCATAGTCTTTCAGCAAATCATGAACCTCCTGAAAGAGACAAAAGAGTGAAGAAATTAACTAAACACAGTGAGCGGAGGAGTTTAAGATCAGCACCTGAAAACCTAGTCAGTCACTGGAGTGTATGAGAGTCGCAGCTGGGGAAGGTTCTGATCCCAAGCAGAAGAGCGCTCTTCAACCCCCTTTCTCCTTTCCACAGCTGCCTGAAACTGGCAATAGATGGCCAAGAACTGGAAACTCTTAGCAGAGACTGCTTCCTTACCTCCTGCTTCCTCTGACTATTAATTATGGAAAGCAGCACTAACTTCAGTACTAATAAAACATCCACTTACTACTTAATAAAAATCTTATTGAAGGTTATTAAAATAGTACAAGAAGTATTTCAATATTTATCTGTCTGAGTGAAGGATAACATGCCATCACATCCCAGTCCTGCAAACTGTTACATGGGAAAAGAAAATTAAAAGGAAGAGAAAATTAACAGGCTAAAAACTTTATCCTGAAAGACAGGTTATGAAATTCAGAAAGAAATTGATTTGTCTTCTTAAAATGAAAATTTCTTCCCCATAAGCCCACAGTAATGGATAAGAATAGATGAGAGAATGATCGAGTCAATCACCCAACATCTATCAAGTGCCTACTGTGTGCCGGGGATAGGGGACACAAATACAAAAGCTGGTCCCTGCTCACCAGCTTATAGTCTACATCAGATGAGTTACCATTTGCTAAGTGCTCTGCAAACTTTACATCCATATATAAATGTTAAGCAAAATGAGAAAGTCCAGAAGGCTGGCACCTGGTGATTTTGCATTCCCTTTTGGGGAGTAAACCCTAAGCAGTTTAGAAATGATTTTTTTTCAAATATATTTGACAATTTGCAAGGCCAGCCTAGGTGCCTGAGAATTATTATTATACCTAAAGGAATATTACAAGAATTACTATCATACTTAATGAATTATTCGGAGAATTATTGTTATACCTAAAGAATTCCAAGAATGCTATTACACCTAAAGCAGTTACTAGCTGTTTGGGGCATAGTTTGGACTAGAAAATCTTTGAAGTCCCTTCAGACTCTGACATTCTGGGAGATTAGTTAATATCATGGCTAAATAGAATGATGAGGATTAGTGAGGGTCCTTGCAAGTTTGCATGTGTTCATGGGAATTAAGAAGAAATACACCTTACTCTCATTAAGAAAGCATACCACTTGAATACGCCTCCCAGATGGTGCACCTTGCCAGTCTGCTCATTCGATCAATCCACCTGATGTCTGGAGTAAAGTGGTTTTGTCTGAAAGGGATCAGGTGTATCCTTTTAGTTAGACAGGCCAGAGTATCTCATTTCCCTGGTTAACAGCTGTCAAATGCCAGTAAATAAAAGATGATTCCATTCTTCACCTCATCAAGTATCTCTAAACAGATGAAGTTTGGTTACTAATATGGTTAAGTTACTGGCTCTTCCATTCTTCTCCTGATTCCCTCCACAACATCTCCTGCATCTGTCCCATTTTCCCACTGAGACAGACCCTCCTGGATGGCTGCAATAGCTTAGGAATCAGGCTGCCCACCATTCATCCTGTATCCAGCCACCACAAGAGTTCTTTTCATTCAGACTTCAGACAGCATGGTACCACAGAAACCATGTTGGATTTGGAATCAGACTACCTATGTTCAAATGATGGCTTTGCCACTTACTAGTCTATATGGCCTTGGTGCTTTTCTCCATGTCCCCATCTTGGTCTCCCTGCCTCTGGTCTCTCCCCACTCCATCCATCCTACACAAGGCTCCCAAACTGACTTTCCTTAGTTGCAGATCGTTCACTCAGCCAACTCTAGTGGCTCTCTATTGCCTCCAGGACTCCCTTGTTTAGCTTTTAAAGCCCTTGAAGCCCTAAAGCCCTGTCTCAAGCCCCTTTTGAGCCACATGAGACATCACTTCACCTTTTATCCCGTCTCTGCGATGACTATTTCCCAACACCTCAAATGCATTCCTTCCTGACCTCTGCTTCCCAGGGTCCCTCTGTTTTTTAACATGCAGCTGAGGTATGAAGTCTTTGGTATGAAGTCTTTCCTGATTCTTAAAACACCAGTCCTCCCTTCCAAATCACCTTGCATTTAACTACTTTGTACATATTGTGTTTATATTTATGCAAAATATCATACCCACACACAGTTTTCTTTTCCATCAGAATGTAAGGTTCTTACAAGTAAGGCTGGTCTGATACTTTGTACTTTTATCTAGAGGGCATAGCACAATGCCTGGCACATAGTAGATGCTTAACAACTACTTTGAGGAGAGCGGGAGTAGATTGTGGAGGTTCCTTTCAGCACTGTCTATGATCCTATGATCCTAAGTCATTTAACCTCTTCAGACCTCAATTTCCTATCTGTAAAATGGGCAAGGTTGAACTAGCTGGCCTCTGAGGTCCCCTATGAGCCAATGATCCTCTGGCTAGCTAATGTCAAAGGCAGCTCTGTGATACATGTTACTCCATTCCTTCTCCTAAAAACCTTTGGCCCCAACAAACTGGACCTGGGAACATACCCTGTCTTGTCTTGTCGCTTTTCCCAGGGCCTTTTCTCAGGCGGTGCTATAACACTGTGATCATCTTCCTTCCGCTTTGGCTTGTCACCTCTCTACCCATCTCTCAAAAGCCACCCTTTCCAGGAAGCCTTCCCAGGTGCCTGGAGGGCCACAAGTCTTCCCTTCAGGGTCGGCCACACTTTGTCATTGGACACTCTAATGCCCTTGATGATGTCACATTGTGTGTGGTCATTTTCCTAGTTTGAGTCTCACTCCTCTAATAAACAGGGATTCCTGATCATTATTTGTGGCACAGACTCCTCTGGCAGTCTGCTGACACCTACGGGCTCTGGCTCAGAATCAGGTTTCTAAATCCCTAAAATAAAGTGTGGAGGATTATAAAGGAAACCAATTACATTGAAACAGTTCTCAAAAGACAAAAACCATTCACAGTGCCCAGGCTAAGAACAAACCCCTTCTCTAATGGGGACTGGGAAGAGGAGCCATCTCCTCTGAACTTCCTCTCACCTCACTGTGGCATAGCACTCTCTGTTCGTGGTCAACGTTTGTCCACTGAAGAGTTGTTACACACACAAGTATGTGGTCCTTAAGAGAAACAACAGAGCATCTGAGGACTTTTGTTTGTAAACAAGTCACGAACTAATTCACAGACCTAGAATACATATAGTGTATGTAGTCCCTGACCAAGATGACTGTTCAGAATACATCTTTTCTCTTCTCTCCTTATTCTTTTATTCTTTCCCTTTCTTCTTCCACTTTAGGCCAGCAGGGAGGGAGCACTCACCCACACGGGCATCAATGCAATGCCTGAGCTCTTCATGAAGTACTCACTGTCCACCCCGAAGACCCAGTTAGATTTCACTAAGGCTGCCTAATTAAGAGAGTTGGCGTAGCATAACAGCACTGACCTTGGAGTCAGGAAGACCTGCGTTCAAATCCAGCATCAGACAATGATTAACTGTGGGAGTCTGGGCAGGTTACTGTTAAATTTTGAGGAACTGCTTAACCTCTCTGATAATCAGCTTCCTTACCTAATTATAATACAATATAATATAATATAATGTAATGTAATATAATATAATATAATATAACATAGTATAATATAATATAATATAATATATACAATATAATACAATACACAATTAGTATATACTAACATAAACTAATAATAATAATAACCGGCATTTACATAGTACTTAATCTGCACCAGGCACTGTGCCAACCACTGTATGATTAATATCTCATTAGATTCTCACTGGGAGGTAGGTACTGTTATTATCCTCATTTTAGAAGTGAGGAAACTGAGGCAAAGAAAGATTAAGAGACTGACCCAGCTTCACAGAGCTAGTAAGCACCTAAGGCTGGATTTGAACTCAGATCTTCCTGACTCCCAGTCTAGCACTCTAACTAAAGCCCCACCTCCAAGCCTATAAAATGGGAGAATAATAGCATTGACTTCACAGAGTTGGCAAAACAAAATGAGATAATGCATGTAAAGCGCTATACAAGCCTTAGGAGGCTATATAAATGGATCTATTTCCACTATTACTTCTGAAGAAGGATCACTAAATCACATAGTTTTTTTTTAGGAAAAGAAATGTCATTTAAAAAATACACCCCTACTTCCAAACATATGGCACTTGGAATCAGGCTAATGAGATATTATTTGGCAAAGTTCCTTGAAGAATTTCTATTTTAAATAAGAATTTATTTAAATACTTAAGCAAGAATAGTTTAATTAGTATAAAATCTAAGCGGGCTGAAGTAGAATAAAAACTCTCTATTTCTAAGTACAGGAGTACTCCTAAAGTAGTTGAGGGTGATTCCAAATAATCTTTTCTTTCACCATCTCTCAGTAATCTCACTTGTCCTATTTCTTTGTTTAACGAATCTTTCCATTGTAAATAGGAGCAAAGTAATCACCTTTGCTGTTTGAACTTGCTAACTTTATTCATCTGGGAAATTCATGTCCTTGAACCCCAGAACCAAACCTTAGTTTACCCACTTTGAAATGGGATACGTTATTGGCTGAGGGAGAAAGGAGGCTGGGCTAATTGACTGTCTCCCTGTCTCCCTAAACCCAATGGGCTTGTGGCTTCTTTCCGTTCCAGGCATATAACACAAGTCTATAAAACAAGTCCAAGAAGCCTTTGTCTTCTGCCCTGAGTGTGGTTACAACCAGAAAGGGATTCCATTTTTCTAGAAATCCTCCCCCTTGAAGCTGACTCTCTTCTCTGAGTTCTTAAAGAATAGAGAGCCCTTTTCCAGGCAATTCTGGTAGATCTCTTGCTCACGTTAGTGCCTACAGCCTGGTTGTTTGTTTAATAGACACTGGGCCCTGGGCTGGCCCTTGGCATAGATTTTTATTATATTCTACTTTGGCCAGCTAGATCAAAATTCACCAGGCCTGAGGCCTAAGTGCAGACTGGTTCACAGTGGGACCTCATTTCTGGCAGATAGCCTTAGCTGACTTCCTCCTTGGCTTTTTGTCCAGCAGCCTGGCCCAGGTGTGTAAGAGCCAAGGATGATAAGGCCACAGACCAAGACCTAGAAGGGACCTCAGAAGTCACCTCGTCCAACACCTTTTTTCACAGATGTGGAAAAATGAAATCCACAAGTGCGGTCACTTCTCCTTCATCTCAAAGGCAGTAACAGTCAAATCAACAAGCATTTACGAAGCACCTATACATAGGTGCCAGGCACTTTGCTAATCACTGGAGATATGAAGAAAGACAAACGTCTTGCTCTTGAGATGATCACAGTCTAATGGGAGACATAAGATGCAAATGGCCATGTACAAATAAAGACACAGGATAAACTGAGGAAAGGCACTAAGGATAAGGAGGCCTGAGAAAGGGTTCTTGCAGAAGGTGAGACTTTAGCTGGGATCTGAAGGAAGCCAGGAATCAAAGGGAAGCAGGGAGAGCACAGGAGGAAACCAGCAGAGACACGGAGGGGGAGAGGGATCATCTGGCATCTTGAAGGAGCCAGCAAAGATGAAGCAGGAGAGAGCACCAGCCATGAGGAACAGCCAGGGCAAATGCATGGAGTAAGGAAATTAAGTGTCTTGTGTAAGGAGCAGAAAGGAGGCCAGTGTTACTGCATAGCAGAGTACATGGAGGAGGAGAAGGTGTAAGAAGACTGGAAAGGAAGGAATGGCCAGATGATGAAGGCTTTGACAGACAGGATTTTATATTTGGTCCTGCATGTAACAGGGAGCCACTGGAATTTATTAAAGTGTGTGTGTGTGTGTGTGTGTGTGTGTGAGAGAGAGAGAGAGAGAGAGAGAGAGAGAGAGAGAGAGAGAGAGAGAGAGAGAGAGATAGGGAGAGAGAGACACACAGAGAGACAGAGAGACAGAAAGAGAGAGACAGAGAGATATACACACAGAGAGGGGGAGGGAGGGAAAGAGGGGGAAATAGAGACACAGGGAGAGACAGCGACACAAAAAGAGAGAGAGAGAGAGAGAGAGAGAGAGAAGGAGAGAGGGAGGGAGGGGAGATAGGGAGGAAGAGAAGAGAGAGACAGAGAGAGAAAGACAGAGAGGTAACATGAGATCTGAACTCATGTTCTCTGGCTCCAAATCTAGTCCTCCTTACAGTGCATTACATTCTCCAGGTCCTGCTTGATGCTCGCAACCTCTTTCCAAACATCCTCTATTTTCAGATAGGGAAACTGAGGCCAACAGAGGCTGTGTGACTATGGTCACACAACTACTAAGGATCATGGGCAGGATTCAAACTTAGATCTTCCTGACACCAAGTCCAGAGCTCTATGCACTACACTAACTAGTAAATACCATGAGTAAAACATATCTTTCTGTTTACTATTTGCCATGTTGATATTCAGAGAATTATGGAACTAAGATGATCTCTGTGTTTCTACCAATAATCTCCAAATGTTTTTGATTGCATACCAATATCAGTCTTTAAAAAACAGGCACTCACTCCAAATATATTTGTACTTATTTATAAATTACTTACATGTACTTTTGTGAGAACATGTTGTGTGAACTATTTAACATACACCAAAAAAGAAATTTAGAAATGAGATAAACCATGTTTTAATAATGTCTTTATGAATAGTGCAAAACATGTTTTCTCTCACTTAAACATGTTAATTATTCTGAGAGCAATATGGCTACATATTGTCATGTCATGCTTTTCAAAAGCCTTGCTCCAACACTGTGACAGAGAAATTCCAGAATTTCCTTCTAAATCGTCTACTGCAATACTTGGTATTAAAGTTTCTCCAAGCAGAAAAATCTATACCATAAAGACACATATCTCCAAATGAATAAAGCATATTGCTGGCTGTTCTCACTAAAGCAAGATCTTTTTTTTTTAATCCATCAATTACAGAAGAGTTTTCATTGCAATTCAGGTATTACATTTCCATATTCCTTGACATCAACCAATTATTTCAATAAATGAATCAAAAGTTTAAAACTCACTGTCAACTCTGAATTTGGAAGATTTTTAAACAGATCAGAAAATACTGTCTCCAACTTTTAGTGTGCAGGTGACAGAGACACTGAATTGTGGGTAAGAAAAGGATGGTTTCAAATGCATCACTCCTCATGATGGCTTCATACAATTATTAGCAAATATTTACAGATGTGAAATCCATCATTAATCATTAATGACAGTTGCCATAAATCTGTATTTTAATATTCTTCCCAATAATTCTGAATGATTTTGGCTGCCTGGTCATCAGGTCTAATTAGGTCATTGGGGCTTTTACTTTGTAATATGGCTGACAAAGAGCCAGGACCAGGAATGGGGGAAGTGGAAGCTCGGACTATCTGTCTCTTCTTGTTCACTTTTGCTCACATTATTAGGGTTATCTTTGATCCAAAGTTTCTTTGCTAAAATCTCTTTAGGGGGGAAGGAAGGAGAAGGAAATAAGCATGTAAATACCTACCATATGCCATGTACAATATGCTAAGAACTTTACAAATTTCATCTCATTCGATTCTCATAACAACCCTGTGGAGTAGGTGCTATTATTATTCCCATTTTTAGATGAGGAAACTGAGGCAAACAGGGTCCCAGGGTCACACAGCTATTAAGTGTCTGAGGCAAGATCTGAATTGAGGCTTTCCTAACTCCAGGGCCAGTGCTTTGTTTACTACACCACCAGCTTCCATTTGTCTAATTTGTGAGTATTAGTTTCGCTAAAACTAGACAATATGAATATTTTACAAAAATTACACATTATGATCAAGTGGTATTTATACCAGGAATATAGTGATGGTTTAACATAAGGAAAACTATTAACATAATTGATTACACCAATAATAAAAAGCTTTTTTCTAAATTTTTGGTTAAATCAACAGATGCAGAAAAAAACTTGACATCAAAATCATCATCATCATCATCATCATCATCATCATCATCATCATCATCGTAACCATAATCATTTTTTTGACTCATTGAATCACCCTATGCACTCCATGTGCTGCATGTCATTTTGGAGACAACTAGTTTAGACCATGGATAATCTTGCATGAACACCACATCTATGTGGGCAACATTCTATTAGGACAGAAGCCTTTCAGGCTCTACTGGACCCAATGCTTTTTTATAATCAACAAACAATAAGCACAGTTGAATTTTTGTCTTCTCTAACTTTCTCAGATTGTGTGTACCCATGATGCAGACTTTCCAACTCTCAGACCACTGAATGATCTTTCCTCTCCCCCAAACTGCCTCCACAACAGGTGTGGACCATGTAGGCCAAGTCTGGCATCACCCCCGTGTGTGACTGGAAGAGGGTAGAGGGACAGACATGGAGGCAGCCATCTTCAAGTATCTGATAAGTCATCAATGAGGGGTGGATTGGACTTCTTCTGCCTGGCCCTGAAGGGCAGAACCAGGAACAGGATGGGTCATGGTGCAAAATGGTAAATTTGGGTACAGTGTAAGGACAAACTTCCTAATGATGAGAGCTGTGCAAAAGGGAAACAGACTGCCTTGGGAGCTGGTGGTTTTGCCCCCGTAGAGTTCTTCAGTCAAAGTCTGGTTGAGCCCTTGTTAGGGAAGCTTCAATGGGTGTCCTGGGCCAGGTAAAAGGTGGGCTAGATGGGCTCAGGGGTCCCTTACAACTCTGAGAATCTGATTCACCTAGATGGTTAGAGCCCAGCAGAAGTTGAATAAAGAAAAAATGATGAGTGGGACAAGATCTGAGGCCAGGGTTGGCTAGCTAAGAGCCCTTCCTGCCATGAGTGGCTCTTTATCTTGACACCGTCACTATCCAAACTCTCCAAAGACACAGCCCTGCCCCAGGGCACAGAAAAGGGGAAGGTGTCCATCCCACCTTTAGTTCTTTCAACCTAACCAACATAGTCTGACCATCTTTCTAGCTAAGAGCTGCTTTTTTAATCTGAAATCTCAAATAAAAAGCAGCATAACATTTAAATGGATTTCTAGACTAGATCTCTAGCCAGATGAATGTCAAAACAAAACTAATATTTTACCACTTTTCCCAAAAATGCCAAGAGTCTGTGTTTACAAGGGAACCTGATTGGTTCCAAAAGTTGGATGACCCCACTTCCCCTCAAGAATGCCACTTATTTTCAACCTCATCACTTCAAATCAACTCGAAAGGTCAGGAAATTTAAGTAATTCTCTTTCCCAAATATTCACTTAATGCCTATTATGTAAAAGAAATCAGGCCAGGTGTTAGGATGAGTAAGACAGTCCCTGCCCTAGAGGAGGAATTCAGATGAGCGGTGAGGCAGGGAAGGAAAGAAAGCAAGACCCAAAATAGCTGTAGTCCAAGGTAGGACTTTATAAGTGAGAAAACAGAAATCCACACAAAGAGGTCACATCTGTTTGGGGATCAGGGAAGCCTTCATGATGATGGTAACATGTGTTGGGCCTTGAAGGATGGGTAGAATTTGGATGATCCAGGTAGAGGATGAGGACATTCCAGGAGAAGGAAACAGCAATAGCTAATATTCATATAGCACTTACAAGTGCCAGGTACTGCACTCCGTGCTTCACAAATATTATCTCATTCGGACCTCACAAGAACCCTGTGAAGGAGGTGCCGGATGAGGAAACTGACTTGCTCAGAGTCACACAGCCAGTAATGTCTGGGACCAGATTTGAACTCAGGAGGATGAGTCTTCCTGACTCCAGGTCCAGGGCTCTGTGCACCATGGCGCCCCCTAGCGCCCCCATATAGCCTATTACCCTAGCTCAAACCCTCATCACCTCTCACCTGGACCACTACCAAAGCTGGCTAACTGGTGTGTCCCTTGGCCCCCAGAACCAAGAGTCTCCTCGCTCCAATCTATCCCCCACTCAGATGCCAAAGTGAGTTTCTATCCTACCCCCTGCCCCCATTTTCCCCCCATTTCAAGCACGTGTTTGTATCAATAAACCATAGGGGCTCCCTCTTACCTCTAATAAGCCATGCTCGTTTAAAGCCCCCAAGCTACCACTTAGCCCCTGCCTAACGTTTTAGTGTTCTTATACTTAACTCTCCTCCCTCTCTTCTGTGTGGCACCTAGGTGTCTAAGGGGATGGGAGCACGGGCCTGGAGTGAGAAAGACCTGAGTTCAAATCTGAACTCAGACACTTCTTAGCTATGTGAGCCTGGGCAAGTCGCTTAACTGCTGCCTGCCTCATTTTCCTCAACTGTAAAATGGACACAATATTATCTACCTCACGGAACTGTTGTAAGGATCTAGTGAGATGATATTTATAAAGCACTTAGTGCCTGGCACATAGTAGGCACTTAATAAATGTAATCAAGGTCAAGTGAGTAAGTATCTGAGGCAGGATTCAAACTCCCATTTGAACTCAGGTCTTTCCAATTCCAGGCCCGGGGCTCTATCCACTGCACAGCCTAAGGTCCCTCACTACTCTTTTCCTGATCTCCAAGGTCTCTGCATCACAATGCACAATGCTTTGTGATTATGAAATGGCTTCACTTTGTTCTCACAACCCTTTGAGGTACAGAAGGGAAAGTCTTATTATTGCCAGTTTTTAGATGAGGTAGCAGGTTCAGTGCTTTGCTGGGGTCATGCAGGATCCAAGCCCAGGGCTGCAGACTCACCTCAGGTACAATGGTCTTTGCTGTATAAGAGCCACCCCTCACCGTATTTCTTTCCTCTAGATATGTCAAGGTAGAATAGATTTTTCCTGTAAGCCCTTTAAAAAACTCCTTAAATGGGAGATAAAAATTCTGGTTAATTTGTTCACTTGAGTCAATACTACAACCCCTTCCTTGGACTGGCTTGAAATACAGCACACCTTCTATCCAGGAGGATAATAAATCCAATCGAAGAAACTGGTACTTATCAAGTCTCCTGGGTGTAGCCTCTAAGCTATCCATTCAACACCTTCCAAGAATGTTATCAGCCTGAAAAGGTCCAACAGCAAATAGATCAGCCCTGAATGAGGTGGGACAGGGACACAATTATCAAAAAACCTTATTTATGGTTTAACACAGTGCTTTCCTTACTAAATAGCTCAAGGTCATTTTTGGTGGCTTCTTCCTTTTATGTTAATGTTTCATTTGGTGACACATAGTAGGCATTTACATGCTTATTTCCTTCTCTTTCCTTGCCCCTAAAAAGATTTCAGCTGAGAAACTTAGGATTAAAGGTAATCTAATAACGTGAGCAAAAGTGAAGAGACAGTAAAACCCCTAATTAGACCTGATGACCAGGCAGCCAAAATCACTCAGAATTATCAGGAAGATTATTAAAATAGATTTATATCAACTGTCATTAAAGATTAAGGATGAATTTCACATCTGGAAATATTTGCTAATAATTATATGAAGCCATCATGAGGAGTGATGCATTTGAAACCATTCTTTTTTTACTCACAATTCAGTGTCTCTGTCACCTGCACACTCTAAAAGTTGGAGACAGCGTTTTCTGATCTGTCTAAAATCTTCCAAACATAGAGTTAGCGTGAATTTTAAATTTTTGATTCATTTGTTGAAATAATTGGTTTATGTCAAGGAACGTGGAAATGTAATAGCTGAATTGCAATGAAAACTATTCTGTAATTGATGGATTAAAAAAAAAGGACAGCCAGCAATATGCTTCCTTCATTTAGAGATATGTGTCTTTATTGTGTGGATTTTTCTGCCCTGAGAAACTTTGATACCAAGTATTGCAATAGACGATTTAGAAGGAAATTCTGGAATTTCTCTGTCATAAAATGTTGGAGCAAGACTTTTGAAAATTATGGAATGACAATATGTAGCCATATTGCTCTCAGAATAATTAACATATTTAAATGAAAGAAAACATGTTTTGCACTATTCGTAAAGACAATATTAAAACATGGTTTATCTCATTTCTAAATTTCTTTGTTGGTTTATGTTACATAGTTCACACATGTTCTCACAAAAGTACATGTATGTAATTTATAAATAAGCACAAATATATTTGGAATGCTCATTTTTTAAAGACTGATATTGGTATACAATCAAAAACATTTGGAGATTATTGGTAGAAACACAGATAATCTTAGTTTCATAATTCTCGCCTTCTCCCTCTGCTTCTCCCTCTCCCCTCTCCTCTGTGCTCTGCCCAAAGGAAAGTACATTTCGATGGTTGAAGGCTTCTTCCTTAACTCTGGGTTTACTGGCTAGATTTGTTTTTCAAAAACCAAGTCTTTAACCCAATTTTCATAGATTGGACAGTAGCTATCTGCCCTCCTTGCACTGAGTGAATGTAAATACTAAATAGTAACTGTTTCTTTTTTGGCCAGGAACCCTGAGAGTCTTTCTCTCCCAGTTTGATTTCATTTTCTTTTGAGTTTTGATTAAAGGGGCCATCCCTTGATTAACTTCTTAAAGAGGCCTATTTACTGAATGGGCTTTGCCTCGCTCAAAGTGAGGACCTGAAAAGGCCATAGCCTGAAAGGGCCAGGATCTCCCAATGCGTCCTGAGCCATCTCTAGTTGTCCTGGTGAATATCAGGCTGCTGTACCCAGATGGCTCTGGAGGAGAAAGTGAGGCTGGTGACCTGGCACTGCCTTCCCTCACTCAAATCAAAGTCTACTGCAAGTCATGTCATCATTTCCCTGATGTCACGGTCCTCTTAGAAAAGGAAGGACAAACGTAACAACAATAACAGTTATCTGTCATTCATATCAACAAGCAAATAGACCTTTTTTTTCCTACTCTAACAACTTTACAGGAAGTATAAGACAATATGCCTGGATCCTCTGACCGAGATGATCTCTAGTGTATCCAAACGCTACTTGAGTCTTTATCTTCAAGCCATAATCTAAGGACTGCCTGGACTGGAATCTTTTCTTCTCTTTCAATTGGCTCTCAGAAAAAACTCTATGCTCGTGTATCTGGCTGGTTTAATTGTGGGGAAAATAATCTACTGTCTAACCTCAACGCAAGCCTAAGGTACTCCTCCTCCTCCTTCTCCTCATCATCATCATGAAGCACTGGCACTCTGCCATGGAGTGGGTACACAAAGACTGAAATGGAAAGTCTGCCCTCAAGGAACTTAGGAGATAACGTGCACAAGGAGTAACAGTAATGATGATGACTGCTCCTGTTTATAGCATCATCTTAAGGTTTGCAAAGGACTTTACAAATACTCTTATTGGATCCTCGCAACAACCCCGAGAGGTGGGTGCTAGTATTAGCCCCATCTTACAAATGAGGTTTTTAATGACTTGCCCAAGGTCACACAGCTGTGTCTAGGACAGGATGGGCAGGATTTGAATTCACATCTTTCAGATTCTAGGTCCAGGTCTCTGTGTTATTCAGCTCTCATCATTCACTATGGTACCCATTCAACCTCTGCACGCCACTTTGGTATTTCCAGTTTGTCATGGGCTCGTTGGAGGGGAGGGAAATAACCTGTCTAGGTCCAGGTCCACTGTGTAACCTGGATTCATTCTTCTGCAGTGTATGCATATATGGGTCTATTAAACCTAAATTCAATGTGATGGGGGAGGGGACGGCACACCTGTGGGGCAGAGGGATGGGTGGAGTGTGCTATCAAGTTAGGGCCAGGGTGTGAAGGCTTTAAAGGCCAAACACAAGAGCTGGCAGTAGACCAATAGGGAGTCAACAGGGAGCTGGAGACTATAGGGCAGGGGACAAGCGAGGTCAGGCAAACTCCCCAAAAGGGGCATTTATGCTTCTTGGTATTTCCAAGCTCAGGGTCTCTTACATGGTTGGCACCCTATATCTGTTGAACTACAGTGTGTGGAAAAGGGAGCAAAATGAGGTTCTTAGGTCTTGTGCTTTGGGGAGAATCACCATGGCCGGACAGAGAGAGCTGGAGCGTAAAAGGCTGGAGGGGAGGAAACCATTATTGTGATGAGGGCGAACCCCCGGGGGCTGGGTGGTACCTGGGAGAAGACAGAGAAAGGGACCAAGCTGGGGGAGGTGGATATGGTGAACCTTGGCAGTTACACTCTCAGTATCTGGACCCACACCAACCCTTCAGTCTAAACCAGAACAATTCCAGAAAGGAAAACTATTGACAATTTGACTCCTCAGACATTGCAGAGCTTTTAGAGGGGCTCCCTTTCTGCACTAACACTTCAAAGAAGGTTTGGGGGTTTATTTTATATAAAGCACTTCAAACAAGACAAAGTTGTGCCGATCAGATGATTCCTATTATTAAATTACCTGTAAAATGTTACATGTTCTATGTTCAAACATTCACTCTGTTCTGTTTTAACAACCATATAATTTATTCTCAAGTTCACATTGTATCTCTGTTCTTTTTGTGTGGGAATGGGGGGACGTTTTGCAACAAACAGCCTCTGGTCAAAAACTATAAAGCTCTGACCAGTAAAGTAATGTATTCCATATTTCCCTCCCTCCTTTCTTCAACAAGAGAGAACAATGCAATTTTAACCATTTCATGGTGACCTGAAATCATCAATCATCTCAAAATCCATGAATACACCATATGATACACAACCCAGGTCTAAATTGCTAATTTTCCCATCAGTCAGCTCTCATCATTCACTATGGTACCCATTCAACCTCTGCACGCCACTTTGGTATTTCTAGTTTGTCATGGGCTCGTTGGAGGGGAGGGAAATAACAGAGTAGTAAAAAAAGTCTTAGATGTACTAGGATTCAAACCCCTTTTACAGGGAGGGAAAGTGAAAGCCAGAAGGGTAAAATTCCTTACTTGTCCCAGGTCAGTAAGGTA
>CM053626.1:324360670-324383128 GCA_028646595.1 Phalanger gymnotis | reverse complement strand
AAGGAAGGAAGGAAGGAAGGAAGGAAGGAAGGAAGGAAGGAAGGAAGGAAGGAAGGAAGGAAGGAAGGAAGGAAGGAAGGAAGGAAGGAAGGAAGGAAGGAAGGAAGGAAGGAAGGAAGGAAGGAAGGAAGGAAGGAAGGAAGGAAGGAAGGAAGGAAGGAATAGAGGGAGGGGAAATAATAGTTGTTCATTGAAAAAAGCAAAATAAAGTCAAGGTTTCCAAAACTCCTAGCAGTTTGAAGCATCAAGTCTATGGCAAATTGAGAGACAGGAATGGTGCTGCAAGAGTTAATAGCTGTTTGTCTTGTTTTGGAACCTTGCACACACAAAAATTTCTAGCCCTAATTAATATACCCTGGGCCCAAACAGTGCACTGACCACTGTACTGCCAGGAGAGACTTGCAAACTTGGGGAAAAGAGTGCCAGGAAATGAAACATGAACACAAAAGGGAGGATGGAGGGGGTCAAAGATAACCTCACTGCTCTGCCCCTCATTTCACAGCGATTCCAAGTTAGCACGATCGACATTTCCTGCCTCAGGTTTTATCTTCCCACTGGGCCTGTCAGTTCCCGCAAAGGCAAGTTCGTGGCTTTTTGTATCCCTCCAGCTCCTAGATCAGTGTCTCCAATATAGCAGACCCCTCAGTGATGACCTGTTGGATTAGGGCAAGGCAGGTCTGTCAAATCTACTTCATGTGGATTTAAGAGTCAGTCACCTTGCATTGATTAAATGCCTGGCATGTACCTGGAATTATGCTAAATGTTGGGGATACAAAGAAAGCCACTTGCCCCACCCCCCAAAAAAAGGCTGGGCTGATGGCTCAACAGTGCATCTCTCTGGCCCCTTCTCCTTTCCAGTTGCTCAAACAATGTAAAGGTAAAGTATAGGCACAAATGGGCAGGAAAGGGGGATGCTCCTCACCTGAATTTCATTTCTCTTTCTAAAAACTCTGTCTACTATTCCTGTTGATCTACCAGGAAACACAAAATATCATTTTTGGTACATGAAGACATGCAGAAATAAAAAGATTAAGTATTTTTGCCTTAAAATTTAGGTACATGAATTGAACCTAACTGTGAAAAATGCTTTAAAAAGGTGCAAGGGGAAAAATAAGTAGTAGAAAATCCACAAGTATTTTCCACTCAGTGAAAATATTAATCAGCTACTATGATGTGAGAACCAGATTGACTCCATTTTGTGAACAATCTCCATTTTGAGACTTACTCCTGTAGATCACCTGATTTGGGGAGATTCCCAAACTTCCAAACTGCTCACTCACTCCTTTCCCCACACACACTCAGAAAAGTCCCCAATCTTTCCTCCAAAAAGAAATCAGATTACTTAATCCTACATACTCTTTTGTACCCTGTTTACTGTTTTTTTTTCTGTACATATAAAAACCTGTGCAAAATCTGTATTCAGCCTTTGTGCCTGCTGAGGGTCCCTGGACCCACTTTATTATACATGCATTCTAATAAGTCTCATAGCTCAGACTTTGTTTGCTTTTATATTATAAATCCACTTGCAACAGTATTTAGACTGAAACTAATCTGAAATCCTTCATTCTTAGATGTGATCCAAATAATATTTTATGATGGTACATTATTAACTATACCTGAATGATTTTTCCAAATACAAAATTGTCCCACCAATCATAATTATTGCTGGCCTTAGTCCTAAGACATAAGCTTGAATCCTGGCTCTGTCATTCAGTACTCACATTACTTCAGGCAAGTCACAACCTCTTTCTTTGGGCTTTAGTGTCGTCATTTATAAAATCAGGAGTTTCTTCTAACCGCCTCCCGAGGCCCCCTCCAGTGCTGCATCTATGACCTATTATTTAAGAAGTAGCCCTCTCTTAACAAGAGCCAATAACCAATCAAGAGAAATATTTGTATTTATGATGGGCGGATAAAGAACAGAACGTGAATGAAAATATGCTGCACACTAACAAAATGCCCAAAAATTCATTCCACTTTGTAATGAGTGAATGACCTGGGATTCAATGCTTTAGTGCTGGAAGAGAATTTATAAGTCATCCAATCCAACTCTTTATTTTACCAACTGAGGAAACTGAGGCCCTGATGGTCATCTGGATCATCAGCTACTATGAAAGCAGCTACTATAAAAGATGTCATCTGAACCTGTCTTCCTGTTTCCAAGGGCACTGTTTTATGCAAAATACTATACTCCTGTCAGAAAAGGGGTTTTTTTAAAGAAAAAAAAGCATATGCTTCATGAAAATCAATTATCATCAAGCATTTAGCCATAAAATACTCTTAAACAAATCACATCAGTATATTAGATTGAAGGATTGTTATTTTCAAGTTGAATAACTTAAATTTATTTCAATTCAACAAAATCTAATGAGGCCTCCTATGGAGCAAAGAGGGCAGTTAGGAGACACAGTGAATAGAGTAACAGGCTCAGAGCCTGGAATACTCATTTTCATGAGTTTGAATCCAGCCTCAGAAACTTATTAACTGTTTGTCCCTCAGCAAGTGACCTAACCCCATTTGCCTCAGTTTCCTCATTTGTAAAATGAGCTGGAAAAAGAGAAATGGCAAACCATTCTAGTATTTTTGCCAAGAAAACCCAAATGGGGTCACAATGAGTCAGACATGAGTGAAAATGACTGAACAATAACAAGGATGGAGCAAGACAACTCCCCAACTAAGCCAGCTCTCTACCCTTCCCAACTCCTCTATTTCAGTCAATGATGCCATCCTCTAACAACTCCTCCTCCCCAAGGCTAAGAACCCTGGAGTCATTTGGGGTTCTTCTCTCTCCTTATCCTCTGGACAATATTAATGGTTCTGAAGTCTTTGCTGCATGAATATTCCATGCCTGACAGAGGATTAAGCTCTGTGGGAGACAAAGAAACAGAAGACATTGGTCTCTGAACTTGGGAAGTTCCCGTTGTAGTCATGAAGACAAGATCGAGACAAGGAGGGAAGGGAGAGAACAAAGAATGCAAGCTAATATGAAATTAACTGCTAAAGTTGTGGAATATTCTGTAGCTGCTGAAGCTACTGAAGAGGAGAGGGTGAAGGGAAGGGTTAGAACAGTTCTTGGGTCTTAAGCAGGCTGGAGGGAGTATCAGTCAATGACCACGGAGAGCACTTTCTCCCACTCTTTAGGCAGATACACTTTTCACACTTTAAAAATCAGAGAGGTACACGATATAATGCTGAGTGAGAGGAGCAGAACTAGGAGAACATTATACACAACCACAGATATATGGATTCTGTGATGACTAACCCTGATAGACTTCACTCTTCTCAGCAATACAAGGTTCAAAGACAATTCCAAAGGACTCATGAGGGAGAGAGCTATCTACATCCAGAGAAAAAACTATGGAGACCGAATGCAGATTGAAGGGAACTATTTGCTCTCCTTTTTTTCTTTTGTTTTTCTTATTTTTTATTTTTATTTTTGGTTCTGTTTCTTCTTTCTCAGGATTCATTCCATGGCTCATAATTCTTCTTCACAACTTGACTAGTGTGTAAATAAGCTCAATGTGAAGTTATATGTAGAAGATATATAGGATTCCATGCTGTCTTGGGGGGGGGGAGGGGAGAAAATCTGGAACTCAAAATCATGTGCAACTGAGTGTTGTAAACTAAAACTAAGAAATCTTAATAAAAAATTTAAAAAAAGATATGAAAAAATTTTAAAAAGAGAAAAAATAAAAATCAGAGAGCTGCTTATTGAAGTGTGGGTGGAAATGGGAATTCCTTGGTAACATTATTATTTTTTATTTTTAAAATTTATTTTGTTTTTAATTTATGGAATAAAACAAGTATTTCTATAACCCAGTATAATAAAAAAGATCATTGCACATAAAACTATAAATCTATTATGTACAACTTGCTATCCCTTTTAAATATGCAACAAAGCTAATATGTAAATTTCTTTTCTTTCTTTTTTTTCTTCCCTCCCCCTACCCTACCCTAGAGGTGGGCCCTTAGTAATATTATTGAGAAATAACAGGAAAAGCAACCTTTTTGTCATTCCATTTTGAAAATTGTTAACTTTCCTTTTTAAGAAGCCTCTAAATGGAACTTACTCTGGTAGCTTACCTAAAAATCCTGATAACAATTCATGTCCTGCCTAAGAGGTGAGCAGATTCTCTGTCACCCAAGCATTCTGATAGAACCTCAAAGCTCCCAACCCCCAAATGCTGTGGCTGCTGTCTTCCAAGCCTAATTCAACCCATGTTTATTTTCTTTAAGCCGTGTGGGAACAACAGGTGTGTGCATGTGTATGTTTTAAGAACCAGCTGGATAGATAGTCTTATATAGCTCTTTGGGGCAGAGGCTCCCGCCTGATAAGAGATCCATTTGGGGAATCCATTGCTTGTCTAGTTCACTGTCCCAAACCAGATACCGAACATGCCACTATCATCTACCTGGCACCTCTGGTAGCCATCAGGCTCCCTTTATAAGAACTCAGGTTCATAAGAATTCAATGCATATAACGGGTTTAACTGTGTAATGAAGGTGTGCCAGGATCCCCCTCTATCTGAACATAAATAGAAGGCACTGGAAATAGTAGCACAGGTTGGGGACTCCTGACAAAGTAAGGGTGGGCAGAAAGCCCTGGCGGAGTGAGCAAGTATGCAGTGAGCACACAGCTCAAGGGTAGACTGTACTTTCTACCTCCTTATCCCTTTTCTGGTCCTGTCCAGGTTAGGTCATTCTTGGATCTCTCCCATTCCTGAGCTGACCCTACTATGCTTTGGGCCAAACTTTGGGGCCTGTGCTGAAGTTAAGGATTCAATGCCCTCTTAGCTATAGCATCTGCTGAGGTTCCACCAGTTTTTCCTGGGGTCTTCCCAGATGTTTGGCCCTGAGCCACCTCTTCTGCATCCCGCTTCTCCCAGTCCTTGAAGGAGACACGCCGGGCATCTCACTTTTTAAGTAGGGGCTCTATGATGGAGTAACCCAGCTTGGGACCTAATAGCAGAACTCCTTCTTCAAGGTCTTGGAATAAGGCTTGGCCAATGAGGAAGCTGGCATTCATGATGGTGGTGATGGTACTCGTGGAACCCACTTTACCTGGGCACTATAGTATAGACCTGGTGTGCCCAGCACATGATCCTCACTGGGGAATAACCTCGAGCTTAGGATCAAAGAGCCCAGAGGGGCCTATTGGATGGCTGTTGTAGCCAACACTGCTCATTACCAGTCTGCATGGCACATTCTCCACTGCCCCAGTGGGCCCTGCTACATTCTCCCTTGAGCCCTTCTGCAACACTCTCCATGAGTGGTTCTCTAGACGAGACTTTCTGAGAGGACAATCCCACTTCCTCCCAAGGCAGCTATTACATCTTCCCTGAGTCTTCTCTTCTCTATGCCAAATATCCCTAGGTCATATGACACATACTTTCACCCTACTGGTTGTCCTCTTTCAGCTTATCAGCATCTTTCCTAAACTGTAGCACCAAGAACCAAACAATAGTGTACATATATCATCTGACCAAGTACCAGTAGAGTGGGACCATCTATCTTAATTCCTGGAAGCTATGCTTCTCTGAAGGAAGCCCACAATTACATGAATATTGCTGTTACATCACACTAATAATGAACTTGAAGTTGACTGACATTTCCAGAAAAATTGTAATCTAATGATGTCTCCCCTATCTTGCACTAGGAAAGTCAATTTTCTGAGCCATTGTGAAAAGTCTACACAATGGCCCTGGATGTAGTGGATGACCTTGGAGTCTTAGATGTCTGACCAAGCCCTATGCTCTCCAAAGCACCTGCTTCAGCTATCTTTATGACAGTTGGAACAAACTGTTCTCATCCACCCATTCATCCAGGAAAAGTCCTCACATGCTTGAGGTGACACACCCCATCTCATCCCATGTTTAATATTAGTGCACTAGTAAAGTCAGCCAAATGGACTAAGCTAAATCTTTTAGGATTCTGTGTTAACAATCTCTCCCAACTTTAAGGCATTGGAAAATTTGATAAGCATGACATCCCTGCCTTTATCCAAGTCATTGATAATACTGATCAGTAAAGGAGCAAGGACAGAAATTCCCCTGAGATCTCCTAAAACACAGACACTAAAACATTAACCACTGGTCTGAAGAGTCCAGTCATTCAATCAGTTCCAAATCCATCTTGCCCACATTTCTCCACCTTTTCCATAAGAGTATTATGTGAAACTTGATCAAACATGTCACTAAAATCTGGGGAAAACAAAACATTCTCTTGATCCACAAGTCTAGTAGATCTATCAGATAAGGAAATTAGGGTCTCTTGACTGGAACCTTATGAGACTCAGTTTATGGTATTCTTCCTTACACCGCACACTGTTATATTCGATTTGTATTATCTGCCTTTATTTCTATCTCTTGTGCATATCTTTTAAAAATCCAAGTTGGTTGGTGAGCTCCCTGTGCATCCACAATGCTTTCTTCAGACAACAAACCCATTAGATTGTGAGGTCCTTGAGGGCAGGCACTATTTTTCATCTTTCTTTGTATCCCCAGCACTTAGCCCACAGTAGGCACTTGGCTCACAGTAGGCGCTGACTGATTTTCGAGATTATTCTCTTTGCATATTTAGAAATTCACTCTTGAGACTTTCCCATCCTCCCTTGGCTGACTTCTCCTACAGAATTTTATTCCATGTGATTCTACCAATACTTTCTTGGAAATTTGGTTTTCTTTGAATTAGGCTACATGGCAGAGAATGCCAAGATTTCCTCTCCTCTCTCACAAACTGTAACAGGTAGAACTCACTTTGCTGCAAGCTTCTATCACTTAAGCTTCTAGCAACTAGACCTTCCCTGGCAGTGAAAATTAAAAAAAATTCAGAGGAGAATGTCTCCTAGTTAGTTCCTCTGTCTTTTGAAGGATGAAATTATCCATTAGGCAAGTCAAAAAATTATGAGCTAGGGGCAGCTAGGTGGCACAGTAAAAGAGCACCAGCCCTGGAGTCAGAAGGACTTGAGTTCAAATACAGTCGTAGACACTTGACACACTTACTAGCTATGTGACCTTGGGCAAGTCACTTAACTCCAACTGCCTTGTCTTCCCCTCACCAAAAAAAAAAAAAGAAAGAAAGAAATTATGAGCTGCTCAGCTTTTGGCAGAAAGCTCCAATCACTCAATAAGCATTAATGCAGTGACTACTGGGTTCTGGGCATTGTACTTGGTGCTAGGGATACAAAGATAGAACTCCAGTTCCTGACCATATCACGCCTCCGTGGCAGGCTTGCCATAGGCATCCTAAACTCACTTAGCTCCATTTTCCATCCAGATAATAAGAAAACTGCCCCTTTTCTGTCACCACAGACTTTCATCTCAAGGCTCCCTCTGTACCACCCTTCCTAAACATGGTTCCTGGATTTCTTCACATGAGTCTATCTTGCTAACATGTAACACTACTTTACAGAGTTAAACAAAATGATAAAATTTGTTTGGAAGAAGAAATGATCTCATATTAAGGAAAATAATGAGAGAAAAGTTGAAGAAATATCACTTCCAGACTTTATATTACAAAGCAGCAGATATCAAAATTCCATAGAACTGGCAACCAATCAAAAAGCAGGTCCATGGGATGGAGCAAATGAGCAAGAAGGAGGAATGCTCAATGAATCTGAACCTATGAGTTGCTGAGAAAAGAAGTCTACTTCAACAAATCTCAAACTTTTTGATCTCAGGGTCTCTTTCCACTCTTAAAATTACTGACTCTTTATTTACTTTACACTCAATTATTTATCCTTTAAAAAAGTATCACAAATGCATGAGAGCTTTTGTTTGTCTTAGTTATTGTGGTTTGGTCATTTATCAGTCATATCTAACTCTTAACTTATAACTTAACATATCCAACCCCTTCTCAATCTTAAAACCCCATCTGGGGTTTTCTTGACAAAGATACTAGAGAGGTTTGCTGTTTCCTTTTTCAGCTCATTTTACAGATGAGGAAACTGAGACAAATAGGGTGAAGTGCTTTGCCCAAGGTCACACAGTTGGTAAGGGTCTGAGGCCAGATTTGAACTCAGGAAGATGAGTCTTCCTACCTTCCAAGCTTGGTGCTCTACCCACTGCACCACCTAGCTGCTCGAACTTTGGTTATAGCCATTGATATTTACCATAATAGATATGAAACCTGATAAATTTTTAAAACCTCTTTCCAAATTTCAGTCTCATATCTCCAACCGCCAACTGCACATCTCGAATTGGATGTCTTGTAGACATACTAACTGAATTCATCACATTCAGTTAGTTGAAGTCATTCTATTTCCCCCTAAAAGTCCCCCACCTCCAAATTTCCCTATTACTTTTAAGGGTGCCACCATCCTCTCAGTCACCGTGGCCTCCAAACTATACTCTTCACACTCTCTCTCATCGTCATATTCAATCAGTTTTCAAGTCCAGTTATTTCTAACTTCATGAAACTTCTCTGATACTCTTCCTTTTCTCCTCTGAAAGGGCCTGGTACAGACCCTCAAGCCCTCACACCTAAACTATTGCAACAGTCTTGGGGCGAAGCCCTCCGAACTCCAGTCCATCCTAGCCCAGAGCGCTCTGACTACATCGCCTCCCTGTTCAGGAAACACCAATGGCTCCTTGCTCCTTCCAGGATCACATATAAAATCCTTTGGTTTGCAAAGCCCATTATAATCTAACCTCTTCCTACCTTTCCAGTCTTTTTATACCATTTTTGTTGCTGTTCAGCCATGTCTCACTCTTCATGACCCCATTTGTGGTTTTCTTGGCAAAAAGATACTAGAGTGGTTTGCCTTTTCCTTCTCCAGCTCATTTTAAAGTGAGCAAACTGAATCACACATTTACTAAGCGCCTCAGGTCACATTTGAACTCAGGCCTTTCAGACTCCAGGCCCAGTGCTCTACCCACTGTGCCACCTGGTTGGCTCATACTCCCCTTATACCATACTCTCCTCTACTCTGTGCTCCAGTGACCCTGGCTGCTTTTCTGTTGTTTGAAGAAGACACTGTCTCTCATTTCAGAGAGTTTTTTTCTGGCTGTCTCCCATGCCCAGAAGGCTCATTTCTACCTCTTGGCTTCCCCGGCTACCTGCAGCTCTCAGCTAAAGTCCTACCTTCTGCAAGAAGCCTTTCTTAGTGCTACTCAATCTTAAGTGTCTTCTTCTGAGAGTTCCCCCAATTTATTCTGCCTACATCTTGTGGTACATAGTTGCTTGCATGCTGTCCCCATTACACTCTGAGCTCTTTGGGAGCAGGGAGTGTTTGTTTTGTTTTTGCCTTTCTTTGTAACCTCAGATCTTAGCACAGTGCCTGGTGCTTTGCAGGTGCTTCATAAAGGCTGGTTGACTTGATTTGACCATGGACAACAGAGGTGTCAATCACAAGGCCAGGCTGCCCACAACACTCTCAGATCCTGCTGGAAACAGATTAAAATGTAATTGGGAAATATTAAACAAAAATAAAATAAAATAAAACATAGATAATGCTACCTTGTGGTTTTCTAAGTCAATGTGCAGTCCGCAGGGATACGGTTCAGTGCCCACTGATCTACAGGATGCCTGTCCTAGTCTCTCCCAGCTGCCAGGGCCCTTTCATCCAAGCTTATTTGTATCTGCTTTGTCCTATGTGTCTTGTTTATATTATATGTCTCCCCACCTCCCCCAACTGGAATGTGAGGTCGTTGAGGGCGGAGGGTGGTGATTTTACTTTGCCTCCCCAGGACTTAGCTTGGTGCCTGGCACTGCATAGGCAATTAATAAATCTTCATTAGTAATATGAGGCCATGAGTTACCTACTTGAATGATCTTGGCCAAGTATGTTAAAGCCTCTGGATCTGCTTTCTCAATTATGAAAGGAGGATGCCAGACCAGCTGAGGGCACATCCCACCTTGAATCGATGATTTAATAATTCCTCTTCCATACGGCAACCCCTCAAATGCTTACAACAGTTAGTATGCTCTAAGGTTGCCTAGGTTAAGTATCTCCAGTTTCTTCAACTGATGCTCACATGGCCTGATTTCAAGGTCCTCCACTATTCTGACAACCTTCCCTTGAATGCTCTCCTATGTACCAACATCCTTCCAAAAGTGTGATGCCAAAAATTGAACACATTATATGATCTAGCCACAGTCACAAGAAAGACAACAAAAGACTCACATTTTAGCCAGCAGAGAGTCAAGTGTCCCTCCCACCACAGTGGCATATTATATCCTTGAGGGCACCACCCTCTAACCTGTGATCTCTACCACTTCCATAACTTAGAATCTCATCCAGAATCGGGTCCTGCCAAGTCAGGCAAGGCCAGGGTTTGCTTCTCTACACCCATTCTCCACTTAGTTACCTTCCTGCCAGAGCCACATTTCCTGTTGGCTGACAGATATCCTCAAATTTCTCTCCAATCTCAGATGTTGCTGAGGGGGCCTTCTGGCTACCACTGCTTACTTTTGATTGCTCAGCTGGATTGAGGACACCTGAGCTCTGCTCCAACAGCTGGAGGGCCACACTCCTCGGAATCATCAACATTTACACTCATAATTGCAGCATACTACAGAATTAACACTGTGGGCTGAGGAAAATTCAGTATTTTCCTCTTCTATTTTCCACTAAGATTTAATAGTCATCAATTCCAAAAAGCAGACCCTGAACAAGATGCCACTTTCTATCCATAACAAAACATTAGTAGAGTGTCACGGACATGAGTACCAGATTCTTTAGCTGTTCAGTTCATGTATTTTAGAACATACATAGACGATGGATAGGAGGAGTAAGACAGCAAATGCAAAAGCCTAGAAAAACAAAAACCCCAAGCAAATTATAGGAGGAATTCCAGGCTAAAAATCTCAAAGCATCTAAGCCTATACGGTCCAGATCTATCTATGGCAATGAGAAATTCAAAGATTAAGTTTCTTAGTAAACCAACAGATTGTCACTGAACACCTGTAGGGAGTAAAGTGTTGTGTCCTCTTTTTCCCAAAGATAATGTGTCAGGGACAATCAGTTTGAGTGACAGAACTATTGTGCAAACAAGATGAGGAGAGGTGGAGTCAGGATGATCCTTGGAAAGAGAAAGACATAGGTTGAAAGTCCTGCCTCTGACACAAACTGCCTGTAAGACCATGGACAAGCCCTTTAATCTCTCAGCATCCTGGGAAAACTCTTTAAGGCCATGTTACAAATAAGGTGCCTATCTGCATCACTGGAGGGAGTTTTCACTCTAAGAGTTCCCCACATAGATGAAATTACAGGACCAGATCCTTTCATTTTGAGAAGTTATTTATGCTATGTAACTTTGGAAAGTGATATTTTAGGTCATCCATATATAAATAATTTAAAGAGAGACAGCTAAGAAGACCCGATTTCAAGTGTCTCTTCTGAAAATCCTAGCTGTGGCCTTCGGCCTGTCATTTAATCCCTCTCTCAGAGTTCCAAGCTGCTCTCTAAGACTAGATGTTGCAGAGAAGGAAGAGGCCAACATTAGTGGAGACAATCTCCTCACTCAGGGGTTCCCTTAATAATGCACGTACAGCTCCAGTCTCAATCTTTCTCCTTTCAATGCTTTCAAAGGGGAAAGCTTGTTCTAGTGAAAAGTAAGACCTTCCATCCGCCATCACAGAATCATTAATTTAGAGAATCCTCTCATAAATTTCAGTTGCAAGGGAAATAATACAAGAAGAAATTAACTAACATTAAAATCAAAGTGCAGATAAAGGAAACTGTGTGATTTCAAGAAAGCCATTTAAGACATAAAGGTTTCTCCTAATTAAATATTAATGAAGCCTCTAGTAAAGACCCAAGAATCATACACCAAGCAGAGTTGGAAAGGCTCTAAGAAGACATTTAGTTTAATGTAGGTCTACAGAAAAACTCCCTCTAGGACACTGGTGACAAGTGGTCATGAGGGATTTGTCTGAAGCCCTCCTATAAGAGGAAACTCATTACTTCCTGAAGCAACCCATTCTGTTTAATGAGATAGCAGATTATCAGGAAGTTGTTTTCCTGCTTCAAGTCTAAATGTGCCTCTTTGCACAAGCCCAGTTTAAGAACAGTAACTTTCTCTTTGGTGTGTAACGAGGTATTCTATCCTCCCCAAGACAACACCAATTGCCAGTGAGTAGAATATTCTCATTTCATTTTTCTAATCAGTGTTCAACTTAATTCAATGAGCTAAGTGCCCACTATGTGCAAGACATGGTGAGCAGCATGGCATAGTGGACAAAAGGTTGGCTTTGGATCCAGGAATATCGGGGTTGTTGTCCTAGGTCAGACCATGCTTGGACTGAGATTACTAGCAAGTCACCTAACCTCTCATCTCCCTGCCCAAGCCACTCAAAGAAGACTGCATTACAGACAAGTTGCCAATGGGCATCAGTGACAGGAGCTTCCATGTGGATGAAATTACAGGTCCAGACCAAAAATGAATAAATAAATGTGCACAGCACCGGCATCCCAAAGACAAAATCCTATGTTGTTCTTTGGGTGGAGGTGATTCCTGTGAGGCTCTGGCCAAAGAGACGAGAGTCAAGGAACACAGCCTGGGAGTCTGGATCTCCCTGTGCATCGATGCAAATAGTGCTCGTTCACCTGTGAGATCTAGGAGCTCCATCAAAGTTCCCATTTAGAAGAAATGCTAGAAATGTCATCGTATTAAGCTCCTTGTATGGGAAACCGTAATTCACAATTCTGAAACGAAGGTTTCCGATGCACTGGGCACCCTAACAAAAAACTGGAGACTCTACTGTCTCCCACTCAGTGATGCTGACTCAGTCTTGTGCCCCTTCCTCAACACCTACTGTTTCTCCTGTCCCTGATACAGCCATTTTTGTCAAAAGGGATGGAAGCAAGAATTAAAGACAAATAAGTGCCAATTAAGACTTTTTCAGGGATGTCATCAGAAGAAATGATGGAGCATTGGAAGAGAGGAGAAATGTTTGCAATCAGTTTCAATACTGACAGAGTACACGACAAAGGGCAAACTACTTCACTTGTGTGAGACTCAGTTTCCTCATCTGTAATATGGGCGTAATAATGCAATGTTTACTTGTGAGGAATATCCTTTGTAAATCTTAAAGTTCTGTATAAATGTGAACTAAAATATTTCATGTTGGAATCAAAAATATTCAAATATTTTTCTTCCTATGGAGATATTATCAGTGGAAAGTGGCCCAAGGTTTGTCATGAAAATTATAAACTCACCTACTAGATGGTAAGTTCTTGGAGGAATGAGAGTGTGACTTACATTCTTCTAGTGCCTGACACTATTATCTGTACAAAGAGCCCTTCATTTTGGTGAATGTTATATGCTTCATGCACTTCAGCTGTGTGAAGACTCCCTTATCCTATTCATGCCATCTCATATGCATAGTATATCTGTGTCTTCCAGTAATTATATAATTTTCTTAAATACTGTAATTAGTTGATATAATTTTAAGACCTTTGTCAGCTTTAAAAATAACTAAAATAAAAACCACATAGGTGTTTCCTTTCCAGCTGGGCTTGTCTGCCATTACATACATGAGCATCGATCTCCTATCTCTTGGTCTGTGTACAAATTGTCCCCCAAAGTTCAAGTACACGCACTCCCCAATCAGGTCCACTGTGCAGCCTCACTACTATCTTTCCAAGCTCAGCTCAAGTATTATCTTCTACAGTAAGTCTGTTTTGATGCTTTCTAGCCACACCCCAGCATATACTTGCTTGTTCAATCTCCCTGCAACATATTTCTGTAACAATGACCTATCCCCAGATGTATAAAAATATTCACAGGAGTACTTTTTAAATAGCAAAGGAACAGAAACTAAGAAAATGCCTATCTACTGGGGAATGGCTGCACAAATTTGGCTATATGAGTTTGATGGACTATCACTGCTATAAGAAATGATGAATGGGATAGAATCAGAGACACCTCAAAAGACTTGGATGAACCAATATAGAGGAAAGTGGGTAGAACCAGGAGAACAATATCTACAAGGATTATAATAGTGTAAGGAACACAACTTCAAAATACTAAAGAAAAGTCCTTTAATACTTGAGCTCTTTACTATCAAGGTAATGAACAACCATAACCTCAGAGGGCTGAAGACAAAACATGCTCCTTACCTTTTGTAATATTAAGTTGGGACTTTTTTTTACTGTTTTAGAATGCTAAACTAATTGTCTTTGATCGAGCCTTACTAGGTGCAAAGCCTCAGGCCCAAAGCCCTAATTATTAGGTGCTAAGCAGATGTGAGTGTGAAGCGCCCAGAGCCCTAAGGGGAGTTGCTAAGACCAGAGCCAATAGCAGGCGCCTAAGTTCTGCTCTCTCAGTGATGTTTGATGATGGCCAAAGACTGCATAATAAGAGAGAACAGAGTTATTTGCTTGAGGCTCTCATTTCTGGAGGAGTGTAAGAGTGGGACTCTGGGCAGCCGCTCTAAGAGCCTCCTAGCTTGTCAACCCAGATGTTGATGGTTTCTTGGTAACTATGAATTATGATCTGATTGGTTTATGTTGTGTAAGTTTGTAACTTGCTTGTATTTGCTCCAAAGTTCAGGTTGCTGGCTTTTCCTCCTGAACTAAGTGAATGATATTTATATGTTGGATTGAAATAAGATTGTTAACCCCCTTAACATTGCTTTGCTTTAGTAAAGCAGATCAAAAGAACCTGTGCTGGCAACTTTCCTGTTGTTGGGCTTGTATTGGTCTTTCACCCCCACAACAGCTGCTAGCTGGATTGTCAATACACCTTTTGGCAGAAAGATGATGGAATAGTGGTGCAGAATGAAATATACATTTTAAGACACTTAGACATGTTTTGTTTAATTATGCGTATATGTTACATGGATAAACTTTTAAGGGGGGAGGGAGACAGAATTGGAGTGCTGAAGAGGAAAGCCTAGTGATAGTGATGCCAAAAAAACAGAAAAGAGTGCCATGGGCACGTCCATCAAATGGGGAATGGGTGATCAAATTACGATATGTGAATATAATGGAATACTCCTGTGCCATAAGAAATGATGAAATGGAAAGTCACAGAAAAACTTGGGAGGACTGGCAGAACTGATGCAGAGGAAAGTGAGCTGAACCAGGAGAACGATTTGTGCAAAATAACAACATTGTAATGACCACTAACTTTGAAAGACTTAAGAACTCTGATCAAGGTGATGACCAATCATAATTCCAAAGGACCCATGATGAAGCATAATACCCATCTCCTGACAAAGAAATGATAGACTCAAAGTATAACTTGAAACACATTATGTACATATACATACATAGATACATACATATATACATAAATATCTCACATTTTTTTAAATTAGGAATTATTTTGTTCAACCATGCATATTTGTTTTAAGGGTTTTGTTTTTCTTCCTTTTTTCCAGCAGGGAAGAGGTGGTAGGATGGAAGAAAAGAGATTTTTACTTAAAAAAGTAGTTTCATAAACGCATAGAAGAGAAGGAAGTTTGAGAGACAAGAACAAGCAGGGCATCACTTAAACTAGCATGTTAAATTTGTTGTATATTTTTTTAAAAAGTCAAGCTGTCCACAACAAAGATTGCAAGTTCACATACAATGTTCTCGTTGCATTCTTTCTATATGGCAATGTTCACATCTGCTGGTGATTGTCAAATACAGAATAATACTAACAGCAACCGTGGCCTGTCCCTACTCATGTTTCATAGGATGGGCAGTGGCCACTGTTAGACTGAAGAGACATTTTATATTTAATTTTCTATCAATATGTTTCCTGCTACTCCACTCTAAGCAAATAGAATATAAGCTCCTTGAGGGCAAAAACTGATTTTTTGTTTGTTTTGTTTTTGTCTTTGTATTGGCAGAGCCTGAAACATAGCAGGTGCTTAATAAATGTTTGTTCCTTTGCATTGAAGGCATTTTATCAAAAGTTTTTAAAATCCCATTTTAATGCTAAGAAATTGTTTTCAGAATATTTTTAAAATTTATTTTTACTCAGGATTTCATGAAAATATAATGTACACTCTTAGCTGACTTCCTTACTAATACCTGTTTATTTACTAACTTAAATAGGAAGTACTCGAAAAAAAAAAAAGATGCTTCATTTTTCTTATAGTGTTATACAAGATGGACTTTGCGTTAGCCCCAGAAAGTTAGCCCTACTAAGGATGGGAGAGATTTTGATCAGTGTCAGGAGAAGAACTATTCCACACTGTCGAATCCTGGATCTGTTCAGGAAAATGGATACTAGGCTTTTCCCAAGATTCTTCTCTCTTTCCTCCCAAGACACCTTTGCATGTACAGTTATTTGCATGTTTTCTCCCCCATCAGAACACGAGCTCCTAGGAAACAAGGACTGGTTTGGCCTTTTTTGGTATCCCCCCAACACCTGGCACAGCCAAGTCAATCAACTATTTACTAAATGCCCACTATGCTCCAGGCACTAGCCACTAGATACAAAGGAAGGCCACCAGAGCCCAAAGCCTGGCACGCAGGATGCACTTGGTAAATGCTCATTGACTAACAAGCCCATGTATCAGACTAAGAAGTTGTGCTGTATGCATCACAACAAAGAAATTCAAATCACGAAATACACAACTCAGAACAGGCACACTGGCTGAGGCAAAAAGCCAACACTCAAAGATGGAATCTGTGTTTTCAGAGTTGTCTTGCAAAGACTCTCATGACTGCTGGACTCGGTTGACCTGTTGGCTAGTGTGGCTGAGCTCTGTCTCCCTGCTTTCTGTTTTAGACTCGACCACTGGGAAGACTTGGGAGGGGAGGGGGGAGGAAGGTTAGGTTGGGGAATGAAGGGGATGAAAAGACACAGCAATAATTTAAAATAAAAATAACTTCCTGAATTATTCTTCCAATGGTCTTGTTTACTACAGTAGACAAAGTGAAGTGCAGAACCTACCATGTAGATACATTTTAGAATCCAAAGGCAGGATGACGTAATGGATACGGCAGGGAGCTTGGAGTCAGAAAGACCTGGTTTCAAATTCTGCTCCCCCCAACCCCCACCCCCAGCCCAGCTCAAACACTTACTGGCTGTGTGACCCTCTACAAATCTTGTAGCTTGGCTGACTCAGTTTTCTCATCCGTAAAATAGGGATAATAATAGCACCAGATCTACAGAGTTGCTGTGAGAATTAAACGGGATCATGGACGCAAAGTGATTCACAATTCTTGAAGCGCCGTGTGAACGTGTGAACGTTACCTCCTCGTTAGTAGAAGCTGGCTGGACAGCTCTGACTCTGCACAAGGTGCAAGAGCCGTCGATTTTCTCCCGGATCTGCGATCTAACTGCTACTTTGTGAGGGGAATAATACAAATTATCTACCTTGACCAACCACAGCGCCTTAGAAAAATGATATTTTGTTTCATTTGAAGCTCGAACCTGAAAACTCTGATACTATTGAATGCTTCCAATGTAACATGCACCGGTGTCAAGATGCCATCTTAGCCATTTAGGAGCAGAGATGATGAGTTACCCGCAATAGCCCCTGGAAAGCCAGAGAGCAAAGACTGACTCATCAAGACCGACCTCCAGTCGCTGAACCAATCAATCAACAGGCGTTTGTTAAGCATCTGCCCTGGGCTAAGCCCTTGCTAGGCTGGGATCTCAAGATATAAATACAAGGAAAGAAACAATCCCCACTGGCAGAGCCCAGACATTCTAAGGGAGGAGATGAAAAGGATACATATAAATAAATGGAGGATAGGCATCAAGTGAGGAAATGCAAATACATTCAAAGCAGTGAAGGACCAGGTAGCCTGGGAAGGAGGGAGGGAGGGAGGGAGGAGGGGGAGGGGGGGAGGGAGGAGGGAGCCCGGTTCATGAGCATTTACTTTGTTAGGTCAGGTCTGCTCTAGCGGGGGTTCCTTCCAGGGACGGACTGGACTACGTGGCTACTAAGGTCTCTTCCAACTCTCAGGTTTTGGGATTCAAAGGTTCGAGATATTTGCCATCAGGAGTCTTGGAGAAGTGGCCCAGGCTTCGGTGACTTGGCCAGTCACATATCTCACAAGTGAGACTTGAGCCCAAGTCTTCCTGACTATGAGTAGGCTCTTTTTATCTACCATGTCACACACTAAGCTCATCTATGCTATTCTCATTTCTTGAAGAATCCAGTTAAATCTTAATATCCATCAATTTGGGGCAGCTAGGTGGCCCAGTGGATAGAGCCCTGGCCTTGGAGTCAGCAGAACCTGAATTCAAATCCGACTTCAGACACTTGACACTTACTAGTTGTGTGATGTTGGGCAAGTCACTTAATCCTGATTGCCGTGCGAGAGTGTGTGTGTGTGTGTGTGCGCGCGCACGCACGCACGCGTGTGTGCGTGCACACAACAGAAGATCTCTAGGATGAACTTGACAACATCTGGAATTTCGAAGCCCTCATGATCTGAATACTTCACCAGCCTCTCCAAAGATAAATTCTAATCCTAGTTGTCCCCCAGTTTATCTCTAAGAAATACTATTGCATGCGTGTTTCTTTTATACAAAGAGAGAAGAAATCTAAACACACACACACATACACAAACAAACAATACTTGAGACAAAACAGGTGTACATATGGCCTGAAAATATGAATCATGTGAACTAATTGATTTCAAAGCTTTTAAGTTTGTAAAGAGCTTTACAAATATTATCTCATTTGACCCTCGCACCATCGCTGGGAGGAAGGTATCATTGTGCAAGCCTCATGGTGCAGAAACCCAGGCAGACTTACCTGAGGTCACACAGCTAGTAAGAGTCTGTGGGTGGATTCAAACTCAGGTCTCCTAGACTCCAATTCCACCCTCTAACCAATGTACCACCTTGATGCTTCTTTTGGCATTCAGTGATCTTTACCAGAGTTCTCTCAAAAATTCCTAATTAATTTGTGAGCAAATCTAGACATCACTCTTGTGATGTCATTGGTCTTCTTTGAAAATGAAGGATAAATAACCACCATGGCTGCCGCCACCACCCTCTAACTGCCAAAACCAGCAATCTCCTCATTGCCAAATGTAATGGACTTTTCTCAGTGTTTCTCCTTCTTGGCACCCTGTAGTATTTATCACTGCTGGCCACCTTCTCCACTTTCCTCTTGTAGACTCCCTCCTCTCTCCTGGCTCTCCTCCTACCTACCTTACCAGTCCTGAATCTCCTAGATGATTCAGTTGTCTGTGTCACACCCACTAACCGTGGGCATCCCCTAAGGCTCTGTCCTGGGTCCTCTTCTCACTTTTCTCTATATATATTCTCTATATAATCTCTTCACAACCTCATCAGTTCCCATGCGTTCAATTATCATCTATGTAGATGACTCCCAGATGTATAAGTCCAATTTTAGTCTCTCTCCTGAGCTCTAATTCTGTATCTCCTGTAACTGCTAAATGGACATTTTAAACTGTAGGTCCCATCATAGGCATCTGAAACTCAGTATGTCCAAAAGAGAACTCAATATTTTCCTGTCCTTCTCTTCTCCAATCCTCCCCTCTTCCAAAGTTCTAAATTACTGCCCTGTCCAGGGCACCACACTTCCAAGCTCCAGACCTTCACTGGCCTGGCCTCATATGACCCATCTACCTAAATGTTCCACTGGGGTAGCCAAAGAAAAATGTCACCTTCTTAAGGGTCAGGACTGGGTTTTGTCTTTGTTTTGCCAGTACCTTCCATGGGGGGTTGGTGGCAGGCAGATCTGTGATTTCATTGAGGAAGTCGGTCAATAAAAATTTATTAACTACCTACTGCGTGCCAGGCAATGTACTAAACACTGGGGATGCAAAAAGAGGCAAAAGAAATTTTCATCTTCCCCCTCAAATTGCTTCTTCTTCCTACATTCTCAATCAGCTGCCAGCAGGCCCAGGGGTCCATCTGTCCATCCATCCATCTATCCATCCATCCATCTGTCCATCCATCCATCCGTCCATCCATCTATCCATCCATCTGTCTGTCCATTCACCCATCCACCCATCTATCCATCTATCCATCCATCTGTCCATCCATCCATCCATCACCCAAGTTTAGTGCTGACCTTCCCTCTTCCCCACCTTGCCTAGCCAATCACTTAACAAGTCTTGTTATTCCACCTCCAGAATATCTTGTACCTTGATCCCCTTCTTTCTCTTCTGATTTCATCTCCCCTCTGCTGTTGCAATCCCACCCTTAGAGAGACGTGGCTAATTGAATCAAATGAAGATTCACTAATGTGTGCAGGGTGCTAGGTGAGAATTAGGTGAGCTGAAAAGCTGAGGTCAGACTGTTTCGTCCTCTTGGAGCTAGCTGGCTAGTAGAGGAGCATGCTACTTACTCAACATGAATGAGTAAATGAATGAATGCATGACAAAAGCATTTATTAAGTGCCCTCAGCTCTCTCCCCAGCTTCCCACCATCTTTCATACTGGTGTCTGTCCTTCATATCTTCCTTTCACATAGATCTGGTCACATCCTTCCTGGCTTTGCTACTCCCATTCAAATAAAGTTTGAACTCCTTTGTCTAGCTTTCACAACTATCTCCCATCTGGCCCCATCCTTCGTTCCAGCCTCTATTCTTACAGAGGGTAGTATGAGGCACCGTGGTGTCAGGGGAAGAGAGCTGACAGGATTCTGAGAACCTCAAAGGTCCCTTCCAGCTCTCAATCTATGCTTCTATGACCTGAGTTCAAATCCTACATCTGACAGTTATTGCCTGAGTAACTTTAGCAAGTCATGTAACTTCCTTGAGCCTCAGTTTCCTCATCTGTAAAATGGAAGAACTGGATTATCCATCAAGAAGTGTTTTTGAAAGTGGTTACTATGGACCAGACACTGTGCTAAAGGCTAGTGATACAAAGACAGAAGTGGAACCATCCATCCCCTTAGGAAACTTCCACTCTAATGGTAGAGAACAACAGGTGGTTTTGAGGGGCCTTCCAGTTCCAGGTCTGTGATGCTATGCGATATCCTAAGGAAGAACTCTCCACATGGCTCATGTCAGGGGATTCATCACTGTCCCCAAGCAACAGCACCAACGGTCCTCTCTTTGTGCCTTTGCCCCGCTAGGAATCTGAAGGCTCGTAGATCTGGAGCTTGAAGGGATTTGAGAGGCGATCAAGACCAAACCCCTCATTTACAAAGAGGGAAACTGAGGCCCACAGCAGTGAAGAGACTTGCTCAAGGTCATCCAGCAAGCCAGAACAGAGATTCAAAGGTCCAATTCAAATGCCCCTCCCTTAAAGAAGCCTTCCCAGACACCTCCCCCACTTCCCACAACATGGTGCTTGTGCCCTAGATTATGCACTCATTCGATATTATTTTGCATGTGTGTAGAATGGAAGCTCCCTGAGGGACTAAGACCTCTGTCTCAGTATTCCTCCTGCCTACAGCACCTGCCATAAAACAAATACTTAATAAAAGCTTTTTTCTTTCATTCAGCCATACTTTATTATTATATATCATTACTTGAGTAAATATCACAGCCCTTTGCTGGCCAATCAGCTCCAAGAGGACACTGAGTCAGCCCTAAACTTTGTGGCTCACTGAATCCTCACGGAAAGGCCTGCACGCTTTAGGTTATGAAGTGGCTCTTTGCTTAATTAAGTCTTCCAAACCTCCAGTCTGTAAAACACAGATAGTAATTCACTGGCTTGTTGTCAGGAAGTCATTATGCAAAATAAATTATGCCTCTTATCATTATCTCAGAGATCAGAAAAAAGACACAAAACAAGGAAGACCCAAAGACAGAAGATAATTAAGTGCTAAATTAGGGGTTACCCTCTTAGCGCTACAGGAGTTCATGGGATAGAGGGCCCTTGGAGCACCGGTGAAGAAGTTAGAAGCCTACAAACAGATAGCTCCTCTGAGAACACACTGTAAATAAAGCCTTAAACCTTCCATTTCCAGAGGGGAGGCTGGGCAGATCCTTAAGCAAAGCCTCTCTTCACAGATAAAACATATTCACTATTCTAATTAATACTGAAAGCAAGGAAGATTGTAGGAGAAATTCTTTTCTTCTACCATTAGTAGGCACAGTTAGGCTGTTTTCAAGTAGCCTTGAGCAATGTTAAAACCATTGTTTACATGTAACAGTTCTGTTTCCATGGTCCAGGGAGCTCCGTAGCATGGGCATTTGCACTAGGATGCCCTAGAACCAAACCCTGCCAGCCATGTTAACCAGTGTAGATACCAGTGTAGGTCCAGGGCTGCATCCCTCAGTAATGGACCTACCCAATTCTCTCTCTTCAAATATACATGGGATCCTAGAACCAAAGGAAAAACATGAGAGTGAAATGCTAATTAGGAATCCTTCAGTGTGAATTCATTGAGCACTTATCTATTCATTACAACAGATTCCCCAAAGGCCTTCAACTAGGCAGCACTGTCAGATACATCAGAATGACTGGTGCTTAAGAGAAATAAAACTGCTTTCTTTAAAAATATCCCAAACTGACCTCCTTCCCTTCTCGATGAGGTTTTACTGTATTATTAAAATACTAATCAGCTTAAAGGGTACCCCAAAGGGTATCTGGCAAGACATTTTATTGCTTTTTTAAACAAGTACTGCAGGTAG
>CM053626.1:324324830-324360170 GCA_028646595.1 Phalanger gymnotis | reverse complement strand
ATAGATTCTAACTTTCAGGAGAGCGCCCTTTCCAGGATGCTGCATAGCTTTTCCACTTGATCCAGGATCCAAAACACTGTCCTACGTAATATGGGGTGGGGAGAAGAAAAAGGAACTGTGTCTCACTCATCTTAACATTGCCCACAGTTACTGGCATTGGGATTTATAGATGCTTAATAAATGCATAATTGACAAGAGAGTCAATTGGCAGTTTTTCTTAATTAAATTAAAATTTATATACATACATATCTATCAATTTTGTATACATAATATATGTATAATATATACAATACACACATGTGTATACACATATGTATGTATATATGTATACTATGTCCCCAACACTGTGTTATGTGATAGGGATAGAAAACCAAAAACTCCTTCAAGGAGTTTACCTTCCAATGAATAGGTAAGCTTGGCTTTTTTTTTTCCTTTCTTCCTTCTTCTTTTCCTTTTCTATTCTATTCCTGTGGTAGCTGCATTAACCAATCACTCTTTTCTAGTTCCCATTTTCAATTTCTCTCTGCCTATTATCCACAAATATATGCAGATCTCCCCTATCCTTAGAAAACTTGCATCTGACTATCATTCTCTCCAGCTATCATCCTTTATTTCCTCCCTTCCATTGGCAAACTCCTACCAAAGACTGTCTGTCTTCTCAGCGGTTCCCAGTGAGCTCCCTTATTTTCCTCATAACCACCATTTCTCAGTCTTTAGGCTCCTTGACCTTTGTGGCTTTTGACTTTGTTGATGACCTCACGTTCCTGGCTCCTTCATCTTTTTGACTTTTACGATGTTACTCTGCCATCATTCCCTGTTTCTTCACACAATCAGAAAACTTTCCACCATCACACAGTATTGGCTCTTGAGTAACTGCAGTGACCAGCTCCCCCAATTTCCCACATAGTTGCATTGGAAATGGGCAGAGAATATCTGCATGTGTTCTAAGGGCTGAAATTATCAGTGAATATCTGTGCATACTCCAAAGACTGGTGTTCATTGGCCAGCCCCTGCCCTTGATTACAATTACATCAAGAGATAAGAAAAGGAACAGGAACCAACGAACCAGAAGTGTGAGGGGCAGAAAGCAGGATTAGAGAGTCAACAGGACTAATCAATTAATTAGTCAATATTTATTAAATGCCTACTATGTACCAGGCACTGTGCTAAGCACTGGGGATACAAAAGGAAACAAAAAGCAATCCCTGTCTGCAAGCAGCTCCCAACATGCAAACAGATATATACGAACCAGTTGCAAACAGTCATACCTCAGAGATATCACAGGTTTGGTTTCGAACCACCACAATAAAGTGATTATAGTGATAAAGTGAGTCACAGGCATATATTTTCACAGTGAATATAAAAGTTATATTCATACTATGCTGTAGTCTATCAAGTGTACAATAGGATTGTGTCTACAAAAACAATTCCTTAATTAAAAAATGCTTTATTGCTAAAAATGCTAACCATCATCTGAGCCTTTGGTGAGTTATACTGTTTTTTCTGGTAGAAGGTCTTGCCTCAGTGTTGATGGCCACTGACTGATCAGGGTAGTGGCTACTGAAGGTTGGGGTGGCACTGGCGATTTCTTAAAATAAGACAATGAGGTTTGCCACCTAGTACCCTTCCTTTCACTTGAACCCTTAGAGGCCATTGTAAAATTGCAACATTATTGTGTCTCAGGGATTAAGGAGGCCTGAGGGGGGAGAGAGATAGTTGGAGCAGTCAGAACACACACAACACTTATTAACTAAGTTCACTGTCTTATATAGCCCGGTTGGTGGTGCTCCAAAATAATGACTGATATATAATAATACATATCACTGATCTCTCTCTGTCTCGATATCTATCTATCTACCTATCTATTTATCTATCTATCTATCTATCTGTATACATATATATATATATGTCTAGGGAGAAAGATGGATATCCATGGTATGTATGACTGCTATATAATCACTGATCCCAGATCACCAGAAAGGATATTATAATAATGAAAAAGTTTGAAGTATCACAAGAGTCACCGGGATGTGATACAGAGACACAATAGAGCACATGCCATGGGAAAAACGTAGCCAACAGACTTGCTTCATGCAGGGTTGTCACAAAGCTTCAATTTGTTAAAAAGGTCATGTCTATGAAGTGCTATAAAGCAAAGTGCGATAAAACGAGGTATGCCGACACAGGAGAAATAGGAAACCCGGGTCAGAAGACAACAACCCTACACATACATAAACTTTTTATCCTGACATTACAAGTTGATGTACTTTATTCACACAGATTTATTACTATCTGATTTGTGCTTCCACTGAGCTAACAACATAGCAAGTAAGTATTAAACGCTTGTATTTCTGAATGTGGTGTTGTCTGCTTGCCAGGAAAATCCTTATTTACGAAATTCAGAAACAGCCCCCAAAAGGACAGGGATAAGGAGAGAGCGTTGTGCTACGTGGAATGATTATTTTTGCCAGTCACATGTCCTTCACAAGCAATTATTACAGAAAGACACTGGCTCAGGGAAATGGATGTAAGTGATCTCCCAGGGATTTTTTAATAGCACATTCCTCAATCACCCTCGACTATAACGTGAGGCTGCCCCATTAAATCTGGAGAACTACTCCAAAAAACGCATTGACTGAGGTCTAAGCTGTAACCCAAGTTGGCTCCTGAGCACCAAAAGCAAACAAACAGAAAAGAAACCCTTGAGAGAATCTGCAAATGAAATGCAGCCTTCCGCAGTCCATACTGCAAGGCAGATACACAGATAGCATGACGGACAGGATTGGTGCAAAAAGCCTAGTCCTGGCTCAGCTTTTGTTTTGGCAATGGAGACCAGGTTTCCCTTTCTAGTGGCAAAGAATGACACAGGAATTACTCAGCTCTTCCTGTCCAAGGGGCTGTGAAGTTTAAGGACCTCATATGACCCTGGAGAGGGATAACAAATGCTGCTGTAAACCTTGCAGAGCCCCAGCAGGGGAACCCACTGTTCAACAAGTGGGAGGTAAGAAGAACAGGAGAGAGAGGCATCAGGGAATTTGTGTACCCATTAAACCACTTTTATTTGGCCTTTGCTGCTTTACTTTGCAAGCTGATTTGTGCAAAGCTGGGCGGAGAGACTTAGGAACCCCAAATTTGGTAAACACCATCTGTATTTTCTATAGAGGGGATCCCTAAAAAGAAATTTTTTCTCTTATTTGTATCAAGTCAAGCAACAGTGTCTACAAAAACAATTTTAAAAATAATAATAATAAACCTCCTCATCCCCAAACAACTACGCAATCAGAATTATTTCCCAAGCTAATAGCAAGAACAGACTCATAGTCTGTCAGTGCTGAAAGGAAGCCTACATCTAGTCCAATCCTCACATCTTGCAGAGGAGGAGACTGTGGCCCTGAGGGGGATGCTCCATGCCAAGAGCCCCAAAGCTGGTAAACATCAGAACTGGGACTCTAGGCCAGGTCATCTGACTTCTTCTTTCGTTCCCCTCCCAATTGGTCTTTCTATTTCTCCAAGGCTTTTGCTTTGCTGTGGTGTAGTTCTGTTTGATGTATCTGCTACTTTAGCCCTGCTTTCCTAGCTTTGCATTTTTTATCTGTTTTTCCATATTTCCTTGTATTTCTTATTTTTTAGACACATTATCTCAGAGTTGGAAGAGGGCTTAGAGATTATCTAATTCAACCCATATACTAATGAGCATTCTGTATACAATGTCTAGCAAGAAGCTTCTTTTTAAAAATTCAATTTTATTTTTAGTTCCAAATTCTCTCCCTGCCTCTTCTCTGCATATTATGAAGGCAAGAAAAAAAACTCATTATAAATATGCATAGACATGAAAAACAAATTTTCATATTAATCTTGTTCCAAGAAATAAAAGGGTAGCTACATGGCCAGTAGATAGAGCTTGGAGCCTTAGGTCAGGAAGACTCATCTCCCCGAATTCAAATACAGCCTCAGACATTTACTAGCTGTGTGACCCCAGGCAAGTCATTTAACCTTGTTTGCCTCAGCTTCCTCATCAGCAAAATGAGCTGGAGAAGGAAATGGCAAACGACTCCAGTATCCTTGCCAAGAAAACTCCAAATGGGATCATGGATAGTTGGGCTTATCTAAAAAGTAACTAAACAACAAAGAAAACAAAAGCCAAGAAGAAGAAGGAGGAGGAGGAGGAGGAGAGGGAGGAGGAGGAGAAGAAGAAGAAGAAGAAGAAGAAGAAGAAGGAGGAGGAGGAGGAGGAGGAGGAGGAGGAGGAGGAGGAGGAGGAGGAGGAGGAGGAGGAGGAGGAGGAGGAGAAAATATGTGAACTGGTGGGTTTTTTTCATCTTTAGTGTGAGACTTTTACATTTATCCCTGTTAAATGCCATTTATTGGGTTCATTGTTCTCATCCACCAGTTCATGGGCAAACTATAGCCTGTTTGGTCCATGAGCTAAAAATGGTTTTTACATTTTTAAATGGTGGAAAAAAATCAAAAGAAGGATGATATTTTGTGATATGTGAAAATGATGTGAAATCCAGATCTCAGCATCCATAAATAAAGTTTTCTGGAACACAGCCATGACTATTCATTTCTGTATTATCTACTGCTGCTTTGTACCGCAGTGTCAGAGACAGAATGCACTGGGGGCTCATGTCACTTCGCTCCGCTGCTAGCGGTTCTACAAATCCCACTTATGACTCTACAGCATTTCAAGGGCCTTGTATTTCATGGTTCTGTGACATCTTATTTTACTTGTGTTATCAGCGAATACTCATCATGTCAAAAGAGAAAAAACTTTTATTACAATTTTTCCAGTTCGCTGCTGAGATTGAAATTTATCTGAATGAGAACTTTGCTCATCCACGGTTATTGAACACTTTGGAAATTAGTTTTTGCTGCAGACTTGATAATGTTTCTTAATGAACTCAACCTCAAATTACAAAGCCAAAAGGCACTTAGATGCAAAACTTAGACTGCAGTAAAGTCAATTCAATGAACACAACTACTATTGTTTGAATCACAAGAAATATCAAACTTCTTTATTACTTCTCATGTTGTCAAGAGTTAAAGAAGTGAGATCTCCATTCTCCTGTGTATTTGCAGTGAATGGATTTTCCAGGCCCAAGCTAATTCCAACAGTGTTTTTTGGACCTCAGTGTAAGAGGGAAAATATTCTCATGTTTCAAAATCCATTTAACTGCAGTTGAGGTGCTTCTACCTAACCTTCAAACAAAATGATTAATTTGGAGTGTAATAACATGCTAAAAGGCAGCCCTCAAGACAAGAATCTGATAGAATTCTGTCAAGGCCTTCCAAGTGATGAATATGCTCCATTAAAATCATATGCTTGGAGACTGATAATCAGTGTTTGGCAGTACCAATCTGTGTGAAAAGACATTTTCAAATATGAAATACATAAAATCTCATTTCAGATCAGCTTTAACAGATGAATATTCACAATTAATTTTGAAGACTGGGAGCACTAATTTTGAACTCTAATTAAATGAAATGTTATCCCCCCCAAATATTCATTCCTATTTAGTAGACCTGTATCACAAAAATTATACTCAATTATCATATTTTGAATTTCATCAATAAAAAATCTCACAACTTGTTCTCTCTAGTTATATAAGTAATTACATACTATCTTTGATTTCACCTCTTGCCCTACAAAGTCTCAAGTATTTACTCTCTGACCTTTTCTAGAAGAAACTGGGTGACCCTTAATCTAAGCGGTCATCCCATGTGTCGATGATTTCTCCCAGGTTTGTGTCGTATACATGCTGTCTACACCTTCTTCCAAGGGGTATATAAAAACATGAAATAGCCCAGGGCCAAGTGCACATCAAAGGTGATGTCGAACAGTTAATGATGATGCTTTAGAGGTAGCTAGGGAAACAATAAGGAATCCCCATGTCATCTAATGTGCATCTCTCCCTCTTTTTCAGGATAGTGTGAAAAATGCTATCAAATGCTTCACTACAATGTAGGTAAAGTGTGTCTTTAGCATTCATCTTATAGCCCTATCTAAAAAGGAAAGAAGCTTAGTGTGGCATGGCCTGTCACTGAAGCCTCTTTGTAATCATTGGCTGAATTCAATTATCTATTTCTTTAATAATTTCCAGCGCAACAATAACACCATGTTATATCATTATCGTTGCTTATCTAGACATTTCCCAGTAACTGGATGTATAGGCTGTCTCCAGTGTAGCCGCAAAGATGTTTGTATAGGAATTTCTTATATTTTATAACATATTGTTACATGTAATCAATATAACAAATGACTTTTCATTTATTCTTTTAATTATATTAGTCCCAGCAGAGAGAATCAGAATAAAAAGGGTGGTACTGGTTCTTGTTGCTTTTCTTGAATTCATATATTAGGCTCCAGAAGGATCACTTCAATTTCCAATTCTGCCAGCAACACAATAATGTGCCTGCTTTCCCAAAGCTGCACCAAAATGGAATTTTATTATTTAACTTTTTTTTTTTTGCCAATTTGGTGAGTGCCCAGCAGTATCTCAAATCTGTTCTCACTCACATCCCCTTGATTCTAAGCCCATGTCTGAACCAGAATTCCTTCTGGAAGCTCCCTGAACATTTGAACCTCTGCTCTGACTGCCAGTGATGGGAAACTCACAACCTCTATGGTGGCCCTTTGAATTCTAGAGCACTTAAGTTAGAAAGTTTTTTTCCAATGTTGAACTGACACCTTCATCTCTATGTATATGCAAGGGATATCTTTTCTGTGGCTCATTTCTTCCTTCATTTCTGTCAAAACTATTGTGAAATTGTTTGTGGAGATCTCTCTTCTCACCTTCTAAGTTAATGAACTGATATTTTATGCATTTTTGGTCATTGTCACTTCCATGACTTCCTTCTAGATCCAATTCAAGCCAGACCTTCTGCAGGGGGCTTTCTCAACACCCAACCCTCACTCCCATTTGCTTTCTCCTCTGAAATGTGCTTTTTCTGTGTACTCTGTATGTCTCTTGTATGTTACATGATGAGATCACTGAGAATAACATGGTCTTTTAATTTTGTGTCCCTACTGCTTAGTACATACGTATTTAATAAATATTTGACTCATCTCCCCCATTAGAATGTGACATCCTTGAGGGTAGAAACCATTGTTTTTGTTTTTTCTTTGTATCCCTAGCACTTAGCACAGTGTCTTGTGTGCAATGTTTAATAAATGCCATTTGAATAACTTTTAGTAAATTCTTCTGCCTGTATTAGTGCACGAAAAGTTGAAGATTTTATGGTATTCCTTCATATTCTACCAACTTATAAAAGTAATTTCATCTTCCTCTTTCTTAACCTAGTGTAAATCAATTGTTTGCTGACTCTGTGATCTCTATCACACAGGTTTATTGGTGTTGTCTTATGTGGGTACAGGTTACAACCAACTCGTGGTTCTTGAATATTCCTTCCTAAATCTTGCATGAGGAGGATGGACAATAGCTGGCATGCTGAGTATCTTCCTTCAGGACTTTAAAACAGTTCCTGGGTGCCAGTATACCAGTTGGGTGGGCCATCTGTTCTCCTGTGCTCTCATCATATAACCCACCCACCTCCATTTTCTTGGATAGTGGGCAAGTCATTATTTGTCCTCAGCACCATTTTCATCAATTGCATTTCTCCGTGGCATGCTAGGATTCACAAGGCATTGAGCATATGGTATAAACATTTACCGTCCTTTCCTCCAAAGTGAAGAACAGGTAACTCTCACCTCTACATGGTAAATTCCTTTCTGGTCTAGTCTTTGGATCTTTTTAATACTTGTCTCAGTGATGCTTTTCTTTTGAAAACCTAAGATTCCCAGCCTTGAAGGAATATTTTCGCATTCCACTAGGAGCCCAGCTTTAGAAAAGGACATGGAGTGGAATTGGTGGTAATGATGGGGGCAGGAATTAGGAGACTTGCCAACTATCTCCCTGGCCAGAGGAGAATCCTTGCTTTTATTTAAATGATAATGAATTAGCTAGGCAGAACAGGCTATGGATATACATTTTTAATAGAAGTTTTAAAATTTCATCTTATTGTATTCTGAAGAGTAGTCATCATTTCAAAATCAGAAGGCCCCAAACTGGCTCATAGGCAATGCCACTGGAGTTCCTTTGTGAAGTAGTAAATTTGAAAAGCTGTAGTAATTTGTCCCCAAGTACCAGGGGCTGAGTTAACAAATCACACTACAGAGTCGAAACAATCTACTAAACCCGCCTTTATATACAGTTTATTTCACTAGAGACTGCAATTTTATACACAGTATAAAGGGGCTTCTGGATAGCACACATATAGTTACTGACTGTACTCCTTAAGAACCACATTTTACATTATACAGAATTAAGTACCCTATCATTAAAACAGTATTCTGTGACTTAAAAAAAAACAAAACAAAACCCTACATATAAATGAGATTTACCATATGCACTGTGCAACTGTTTTTATAACATAGCTGAATCACCAAATGTGAATTTAAAAAACAACACTGTTATCAGACCATTAATTTTCCATTGGGATGTTCCATGTTGTATTAGACAGATCTGATTAATCCCTGTATGAATCTCGAAGTAGTGTTAAGTTACAGGTAATTGGCAGCAGCTTCTAATTAAGATTTCAAATGAAATCTTTTATAAGGAGCAGAATTTTACAGCACATTGCTTTATTCTCTGCTGGTGTAGCCAATAGCCTCCGAATCAGAATAGGATGTGATTTTCGCTTATGGATCGCCTAGTGATCAGCCACAAGATGAAGCCTTTGCTTCCCTTGCTGGAGAGGCTCCCAGGGTGGTACTTTGATCTCTTGGGGTGGGGTCAGCAACCTGGGGAAAAGTCGAGCTTGGAGAGTTCCAAAGAGGATACCTAGGACTCTGGATGATTCTTCTGATTCTCTTTTGCCCCTGCCTATGCCCATCAAACACACAGAAAGAATACCGCATTAGAACTCATGATGTCTGCTCTTGCAAAACGGCGTAATAACGAATATGCATGTAAACAAGTCTGAAGGATTTCTTCATTTTCCCACTTTGCAGAGTGGGGCAGTGGGAGTGTATCAGATAAGTGAGCAAGAGAGTTCCTTGAGGAAAGAACTGCTTCACTGTCACACAAAAAACAGCGATTATATTTGTGGATAATTGCAACCAAGTCTTCTCCCTCTCTCCCCACCCTTCCCAAAGGTCATGAATGTTTGTAAATTCAATAAATAGTAGAAAAATAATCCTTTACTTAGAAATTTTGAGATGCATTGTTTCAACCCTATCCTTGTGGGTCCCATTTAGCAAACGTCAGCTCAATGAATCTTTTAGAAACCAAGTAGAATCTTGGGAAACAAACAAGCAAACCCAACCGGTTGTACGTAACAGCTGGACATCTTGCCTTCCTGGGTCCCGGCTCTCATGTATTTATACTCTTCCAGTTAAGGAAAGCTGCACGGCCCTGGCTCCTCAACACATTCCTCTGGCTCCACTTGATGAGGGCTTTGAAAGTTTCATCCCTGTGTTTGGAGCTCTGCCTTCTCTCCCGTTTTATTCATGTTATGGCAGGTCCATTAATCAGACTATTTCCCCTCCACTTCCAAGCCAGCCTTACACTCTCCTAAATGTAATTTGTTGTTCTTAACCATTTTAAAACAAGCAGGAAATGAGTATGATGACTCCTAGCAACACCCAGATACCAGCTGTCTCTTCAACATGAATTTCCATCTTCCACAGCCCACCTCCACCCCAGCCCCTCTCTCCATTTTCTTTTCCATCTTTTCTTCTCTTCAATGGGAAGATGAGGTTGTCAGCATTCTGCATCCACAGTATGTACTGTCACTGCTGCCTGTAAGTGGTGGTTGTGATGGAGGGTAGGGTGGTGTAGTCGATAGTGGTGGAACTTGTGGCTTAGCAGGGCTGCCGTCTGGGGAGGTGTGTCAAGATCTAAATCCTCATCATGGTTTCCAACATCGACTCCTGCTGACAATGGGTCATTGTTGCCTGGAGGATTTTCGCTATCTTCTTGGGGACTCATGGTGCTATAACCTGGAGAAGAAATAAAAAGAAATTAGAAGCTTGGGAGGATACAGTTCAGGAAACAAAAATCCCTTCCTCTTCTACCCTTCTTTATATACAAATGAATCAGGTTGTTTATATCTAGCTCTCATCTCTCTCCAGAGCTCCCGCTGTGCATTATCAATCGCCTGCTAGACAATTCCACTTGGCTGTCCAAGGGGTATCTCCAATCCAGTCCGTCCAAAATGACATTCATCTTTCCCCCAAATGCCCTCCTCATAATGTCCCAATTTTTGTCCAGGGTACCACAATTCTTTCAGTTATCCAAGTTTGCAACCTTGGAGTCATTTTCCGCTCTTCACTCTCACTCACCACCTCCCTACATCCTGTGAGGGTGTAATTGATTCCACCTTCCTGGCACCTTTCATAGCTGTCCCTTCTCCATTCACTTGACTACCACCATGACTCATGTCCTCATGACCTCTGCCTTGTATATTGCAAGAGAGTCCTAATTGGTCTCTCTGCCTCCAGGTTCTCCCTTCTTTAATCCATGCTCTTTACAGCTACCAAAGGGATAACCCTCAAAAGTAGACCTGACCATGTCACTCCCCTTCTTAAGAAGTTTTGTTGTTCAGTTTTTTCAGTTGTGTCCAACTCTCTGTGACCCCACTTGGCAAGGATACTGGAGTGGTTTGCCATTTTCTTCTCCAGCTCATTTTACAGATGAGGAAACTGAGGTAAACAGGGTTAAATGACTTGCTTAGGGTCGACCAGCTAGTGAGGGTTTGGGAGTGATTTCATCTGACTCTCCCTTGTGTACTTACTTTACATTTTGGCCAAGCTGGGGTCCTTGCTGTTCTCCCTATTCTGATGCCACATCCAGCCTCCATCACTCTTGGCACATGCTGTGACCCCATCCATGCCTGGGAAGATTTCTCCTCCTCCCTTCTCCTCCTGGAAGTCCCAGCTCCCTTCCAGGGCCTTGTGCTCCCCACTCCCAATTTTTCACCTTTGCTTTGCATTGGTTTATAGGAAGAATGCACAACATAGAGTCATGGGACCTGGGTTCTAGTCCTAGTCCTGCCACTTGCACGTTGGGTAACCATTGGGAAACCACAACCTCTTTGGGCCTCAGTTTATCCATCTAAAAATGAAGGGGCTGCACTAAATGGCCTCTAAGGTCCCTCCCAGGTCTAGCTTGAAGTCCAGAGCCTGACGGACACATTGTTTTCCCAGCATAATGTAAACTCAGGGAGGGCAGAGACTATTTATTTTTGTCTTTGTGTCCACAGTCAATAGACATTTATTAGGCAGCTACCATGTGGTAGGTGCTGGAATATAAAGAAAGGCAGAAAATTCCCTGCTTTCAAGAAGCTTCTGTTCTAATGGGGAAGACGACATCCAAACAACTACATACATACAAGAAATAGCAAGGCTAAATTGGGAAGAGTCTCAGTGGGAAGACACTATCAGTGTGGGAAGGCTTCTTGCACAAGGAGGGACTTCAGTGTAGACCCAAAGGAGGCCAGGGAAGCCTAGAGGCTGAGCCAAGGAGGCTTGGGGGACAGCTGGGCCAAATCCTCCAAAGTAAGAAGGAGTGTCCTGTGCAAGGAACAGTAAGAAGGCCAGTGTCACTGAATCTCACAGTCTATGAGGCTGAGTAAGGTCTAAGAAGATTGGAAAGCCAAGCTCATAAAGGCCTTTGAAAGCAAAACGGAGGATCTTATGTTTGCTCCTGGAGATGACGATCATAGGGGATCCTTGGAGTTTACTGAATAAAGGGGATGCAATCAGACTTCTGCTTTGTGAAGAGCAATATGGTGGGTGAATAGAGGTTGGATTAGAGCAGGGAGAGGCTTGAGAAAAGACGACCACCCAGCAGCTATTGTAACAGTTCAGACTCGAGGTGATGAGGCTTAAACAAGGGTGGCAACAATGTCAGAGAAGAGAAGGGGGACGATTTGAGAGACATTGAGGCAGAAATGATGAGAGCTGACATTGATTGGATATGTGGGGTGGTGAGGGTGAAGAATTCAGGAAGACATCTAGGTTGGGAGCCTGGGTGGATGGATGGTGGTACCCTCAGCACTAATAGGAAAGCTAGAAAGAGGCCAGCATTTTGAGGGGGAGGTAGATAATGCGGTCAGTTTTAGACAGATTGAGTTGAAGATGTCAACAGGACATCAAATTTGAAATGTCCAATAAGCAATTGGAGATGTGAGACTGGAGGTCAGGGTTGAACAAGTTGATCTCAGAATCTACACAGTAGGCACTTAATACATGCTTGTTGAACTGAACCAGATGTTCAAGTGAGTTATTTTAGAAGAAACCAGTGACGTGCAATGAATATTTTCAAAGAAAAGTCTACAGATTCAGGTCAGGCTAAGAAAAGTACCTGGAGGGCAGAGGCCTGCTCACCTCTGAGTCTTTATGGCCAGCAAAGTAACTCCACACTGGAGGCTGATGGGGAGCCAGCTAGTGAACCAATCAGCTATTCTCTGTATAAGCTAGCTCCCCCTGTTTAAAGATTCATCCTTTTTGGCATTCTAAGGAATATCTTTGAAAAGAAAATGGTCTTGCTGATCAAAGGATTCAATTTCCAAGATCCTGACACGTTTTTAAATATTGAAAAAAAAATCTCTTTCAAAGTTTCCAGAAGCGACAAGCCATGAATATTGCTACGGCATTCACAGTTAGCATCAATCGGCTTCTCTGAGAGGCTGCAGAATTGATGCATATGCAGACAGCTGAGCAGAAGGGGTTTGTGGCTGAAAATACAGGCACATACAAAGACAAAGAAGGCGATTCTCTCTCTACAGGCAAACGTCAGAAAGGCCTTTTCAATAGTACAGAAAACACCTTAGCATTAGGAATTGAAGGGGACTGTTTTCTTCTGGTTTTTATTCAAGGTAGCTGAAAAATGAGCCTTTCAATGTCAATCACATCTCAGGCTTGAAAAGAAACACACATGGAAATTCCAATCCAGGTGGTTCGAGATAACGTTAAAAATGACTGGAAACCACATCAAATGAGATAATGTATATTCAGACCTGGCATTGTTATTATTAATAAAGATTATCAACACTGCTAATGATACAACCCCCACAGGAAGGGGGCAGAGCAGATTCAGGAGAGCCTGTGGGATGGAATGGAATCTGGCCCCTTAGACAAGTCACCTATAATGAAGGCTTGGATCATTGGAACTGTTTTTAGCCTTGATTGTCCCAAGGAGTCCTTGACCAATCTGGCAAAGCCTATGGATCCCTTCTCAGAATAACGCTTTTAAATGCATCAAATAAAATACATAAGTCCATGACTTCCCCTTCCCCCCTCCCAGGTTACAAGCCTCAAAGTATAGGAACTCCACAGTCCTTTTCCATCTTTGATTCTATTAAAGGTCATGTATGTTGGTGAATACTTAGTGGGAAAAAAAACAGCAACAGAAACCCCTGCAAATCCCTTGTAGTTGGCACATGAGCCCAGTTTCGGCAGGTGCCCTGGCTTAGGGATTTTACCTCCGGAACCAGCTCTGCCTCTGTTCCCTTCTTTCCATTCCCATGGCCAGCACCCCTGGCTCAGGCCCTTTGCCTTCTGCCCAGACTTCTGCCGGACCCTCTCAATGGGTCTCCTGCCTAAAGCCTCTCCCTTCCTCTGACTCAGGGTTTGTGCAACTTCCATAGTGAAGATCCGTAAAGCACAGGCCTGACCGGGCAGTCCCAATTTTAAGAAGCTTCAGTGCTTCCTATCACCTCGCGGACAATAATAATGATTAAAACCAATGTTAATAATAATTCTAACAGTGAGAAATAGAATTTATGTAGCGCTTTGAGGTTTGCAAGGCACTTTCTGTGTTAATTCACTTGACCTTTACAACCTCCTTGGGAGGTAAGTGGTGTTATCAGCCTCATTTTGTATTTTTTTTTTTGGGAAGGGGGAAGGCTGGGCAATTGGGGTTAAGTGACTTGCCCAAGGTCACACAGCTAGTAAGTGTGTCAAATGTCTGAGGCTGGATTTGAACTCAGGTCTTCCTGACTCCAGGGCTGGTGCTCTACTCGCTGTGCCACCTAGCTGCCCCTATCAGCCTCATTTTACAGATGAAGAAACTGAGTCACAAAGAGATTACATCATGCTCAGTCATACAACTAGTAAGTGTCTGAGGAAAGATTTGAACCCAGGTATTCCTACAAAACCGTTGTTTGGCTCTTAAACCCTTCACAATCTAGATCCAACGTGCGTTCTCCTTGATTTCCCATTACTCCCTTCGATGCAGTGTACATTGTATCTGATGTGGTCTGTCTGTGCTTTCCTATACAGAACATTCTCCAGCCTCTACACATTTGCACGCGCAGTTAAATGTCCACACTGGAAGGTTCTCCCTCTTCACTTCCCCTTTGTGGCAGCCTCTGTCCCCTGCAAGGATCACTCAAGTGTTGCCAGCTGCTCGAAGCCTTTCCTGGTCTCCTGTGACCTGATCTGATGTTATCTCTCTCCAGTATAGCCATCTCGTATCTATCCTACTGAGTTTACTGGGTGGTTGTGAGGGGTACACTTGGTGCAACTAGAAAGGGGAGTATAAATGGCAGCTATCATTCTAAAAAAACATCAAGAATCTTTTTCTCAAGAAACTGCATTATTTGTTGTCTATTGTTGCATTTTTCAGAAGGTCAATACATTGGAAGAGTTGAAGACTTGCTCCAAGGAGGGCCCCCAAATCATCACAGCCTCCAGCCTCGGGATTAAAGGCACTGGCAGGGTCTGTGCTTCCAAGAGGTCAGAGCTAGGGAGCCACGCTCCATGTGACAGCTTCATCCCCAGCCCTCCTAAGTGAGCTCTCACCTTATGTTTCCAGGGCCCAGACCTCTGAGTGGCTTCCCTGGGGTCCCCTCATCATGCCATCCTCATCCTTTCCCACCTGAACCCATACTCTGCCTTGGAACTCATAAGTCAAGTGAGCTCTGGCCTTATCTGGCCAGGGTTCCAGCTTTCGTTCCACTTCCTGGCTGTCTCTTCACCATCATCTTGGTGAAATCCCCACCCCCGCCCCCACTTCCCATGACCCTCTATGGGTTGTCTTCCTCCATTAGAATGTAAGCATCCTGAAAACAGGGACTGTCCTCTTTACTTATGTCCTCAGTGCTTAGTCCAGAGCCTGGCACATAGTAGGCATTCAATGGCCCACTGGATGTCTCCTTCAGGATGTGCCCTTAGCACCTCAAGCGCAACCTGTCCAAAGTGGAAACTACCCTCTTTGTCCCTAAACCCATCTCTACTCTAATCTTCCCTTTCCCTGTTGAGGGCACCACTATTCTTCCATCTCCCAGATTCATCTGCCATTCTTGACTCTTCCCTCTTCTCTCTTCCTCAGCTTGCTGCTCTACCCCACCCCCATATCCAATCAGTTCTCACTTCTATCTAAATTTCATATATATGTATGTGTGGATGTATACATGTGTGTATATCTATCTATTTACATGTTTGTTCCCTCTTAAAATTCTTTGTAGTTACTTCTATAATCTCCCAAGTACATAGTAGATACTTAACAGATGCCTGTCGCCTGATTTTAAACACCTGCATCCCCACCAGCAGAACGGTGAGAGCAAGGACTGCTTTTATTCCCAATATTTTGCATATAGTAGGTGCTTAATAAAAGTTTGTTGAATTTTGTCAAGTTCCTGAGCTCTTTCTCTCTGATGTAGTTCTAGGGATCAGGAACTCCCAAGGGAAGAATCACCCTCTGCCAGCCTAGGCAGGTACCTTCTTTGTAATCGAGTGCTAGGACACTGCCCAGGGCACAGGCGGGTTCCGACTCATCCATAGTTACGCTTCAGTATGGGATGGGCAGGACTTGAATGGAAGGCCTTCTACCCTGGGGGCTGCCTGTCCACGGTACCACACTGACATGCTTAGACGTCTGAGTGAAGATCCCGAGCCGACGAGAGGCAGCAGGACTCTCTTCCAGAAATCAGTGCTAAATGAGGGGGTCCACTCTGCACCCCCCAGCAGTCCTGGGCTCCAGAATCAGCTCCAACCGCACTTCTGACCCAGCTAATGCGGAGACAGGAGCATCAGAGGCTCAAGGTGACAGATTTCTGGAGGGCCCTTGAGACCACACGGCTTGCCACTGTCTCCAACCCACAGCGAGCTCTTTTCCATGCCTTAGGGGGAAGAGGCAGCCAATGACTGGGATAAAAGAAGCGGAATGCAAAGCTCCAGCCCGGCTCTCTCTCTCTGCCTGGTGCCTTCCACCTGCTTCTCTTCCCTCGGTCACTAAGACAAAGAGACGGTGAATGGGCCATCTTAAACTTGACTCTGGGCTCTACCAGGCATCTGCAGAATTTCTGCTGGCGGTGGGGGCCACAGCAGACTGGTAGGAGGTGGTGGGGTGGAGAGGACAGTTCCCTATTTCTTCTAAATTTGAGCTAGCGTTCTTGGACGTGAGCAATCTCAAACCAGGCTCTTTCAAAGGAGGGTCATTATGCTCATTTCATGGGCCAGAACTTGGGACGCCATTGCTGAAAGTGATGCGGTCTGTGCCATGTGAAATTGAGTTCGTTTTCAGGGTCTCAATGGTCTGTTTATGGACCCAGCACTTTGGAGGCAGAAGGGATCTTGGAATAGGAAAGTCATTTTTTAAAAGTCGAGGCTCTAATTTACAAAATGAAGTTGAGCATTAATTTTCTTTTCCCCAACTTATCTGAGTTAGATCTTTGTCTTCTATTTTGCTGCTAGGGGTTTTCCGACCATTAGATTAAATCAATTCAGCTTAATGAGTATCATTTAAGCAGCTACTACTATGCCTGAAACAGCTCTGCCCTGGAGGAAACTGCCTCCCTTGGGGCAATATAGCGTACACAGAGAATTTAATACTAAATACAGAGTGTTCCCTCAAAGTCTTGATGCAGTTTTAAACTATAAGCCTCAAAGTGAAGGGGAATTTTAAGAGGTGGGGGTGAGGAATGGCAGCATCCTCAGCAAGGGGGGCACAGCCTGTGCAAAGGAGCGGAGGAGGGAGATGAGCTATTGAGGAGCAGGGGTGGAGGGGAATAGCAGGCAGGCCAGTTTGGCTACATGTCCAATGCCCAAGGAAGCTCAGATCTCAGAGGTTACCTAGTCCTTAGCAAGACTCCTCACTATAATACCTTCAAATATTTATTCAGGCTCAGGTGGAATACTTCCAGGAAAGGAGAGTCCACTAACTCCAAGGAAGCACAATCCACTTTAGGGGTAATGCTAACTAGAAGGAATGTTCCTTTATAGTGAGTTGAAATCTGTCTCTGTGTAACTATCCTACATGTCTGGCATATTCTTCCCCACCCCTCCACCCCCCAGTGCCTAGCACAGTGCTTGGTAGATGAATGCTTGTCTAATTGAACTGAATCACTCTGCAGGCCACAGAACAGACTCCCCGACTAGAGCTACAAGCAACCATGACCCTCAAGTCCAGGTCCAGCTTGGAGCTCTTTGTCTGAAGGATGCTGACATGATAGGACTGGCCATAGGCGGCAACAAGCTTAATAACTGTTTACTGAGTGAATGAATCCTGGCGTTTGGGCCAATTAGCAATGCTGGGGGATGGACCACTGTCTAGCCTAGGGGCCCGACGAGCTTGAGGTCTATGAGTCAGTCATTGTTTCAGAGGGGCCAAGCAGATGAGTGTCTGAGGCAGGATGTAGTCCCAGGTATTCTGGGCTTCAATTCCAGAATGCTCTCAATGTGGGCCCCCACTACCCTCATAGATCAGCTGAGGGGGTTCAGTGAAGACATCCTGAGTAGAGAGAAAAGATTTCTAGAGAAAACCTGAATGGGCGCTCCTCGAGGGCAGAGCCTGGTTTCTCCTTCCCGTGTCTCCCCAGCACCTGGCACTGGTTTTGTACTCAATGATAAATGCTTGGCGACTGACCCTGGGACATACCTGCTTGCTTAGGGGGTCCTCTGGACTACTAAGCAGCATCATTTCTCTGGGTTGCTGAGGATTAGTTATGGGCAAACTGACAGAATTCTACAGCTGAACAGTGTCTTGGTGGATGCCACATCATAAGAGTTTACCTAAGGACATTTCAGGAATGAACAGAGAGGTCTGAGTGTAGACACACCAAGACCCACAGCTAAGACTACGGGCCTTACCGTGGTCACTCTCTGTCCCAGATCGACCCCAGTATCGACGTCTCCGTTCCGGGCTGTGTGCGTGGCGTTCGATCACCGCTGCTATAAATCGAGTGTTGCTGACTGGGGAGACAAGGACAATTTATTTTTACTCACACAGGCTATTTCTTTACAATCCCACATCTGTGTATTTTCCCCAGTGGGCTCATTCAGTGCTGGGGCAGCTGAGCTTTTGAAGGATTGTGGTGAGCAGGAGACGATTTCTATTTTGGAAAAGGGAGGTGGGAAAAACATCTTAAAGGAGGCATCGGATATGAAGCCTGGGGACCGGCCAGATTTAGGGGCATAGATTTGGAGATAGAAAGTCCCCCAGAAATCAGTTAGCCCAAACTACTTTTTTTATCAACAGGGGAAATGAGGCCCAGGACCGACATCACCCGGACAGTAAGTCGAAGGGCTAGAATTGGAACCTGGGCCCCTGACTCCGAATCCAGTACTCTGGACACAATCCCAAACTGTTCCATATCTTTGGTTTTCTGACATTAGGATCATGAGCCTTGCAAATGAAAGGGACCTTTGAGATGAATCTGGTTCTAACCTCCTTCTCTATAGTTAAGGAAATGGAGTGCAGAGGGGGAAGGACTTCACTAAGGTCACGCAACTAGCAAATGAGATCATGGCATCATAATACCGTAATAACATCTGGCATTTAGATAGCGCCTCAAGGATGGCACAGTGTTGGTCTTTACAATGACCTTGGGAGGTGAGCAGCGTGATTATGCTTTTTATTATTATTTTACAGATGAGGAAATAGAGGAAAGCAGAGGTCAAGTGAATTGCTCAGGGTCACGTGGCTGGGCAGTGTCTAAGGTAGGGTTTAAATTCAGTCTTCCCAACTCCAACTCAAGTGGTCTCCACGGCACCACTTAGATGCCTGTTCACGTTATTCGTGGGACAGAAGGAGGTTCGGAGAAGTCCTGTCACTGGTCTCAAGTCATTCAGGTGGCAGGATGTCTCAGGTGTCTGAGGCAGGATTTGAATTCTAGTCCTCTGACTTCGGAACCAACCCCTTTTCCCTGACCTAGAAATGGAAGAGACTTTGGAGGGGAATGGAATCCACTTCCTTTGTCGTACAGGTAAGGAACAGAGCCCAGGGATGGGGAGCCTGGTCTAGCGTCATGGAGGGGCAGAGCCAGGTTTTGAATACAAGTTTTAGAAATCCGTATCAAACATCTCATCATTTCCTTCAGTGAATGAAGCTCTCTCAGCTAAAAATGATTCTTGTCTTTTTCCCGACATATCTACTGAAGTGGTCAAAAAGAAGGGCACATTCTAAAGTGCCAGATTAGGAAAGAAATGAAGAAGCGGGAATTCACAGCACGCTATTTTATTAGCTTAGCAAGAAGCAAGCAATGAAAGAAGAACTAAAGATTCACTCATTTCTTCAAGATTTTCCGAACAAAATAAAGTCACTCCCTCGGCCTTAACTTGGGGAGAAACAAGAGCAAATAACTAAACCCCTGAGTCTGAGCATCTCCAATTGGAAAGTGAGACCAGAGCTCGGAGGAAGGATGAGAGCCTTGATCAGAGTCCCATCAGGCCATCGGACAAGGGGGTGGCATACTTACTGATGCCTCGGTCTTCATGACTGTCATCGTCTCTTTCGTCTCTGTCATTCTCCAGGTTGGACATCCGCACTGACATTTCTATCCAGCAATAAAAACAGAAAGACTTTCGTCAATAAACTCCTTGCTTTAATGCCCTTCTGGACAGTAGCGCTTTGCCGAGTGGGAGGGAGAGCTCTTTGGGAGGAGGATGAGTGGATTCTCCAGGCCATCTGGGTAGGGGGTGGTCAGGAGGATAGAAAAGAGATGTAAGACACCCATCGGACTTCCAACTGCTTCCCAAAGACATCTCCATAAAGGGAATAAAGTCAGTGGGACGGACGGAGCATTCTACCTACCCACCAGCTCAGAGAGCTAGACACAGAAGGAGAGAGCCACAGTGAAAACCTGGATTGGGCTGAAAAGCCCCTGGTGACTCTTTCTAGAGCATTTTCCCAGAAGCCCATTTTTAGAGATAAAAAGCCAAACGATAAAGTAACGCTGGGTGGTCATGATCTCTCGGCTATCCCCCGTTGTGTTTGGTCTTGGGTTGGTGAGTTCATCAGTAGAGGGAGGTCCCTTTGGAGAAGCTGCTTTGGATCAGGAACCCATTTGGAACTCCTATCTAGTCTTAGAGAGGTTTCCAAGGCACAATGACAGCAGATGTGACATGTGCATTGTCACCCAGTCAGTGTCAAATGAGGACTAGAACTCAAGTCTCTCTGACTTCAAGGCTAGACCTCCATCCCCATACCACCCTGGCCAAGGTAGATGCTACTTAAAAAAGTAGCAAGGCTTGGTATAAAAAATTCTAGACTAGAAGTCAGGAGATCTAGGTTTGAGTTTGGGCTCACCATGTGACCTTGGGTAAATCACTTCCCTTTCTCTGGGTCTCAATGGTCCTATCTGTAAAATGACAGACTTTGATTATATCCAAGATCTAGTTCTAAGAGAGACAAAGAAGTCTAATTTTCTGTTAACACTGGTGGTGCCAGGGGGCAGGGCAGGGGCAAAACCAAGCTGTAACAGGCTAATCACATGAATGCCATGCAGTCATGTCTAAATAAGATGCCCAGCAGTAGATACCCATAATAACAAGACGGCCACAAGGTCTGCCACTCTGGGGAGACATAATGCCCAAGTGTTCTGAGTCACCAGCCTGGCATAATAGCATGGGCAGCACCTTTCACCCAGGACAGAGGAAAGAATGCTTCCAGTGGTATTTGAGATCTCTGCCTGAGCAGAATCCTATCAAGGGCTGATTGGCACCAGATGAGAAGGGACAAGATGGAGGTGGGGGAGCCTCTGGAAAAGCAAAATAAAGCTCTCAGCAAAGCCTCATGGGGCTCACACTTGAAAGGAATTAGGAGAAGATGCAAAGGGAAAATCAAAACCAGACGTCAAGCAGGTAAACATTTGCATCTGCATAGAAAATAGACCCACAGCACTAGTACTGCAATTTTCCTGGTTATTCCTACCCCTAGACATTAATTAAATGTTTAAGTCTGGAACAACTGGGTATGCTGATTACAGCTTTCCTTGGACCAGTCTGAGAAGCCAATTTCTGGGATGTGTATGGGCAGCTGGGGCTGGGTGAGAGACTTTAGCTCACCCTGGGCAGCCAGAGGAGACATGTGCTGATGGCTTCGGCGGTGAATCTGATGGCGGTAGGCGTAGACGGCCAAGACGAGTACCATGATGCATCCCATGATCCCCCCAGCAACTGGTCCCACGGGGGCGCTCTTGACCATGTTCAAAGTAATCACTTCATCACCTTTGGTAAAAAACCAACAGATGCCACATAAATGTCATATAATAGAAGGATGGAGCAGAAGAAAGCAAGAAAAGGTCAAGGAGTATCTCATTTCAACAGGATATTGGAGTATTTGCTGTGTGTCATCTGGTCGCTCCCAGCCCAAACTATAGGACCTCCTTGCTGGTACCCCACAGCAACAAGGGGGAAGGAGGAGCAGAATGGGTAGGTAGGGATACTGAGTAATGAAAGTAATTAGATGGCTGAAAATCCCCAACGGAGCTTTGCATGGAGATTGAACCAGGAGCGAGGCTTAGGATGTCATGATATTTTAACAGGCTAGCATGCTGGGCCAGATCTAGCTTAGTTTAAGAGGGATCAATGAAAAGTCTTACACTTGGGATCTAAAAATTCACTTCCCAAAACTAAGTTGAAGGCAAGCATGCTCATTTCCTTTCTGAAAATGATTCCAGTCTTCCCTCATACTGGACTACAGTGAGTAGACAGCAGGTTCAATGATACCAGGGCCAAGGCTTGCCACATTGTCATAGGGTGGATTTTTAATAAAGGATGGTGGTTGATTGATCAATGGGGATTAACTGTGTGGAATGATAGCCAAGGAAAGCTAATATGGTCTTAGGTTGTATCAGGAATGGCATTGGGTTCAGGACTAGGGAGATGAGAGTCCCTGTCCATTCTGCCCTGTCCATTGCATCCTGTCAGACCACATCTGCACTACTGTATTCACTTCTCACAATCACATTTTAGGAAGAGTACTGATAATCTGGGGAGTATCCAGGGGGACAGCCATGATGGAGATGCTCTTAAAGAACTCAATATGAAGATGGACTGGGGGGAAATGGGGACATTGAACCCGAAGCAGAGAAGATTTAGGAGGATCATGGTGGCTGTTTTCATGAATTTGAAGGAATATCATGAGGGGAGGGATTAGGATCATCCTGTTTGGCTCTGGAGGATGGAACTTGAAATAAATGTGTAGATGGTGTAAATAGGCACCTTTAGGCTCCATGTCAGGGAATCTTTCTCAACAATTAGAGCTGTCCCAAAGTAGAAGGGAATGTCTCAGGAGGCAATGAGGTCACTTGTCATAAGAGACTTTTAACAGGAAGCTTCATGACTATCTATTTGCCTTGGAAATCGGAGAAGGTATTCCTAATAGCAGGGGCCCTGAACTTATTTTTTAAAAGATCTTGATAACTGTATTTCAATGTAATTAGCTTTCTCTGTAATTCTGTGTATTTAAAAACATGATTCTCCAGACTGCCCAAGGTGGCATAACCCAACAAAGGCTATGAACTCCCACAGTACAGGTAGAGGTGGGACTAGGTGACCCCCCAAATCCCTGCTCACTCTAGACCTCTGAGCCCATGAACCAGAAACTTGAATCCCTCCCATCCCTGCCAAGCCATCAGCCAGGCTTTACCCCACATTCTCTGGAGCAGAGGACTCATTGACCTCCTGAGGAAACCCTCTTCATTTTTCAGAGAGCTCTTTTTAGGAAGCTTCTCCCTCTGTTGAGCTAAAAGCCACCACCTTTAACTCGCCTCCAGGTCAGCCCTCTGGAGTTGGGCAGAATAAAGTGTGATTCCTTTACTATGTGGGAGCCCCAGAATTATGGAATCTAGGACTGTCAGGGACTGTTTGCTTTTCATTGAGCCTAAATCTCCCTTCTGACAAACTCTCCTGCTTAAAACTCTCCTTAGAGAGGTTATTGTATATCCCCAGTCTCCCATTTTCCAGGTTAAACATGCTCCGCTTTATCAACCAGTCCTCATTCTAGCATAGCCTTCAGTGTCCTCCCCATCAGTGTGCCCTCCCGATAGGGGTGTCCTCTCCATTGGGACACCCTCCCCCTCGGGGTACCCTCCCCATTGGGGTGCTCTCTCCATCAGGATGCCCTCCCTAATGGGATGCCCTCTCCATCGGGGTGCCCTCCCCATAGTGGTGTTCTCTCCATCGGAATGCCCTCCCCATCAGGGTGCCCTCTCCATCAGGGGTGCCCTTCCCATCACAGTGTCCTCCCCATCAGGGTGCCCTCCCCATCGGGATGCCCTCACCATAGGGGTGCCCTCCTTGGGAAGCTGTCCTAGCTTGTTCTTTTTCCTTGCTACAATGCACACTGAGACCAAGTCTCTCCATGTGGGTTCCCCTCCCTGTTCACATTCTCCTGGAGAACTGAGCCACACTTCTCCCTTGCCATGCTCCTTCCTCATATTATATTTACACAGGTCCATGTTGTATCCTCCTCACTGGACTTGAATGCTGGAGCTATTTCATTTGGTTTTGCCCTCCCAGGTGCCTAGCATAATGCAGAGCACGTGACAGGTATTTAATAAATATTTGATGACAAGGATTCAGAGTAACTTTAAAAAGAGCAATGTCATATAGTGTCATGGGGAAGCTAGGCAGTACAGTGGATAGTGTACCAGACCTGGAGTCAGGAAGACCTGAGTTCAAATCCAGCCTCAGATACGTACTAGCTGTGTGACCTTGGGCAAGTCATTTAAGCCTGTTTGTCTCAGTTTTTTCATCTGTAAAATGAGCTAGAGAAGGAAATGGCAAATACTCTAGTATCTTTGCCAAGAAAACCCTAAATGGGGTCACAACTGAAAAAAAAATGACCAAGCAACAAAAGTATAGTGTAAAGAGAACTGGAGTTCGAGGACTTGGACTCAAATACTAGAACTCCTCCTACTTTCTCTCTATCATATGCTATCTTGGTCAATGGTTCAACCTTTCTACACCTCGATCTTCCTCATCTGTAAAATGGGAAGGTGCATGTACCCAGATGATCTCAAAATTGATTTCTTGCTTGAAATCCTATGCTTTCCTCATTGGGACTCCAGTTAAATCTAGGGTGTGACTAATTTCAGATTAGTGAGAAAAGTAATTAGCTGGACCTTAGATCCCATTTCCCTCCAACCCTAGTTCTCTCTGCATTGTCTTTTAGACTAGTGCAGGACAATTTTTAAGTTCAGTGTTGGGATAAAAAAGGAAAACAAAAGGTGTCTGTCTATTTGATTAGAAAGTCCCCCAGACTGACTGCAGACTTCAGCCATCAGGCTCAAAGCCCGGGGGGGGGGGGGGATTATCTCCTCCCTTCTCCTATGAGGCCTTGCCAAAAGATGCTGAAGTTCTCATCTGCTTTCTTGCTAGGTGGTTGGTTCACAGTAAGCTTGCTGACTGGCCTGATCAAGTTTTCTGCACCAGAAAATCCCATCTATATAAGAATCCGCAGGTTCAGACGGCTTCAGCCTCATTCTTTTCCCCTGCTTTAGAAGCAACCAGCTGGGGAAGCAATTGTCTGCTCCTTGGGGGGCCTCAGCCAAAAGCAGCTGGGAGAGGGGATTAAGGAGACAGAGAAGACGCTCATTCTGAAATGTCATCCCTGTCACGTAGGCGAGACTGACAGTGTCAGATGGAATTCCTCATGTGCCTCCTGCCTCGAGGATCTGAAGTAGAGGCCTTACCGATCACACCCATGTCATCGACATAGGGGCTCTTGGCCCCTACGATCCCGCCAAAGCACTCCTTCTGAGGTGCGCAGTATGACTTGTCCAGGTGGGTCTTGCCATCACTGTCCACCATACACCACTCACAGTCCAGCACCCCGAAGCAGTCCCTGACAGAACAGGAAAGGTTTCATTTCACTACTGTATGAGATGAAAATACCCCATAGGTCTATATCTACTTCCCTCCCTCCCCATTCCAATCTCTGGTGCTTAGGGGTATGAAATGTCACTGTTCAAGGGAACCATCACCTCCGTGTTTCCCCTGGTTCTCTTGAGTGTGATGGAGGTGAGGGGGATGGCTATCAAGGGTTAGTGAGACTTGTACACTGTCCAGAAGAGACCCTGCTACCCATACTGCCCGATTGCCTTGGTACAGGCCAAGAACCCAGGCTTTCACATCAGAGGACCTGGATTCAAATTCTCCCTTGGCCACGATCACCTGTGGAATCTGTGCTAGTACTGGGTCCTGTCTAAGGGAGTTTCAAGCTTCCTCACCTTTTAAGGAAGGTCAGAGTAAAAGCTTCCCGGGCCCCTTCTGTCCCTAGAGCAGCAATTCTTAAACCTTTCGGTCTGAAAGCCCCTGCACTCTCAAAAATTATTGAGGACTCCCAAGAGCTTTTGCTTATGGGTGTTACATATTTATATTTTTCATATAAGAAATTAAAGCTGATAATCTTAAAAATATCTAATGATCCATCAAAAATAACATAAACTAATTGCATATTAACATAAATGTTTTAGTAAACTATATTTTTCCAAACAAAAAACCAACTTATTGAGAAGAATGGCATTGTTTTATGTGTTTTTCCAAATCATTTTAATGTCTGGCCAAAAAAAAAGACAGCTGGACTCTGAGAGATGGATCTGCATTTAATTGGCTGCAATATGTTTTTCTCATTAAAGAAAATGAAGAAAATCCCATCTCCCACACAGATATGTAGTTGGGAGAGGGAGGAGTATTTTAACAGGCAAATCCTATCTCGGTATTACTGTGACAATAATTGTAATAATCAATAAATATAAATGGAATATCTAGCAACCAAACACAACAATAATTACTAATCTTAATATTTATACCAGCCGTCTTTGTATTACTACAGCAATCATTTTGATTTCACAATTCCCTGAGAGGGTCTCTAGGGCTCCTCAGACAATGCAGTGAGCATTTTCTAGCTCAATATTACAGAAGGGGGCTCCATTCCTGAGCAGCATCAGTAGCAGACCCAGGTGTACAAAAGTAGAAGTTGAGTGAGCCACACTAAAGTGACCTCAGAGGGCATCTCCCAGCTTCTATTCAGCCTCTTTTTCTCTACTTCAAATATAACTTTGAAAAATAATTTTTATGGCTGTCTTTTGTTCTTAAATCACTTTCATCATGAATATATTCCTTCTCCTTTCCCTATTCACTGATCCATCCCTTATAGGAAAGAAGAAAAAGAAAGAAAAAATCAGTTTGACAAAGGAATGCATTGACAGAATCTGATAGCGTATGCCACATTCCACATCCCTCATTTCCCACCTCTGCGAAGAAGAGAGGGAGGTGCACATCCTCATTCCTTCTCTGGGGCCAACCTTGAACATTACAACTTAAGTTCATTTTTTCAGATAGAATTCTAATGAGCTTTTGACATAAGGTTTCTCAGCTCATAGCAGAGGAGAGAGGTGGAAATAAAGGGGAATACCAACTGGTGATAAGAAAAGCAGCCAGAAACTGGTTGTGAGGGAGGAGGCAAAGACTAGATCTACCAGACACAAGGTCCCCTGGGCCAGAGGGTCCGGTAGAATTCCTGGAGAATGGGAGCTTGTCAAATAGAATGCAAAGTGCCTGGAGCAGGGACCAAGCTCATGGGTGTCAGGACAGATGCTGAACAACTGGAATCATTTCAAGCTCCATCAGCTTGATGGAGTCCGTCTGTGTGAGAAGTTAAAAGATCACCAGCTTTCCTCTCTTTTACTTTCACTCTGTCTCTGATGGCCAACAGGCTTGATGTGGTGGGGAAGGCATTGACTCTGGAGCCACTGGGGGCGCCACAGCGCACAGGCTGGCCTCAGAAGGACCCGATTTCCAAACTGGCCTCAGACACTTTACCACCAGGTGACCCCGGGGCAAGTCACTCGGCATGTCTCAGTCTCCTCAGCTACAGAATGTGGATCATAACGACACCTATCTCTGAGCGTTCTTGTGAGGATCCAATCAGATAATCTCTATAAAGTGTTTAGCACAGAGCCCTGTACACCGGCACTTAATAAATTCTTATTCCTTTACCCCCTTCTAGAGGCTAAAGACTTGGATTCAAATCCTGCCTCTGATGCTTACCACCTGTGCAAGCTTATAGAGGTCATTTAATTTTTCTGAGGCTCAGTTTTCCTCATCTGTAAGATGAAAGTGTTGAGGCAGATGACCTCTGGGGTCACTGGAACAATGGTCCCATAAAAGTAAAGTACCTAACAAAGAAAAGCCAAATGTCTGAGACAATCCTGGACCTACAGAGGCCTTCTCAAGGGGTCTAATTCAGTTTCTAATTCTTGCTGTGTCACATTCCTCCAGAATATTAGGCAGAGACATTGTGTGCCTGCGGTGGAGGAGGGGTCCAGAAATCCACCTGCTGGGTATTAAACCGGTTCCCTTAATAGGTTCCAGCTCAGCGGGTCTGGAATGTACCTAGAGTGAGCAAAGACAGCAGCTTACCCACTTTCCATCCTCTGATTGCATCTGCTGTTGACACACTGGGGCAGGGCATCCTGCAAGCCAGGGTCGATGGCTGTGTATGTCACTGGCTCCTGGTGGACCTCACAACTTGGATTTCTATTTGGAGAAAGCATGGAAGTTACTATAAACACACTATTCCTCTCAGTTAACCAGTCCACCCTCCCCAGATACAGGGGAATTTCTAGCCATGGTAGATGTGCAGAAAGTGTGTTCTATGAATGCTGATTAAGTATGGGACTTGGAGTTGGGAGGTGAGTTCAAATTCCAATAGCTGTATAGTAGCAGCAAAGTCCTTGAACATCTTTGGTCTTTGGTTTCTTCATCTATAAAATGAAGCTGGACACACTGGTACCATCTGCCTCACAGAGTTGGGAGGAAATCACTCCATAGAACGCAAAACACTAAAGAAATGAGATGTTCAAGTGAAAGAGCTGGGTTCTCTGGAGTCAGAGAACCCAGGTTCTAGTCCTGGCCAGCTTCAGAATCAGAGAGCCTGGGTTCTAGTCCTGGCCAGCTCAGAATCAGAGAACCTAGGTTCTAATCCTGGCCAGTTCCAGAATCAGGGACCCTGGGTTCTAGTCTTGGCTAGCTCAGGAGTCAGAAGACCTGGGTGCTAGTCCTGGCCAGCTCTGGAAATCAGAGGATTTGGGTATTTGTCCTGGCTGGCTCTGGAATCAGAGAACTTGCGTTCTAGTCATGATTGGACCTGGATCTCAGTGCTGGCTCCTTCCTCTTTCTTGGTTCAATCTGCTTCACTTGTCCGTACCTTGATTTCCTCATCTCTTAAATGGGAGGACTGGACTAGATGACCTGTTTGGCCCTTTTCACCTCTATGTCTATGAATTGGTCACCATGTAAGTGAGAGTTTTAACTTTGTAAATGACACATATGTTGTAAATGCATTGAGCTCCCTTCACTGCAAAGGTGGAGGTAGATTTCATTCTGAGGCATTTATGGGGCTCGCAGAACTTGGACTAGGCGATCCTAAGATGCCGCCCTCATCAGCCAAGATCCTGCCTCATCAGCTGAATACTTCATTAGGATGAATCACTTCCCCAGTCCCTCCCCAAAGCAACTAGTCGCACAACCTGCCCTGTTCATTTTTACCTGTTCTCTGCATTGGTGAGGTTGCCTGTGCACTCGTTGACCTCCAGAGGGCATTCACAAGGACATTCACATTCATTCTGTTCCATTCTTGAAAACAAAAATGGAAATGACCATGTACAATGTCAGCAAGAAACTTTTGATCACAATACACAAAGAGAAAATGAGATTCCAGGCTAAACTGAAGGATGCCAGGCCGGTTATTAAAACCACTAAGGTTTTAAATATTTGAGGGTGGGGGCAGGTTATAAATGCGATTTGTGATTTCATCTCTATGGAAATCTTGGTGTGGAAGCTCCTTTCTGCTGATGCAAAGCAGTCACTCAATAAACTTTTATTAAGCACCTACTTTACACAAAACACTGAGGAGACAGAGAAAGGCAACGCTCCATTCCTCTTCTCCAGGAGCTCCCATTCTAATGGGGGAGACCACACACAATTATACACAATTGTGTATAACCAAGATATCAACAGAAGAAATTAGAAATAAAGAGGGAAGGCACTAGTATTAATGGGGATGGATAAGACAGTTACCCGCCACTTTTCCTCTTAGAGAGAAGCCTGGGGGTCTGAGAGGTTAATGGACTTTCCCTACCGTCACCCAGCTGGGAAGTGTCAGGGGCAGGATTTGAACCCAAATCTTCCTGACTCCAAGCCCACCTTTCTGTCCATTCTACCTCATGACTTCTCTTTCAGTACATAGTAAGTTAAAACATCTGCCTCCAAACAGAGCTATCTACAGCAAGCCAGATGTGCTCAAAGGGGAGTGTATGTCTCTCCTTCAGCATCATCCCCCAGACGCCATTGATCTTGCACTCCCAAGGTCTTGTTAAAAATGCCAGTATCTATCTATCTATCTATCTATCTATCTATCTATCTATCTATCTATCTATCTATTTATTCATGTATGTATGTATGTATGTATTAAAGCAGGAAAAAGCAGGACCTCACCTTGCTTGGGGAGATCTAGGAGGGATTCTGATCCCTGTTTACCTGTGACAGTTCAGACAGAGCCTGTCCACCATACTGCACGCACAGAATGCCAGAGAATCACAGGTCTCATTCACTATTCCAACAAAAGCATTGGTTCCTGGGATTCTCGTCAGTCGGTATTTAGAACAGTGGCTGCCATGAACGAGGTTTGTCAAATCCCCCTGGAGAAGAACCAAGATGTTTCAGAGGTGGAGGGGAAACTTGCTTCTGGGGGAGAAGGGACGAGGGAAGAAAGCAAGAATTTATTAAGCACCTACTATGTGCTAGGCACTGTGCTGAGGGCTGACAAATATGATCTCATTGGCGAGGCAGACACTTGGCCGCTAACTTTATCTCACTACTTGGCGCAGATTGTTAACCGCCTCCCTTCAGCAAACTGGCTGCCTTTTCATAACAAGAATCCTGGCAAATCAATGAAGTCTCCTGTTCAAAAAGTAACCCCAACCAACCAGAGGAGACTTCTTTTTCTTGCATAGAAAGAACTATTTCCTTTCCTGAAATAATAAAGTGAGTCCAAGATTTACTTAAACTGATTCGGACTGAGATAATATATATAAAGCACTTGGCAAACCTGAAAAAGGCATATTATTATTAATGATTAGTAATTAGTATTGTTAATTAATAAGTAGAACCCAAAGAATCACATATGCAGTGACTACAATAATCAGTCGTTCTAGAAGTTTTTATTAAGTGTCTGCTGTATGCTAGGCCCCAGGAATACAAAGACAACGTATTTGAACAATGTAAACTACAAGAAAAATAAGGAGGAGCCAGGAATGGCCCTGGAGAAGAGTCGTGAAATAGAACCCTCCAGCAGGTCTGACCAGATGGCCTCACTCTCCCCATTGTCTTAGCTTAACAGCTGTTTTGCTTTCTTACATCGGAAGTTTGATTGGGGAAGGGAGAGAGAGACAATAGATCCTCAAATGACCATGATGCCAAACCAAAAGGCTCCAATAAAGACTGGTCAAAATAATAAAAGTAGCTGGCGTTTGGATATCAATTTAACGTTTGCAAAATGTTTTCCATGTATTATCTCATTTGATCCTCATAACAACCCTTGAAGGTGGGTGCTATTATTATCCCCATTTTATGGATGAGGAAACTGAGGCAAATAGAGGTTAAATGACTTGCCCAGGGTCACACAGCTAGAAAGTGTCTGAGGCCTCAGATCTTCCTGACTCCATATCCCACCTTCCAACCACTGTTTCATCTAACTCCTTGATGGAAAGAGCTCTACAAATGGATGCAGAGAGATGGAGAACAATTTATCCAATGGCAATAATATTATGAAAGAAAAAAAAAACGATTTAAAAGATTTTTAGAACTCAGATTAATGCACAGACAAAGCCCAGTTCTAGAGAACACTACCTACCTCCTGCTAGAAATGTGATGAGATTAATGACGAGGAGAAGAGGGACAAGCATTTTGGGACATGGCCAATGTAAGAAATTGTTTTGCAGGATGTTTGTTATAAGGTTTTTTTCTTTTTTTGTTGTTCAACTTGGGGAAGTAAGTGGGCAGGAGAGAAAATAATTCCTTCTTTTAATAATTTTTTTTTTAAAAAGTACTTTCTTACAATAATGCCAAAGGGGCAAGTAGTGGAAGTATTATCTCCATTTTACAGATGGGAAAACTGAGGTGCTGCTGACTTGCCTCAGGTGATACAACTAGTAAATTGAAGGTTTGGGATTCAATCCCAGGCCTTCTGGTTCCAGATCCAAATTGACCCGGCTGATTTAGCCGCCTCATTGATCAAACACGCTGGACATTATCCAACATTGAACTTGGGGCATATCTAGCACATCCTTTGCCCAAGTCACTCACCCTTCTTGTTACCTAGTGTGTGTTTTAGAGGAGGCCCTCGCGTTAATATTGCTGTAAGCAAAGTTAACCAGAAAGGGAAGCTGGAAGCCTCTCTTCCCATACGAGCACTCCACTCAAAGTCAAATGTAAAGAATTTGCAGTTTTCTGTAGCCTAGTTCCCACCCATCACCATGCCTGACCAAGACCTGAGCTCCTTCGCATTAAGAGATGACTTGAGAACAAGAGATAGCAAAGGGTTAAAACAAATTCCCGACAAAACAAAGACGGGCAATAGAACCTACAATTAAAGCAGGAAGCCAGCTCTCCAGGTGTGTCTGCTCCACAACCTATGGGAGGGGGAGTGGGGGGGACAATGGGAGGGGTGGGGAGTGGGGGAAGCTCACTTACCACAAGACTGGTGTTAAATTTATAAAACCTCTGCACTGTCCGGTCGCTGAAACTGTTACACAGATTTTTCTTGACAAAATTAGGGTGGTTCAGAATGTCATTTGCCACCAGCGGCTCCTAGGAGGTGGAAGGAAAGAGTTGGTCAGCTGTGCAAGTCACTTCATGGCAATTCAACAAGCATTTATCAAATGACTCCAATGTGTGGCAGGAAGTATGCTGGCCACCGGGGAACCAAGACAAACAGCAGCTGATGCCCTCAAAGAGCTTACCTTCTACTTGGGGGAAAACGTGCACCAGATAAGGAAACAGCAAAAGGGGAGTACAAGGTCATTCTAGCCAGGGAATGCAGAAGGGGTAATAATTGGGAGAATAGGAACTCATGCTAGAAGGAAGCTAAGGCATTCCTAGAGATAGAAGCATGGAGAATGAGCACTCTAGGAAAGGGGTACAGCCTGTGCAAAGCCCCAGAGACTGGAGATCAGGGATAGAATGTCCCATAAGGGGAATGGCAAGTAAGCCAGGTTGTCTGGAGTGTAGAGTGAAGGAAGGGCAGCCTGGAAAGACAAGGAGAATTAGATGGTGAAGGGCTTTTAATGCCAAGAGACCAGTTTGTACGTCATCCTCTCTATAGCCCTAGAAGCTTCTTGCATGGGGCAGTCATGTGTTTTAGAGGTATCACTTTGGCAGCTCTGTGTAGGAATAAATGAGCTTCACCTCCCTTCACAGCCAATACCTTGTGCGTGATGTGCTGCTGTTCCACAGGCGCATGGCCTTTGGGATCAATGAGTGTTGGGTGGGCCACCAGGTAACCCCTGTCCTCCATGATGAAGCACCTGTTCCAAAAACAATAAAAGCCACATACCTCATCGATCTGAGCAAGGGTCAAGAGAGTCCAAAAACAGTTTCCTGTTAACTCTGAAGAGTAAGACTACGCATAGATCTAAGTTCCTGAGGTCAAGGCTAGGCAAATCAATAAGCATCCATTGCGTGCCTACTGTATGCCGGGCACTGTGCTAAGTTCTGGGGATACCGAGAAAGGCAAAACCAATCATTTTTGAAGAAAACCCTTCTTGCTGATAAGGTGCATCTCCCAGGACGTGAAACTAGAATGGGGTGTTAATTATGGAGCTCAGCAATACAAGTGGAGCCTGTACCCTAGGAAAGCAAAACAAGGCATTTTTCCAATGTGACAACATCTGGAAAGCTGAATGCAGAAGGAATCTAAAAGATCGCACCCAGGTATTTGTATTCCCCAAATTTTAAGCCAATCACACAATTCCCTTTTGCATATAGATCCAAATATATAAAATTATATTCAGAGATCATATCAAGAAATTCATTTAATGGAACTCTAAAATATGCCAGGGCAGCTAGATGGCACAGTGGATAGAGTTCTGAGCCTGGAGTCAGGAAGACTCATCTTCCTGAGTTCAAATCTGGTCTCAGACACTTACTGGCTGTGTGACCTTGGGCAAGTCACTTCACCCTGTTTGCCTCAGTTTCCTCATCTGTAAAATGAGCTGGAGAAGGAAATGCCAAACCGCTCCAGTATCTTTGCCAAAAAAAAACCCCAAAACCCCACAAAGAGTCAGGTACTACTGAAAACTACTGAACAAAAACAAAAATATGCCAGGTTATAATTGCATCAAACTGAAATCTATATTGCCGTTTATATTTCATATTATTTTTACATGGTAGAAGACCTATTACAAAGGCAAATGGGAGTAAAAACTGTCATCAACAGCGAAATGGAGGGGTTAGCTAAGTAGAAAGAGCCAGAATAACCACTGTCCAGCCTGTATGCTCCACTGGCACCATCAGACTACTATGAGAAGGCAAGGAAGACTTCTTGTGTGTTATTGTGGTTGAGTCATTTCAGTTGTGTCTGGCTCTCTGTGAGCCCATTGGGGGTTTTCTTGGCAAAGATACTAGAGCAGTTTGTGATTTGCTTTCCAGCTTATTTTAAAGGATGAGCAAACTGAAACAAAGTTAAGTGACTTGCCCAAGTTTACACAGCTAGCAAGTATCTGAGTTTGGATTTGAACATAGGAATATGAGCTTTCCTGACTCCAGATGTTCTTTTAAATATCTGGAAGACAAAGACTTCCATTCTTCAGAAATGGAACAGTGCCTTCAGAGGCTTCTGATTTTCTTGCCACCACAATCTTCTTAGGCCTAACAACAAAAACACAACCCAAGAAAGAAAGACAGAAATGGAAACCCTTGTCTTCAATAGGAATGTCTGATTTCTAATAGAAATTTGGGGACATCCTTTGTCACAGATACACTTTATACCAGAGACTATGTCTATGCTGTAGAGTGTCATGCCTAAGTATAGAAAACTACTATCTCCAAAAGAAAATCTCTAGGCCAGCACCCAGGGCATACCCTCACCTCCCCTGTGCCAAAGCTCTCTGAGAAGCTGTATACATCATGCTCAGAGACCCCCAGGTCCTTTCCCATCCTTCTTTGTTTTGTGGTGTTTAAGCGCAATGGCTGTAGGAATTAGACAGGCTTACCGTATCTTGTTGCCGCCATCTTGGTTACAAACTGGTAACAGATCCATGAGAACTTTGTAGAAGTATCTCAGTGTGAAGTCAATACCCATCACTGCCACGGTGTGCCCAGAAGACATCTGCGTACTTTATAGATACGAGAAAGCAAAAGATAAAGAAATGAGTGTCTGCCATTCTGGGCACGTTCCAGAGTCGGGCTCTGCTCTACATAGAGGTTTAGCACAACATTCCACATACAACCACTGGTTTGACATAGCATGGAGTTTTCCTGAGAATTAAGAGAGTTTATAGAAATGACGGAATGATAAGAATGACTTTCCTCTGACCTGGAATTCAAGCTCCCCCATTTGGAATCTTTGATTTAGTGAGCATTCATTCACCTTATCTTACCTGAACCCAGACCCACAGCAGCTCCTCTATACCACAGTGCCAGTATGATGTACTAACTTTCTGTTTCAACAATCCTGCTAGCAGCTACCATGGGGGTGAAAAACCAACCCAAGCCCAACAACAAGAACGCTGCAAGCCTAGGTCCTTTTGATCTGCTTTACTAAGGAAGGCAACGCTAAGGGGTTAACAATATTACTTTAATCCAGCATACAAATATCATTCACTTAGTTCAGGGGAAAAAGCCAGCACCCTGAACTTCGGAGCAAATATAAACAAGTCACAAACATCAATAGATGATTCAAATCTCAATTCATAGTTACCAGAGTTTAACAAAGTCCAAACATCCGGGTTTACAAGCTGGAGGGCTCTTAACTACAGCTGCCCAGTCTCCACTTCAACATGCCTCCAAGAGTGAGACCCCTCGCAAATAGCTCTGCTCTAGCTTTTTGT
>CM053626.1:324298538-324324330 GCA_028646595.1 Phalanger gymnotis | reverse complement strand
TGATACATTGCTGATATTCTACATTGGTAGAATAAAATTTCACCTTGGGAATTCCCTTTACCAAAGGGTCTAGTCTCCATCCCTAGGTCTTCCAGTCTGAAGCAGGTGGTTAGCTCAGGTGGTCTAGAAGTTTCCTTCCAATATAAGACTCTATCGTGATGACAAAGAGCAGCGGTAAACTGCATGGTGTACATTTATATGCTTCGCATTCCTATTTTTTTAACCTGCATTTCAGAGATATGCTGTTGCCTTAGCAACCGTGGAAGAAGATCTCAGCGGAGACAAACTGACTTTTCTGCTCCACAGATAAGAGGCAGCCATGTTCCTTCTCCATTCAGAATGGATGCCTGACCAGCCTCTTAATCAGTGATTGCACCTCCTCAACACTCTATTAAATTCCAAATAATAAAAATAGAAATTCCCCGGATAAGGATAACAATACACGTTATGGAATCACACCAAGGCTTCCAAATACTGCTGTTCAACAGTCTTTTTAGTTATATCTGACTCCCTGTGACCCCATTTAGGGTTGTCTTGGCAAAGATACTGCAGTGGTTTGCCATTTCCTTCTCCAGCTCATTTTACAGATGAGGAAGCTGAAGCAAACAGGGTAAAGTGACTTGCCCAGGGTCACACAGCTAATGTGTGTCTGAAGCCAGATTTGAACTCAAGAAGAGGAGTCTTCCTGACTCCACGATTAGCACCATCCACTGCAGGGTTGCCTAGCTGTCTGAATGTTAATTGATGCTAAAACACTGATTAGCATGAAGATGTAAGCTAGGACACAGGCAGAGACAGGTTTGAACTGAGGTATCCTGAATTCCATTGGCTCGAAATAATTTGTAAAGCTTTGCACTTCTAAGATTAAACATTCAAGTAAGCTCCCCCCCTTATTCCCACCAAGAGGGAAGAAACTTTAAGCACAAAAAGGCACTGGGTAGGACTCACTTGATTAAAAATTTTGGTGCCTATGAAGCATGTTGAGGGAATTGGGGAAGCAGCTTTTGGTTACAAATAGGGCAGGACCCCTTTGCTGGCAAAATGTTCTCTTTCCTGGAAAGAAGACACTGCCTTTTGTGACCTGAGCTGTCAGAGCTTAGACTACAGTATGGTAATATCTCCAATTATTCAGAGGACAGAGGTGAGCAGATTAAGATCTTGGTACTAGGGAACACAGCTAGGAGCATGCGACCTGACGAGAACTTCAGTCAAAAGCAGATCTTGAGGCACAAGCCTTTGGAGGCTGCTTTCTCTTGAGCACCCCTTCCTTGGGCAGGGCAGGAGAGGAGAGGCTTTTTGGTTCCTTGTCTCTGTCTTGCTTCTTTTCCCCCAAAGAATGGAACATTTGGGGACACTGGGGCTCATCGCCTTCTCTGTAAGCAACAGTAGATAAAGGACTACTTTTCTGATAGTCCGAGGATCAAACAACAATCTCTCTTTGTCTGTCTCTACCCTGGAAGTTGGGAAATCTGTGTGGCCTCATGCCAAGATGGGCTAAAGTAGGCCCAGAAGAGATAACCATTGACCACCTCTTTTCATTCATAGTTAGTTTGCTAGTGGTGCAGTGGATGAAACGTTGAATCTAAAGTCAGGAAGGACCAAGTTCAACATCTCCGTACCCCTACATTTCTTAGCTGTGTGACCCTGGGCAAATAATTTAACTTCTATTTGTCTCTGCTTCCTCATCTGTAAAATAGGGACCATAATAACACCTACCTCACAAGGTGTTGTGAGGATCTAATGAGACAATATTTTTAAAGTGCTTCACAAACCTTGATGCCCTAGAGAAATGCTATTTGTGTGTCCTGTATTTTTAAGATTATAGGATCAAAGTTCTGAATAAGGAAGGGACCTCAGAGGCCATTTAACTCAAACCTTCCATTTTACAGATGAGGAAAATGAGGCCCATAGAAGTTAAGAGATTCACCCAAGGTCTTATAAAAAGAAAGCCCCAGAGCCAGCAATGAAGCCAAATTCTCTGATTCCAGAATCAGTGTTCTTGTACCATCTCTCTGTGTTGTCTCCTTGAGGACTCACATTCTCTTTACCTACAAGACATTTGGGTGTGGCTGAGGGTTCACACAGAGCTCAGAATTCCTCCTGACCACCAGTGAGCCTTATCATCTCCGTCCAATATTGTTCTCTCTCCTGAGCAACACCATTTATTTATTTAGTAGGATTTAGCCTGTGGAGGGCTGTGTCTGACAAGGAGCTCCTATGGCGTAAAGGGTGGTCCTGAATAAATCTGAACTACTGTAGTCTCACGAACAGATTCTGGTGGGAGAAAATTAGGGTAGTCTTGCTACCAGGACCTGAGTCGAATCATGTTATTCATTACCAGTGTGGCATTGTCACTTAACTTGCTTTTGCCTCCACAATCTCTGTAATCCCTAAGGTTCAAAGGAGTTAATGTGCATAAACTGCTTTAAAACATCCAAATACTGGTAAATGTCTGTAATCTATGAATGACCTAGAGAACCTCTAGGGTGCCTTCCAGGTCTAAAGCCATAACGTACAGCACCTTTGACCCATTGCTCCTATCCAAAAAGACAGGGGATTTCCCCCCCTCTCTTTCCTGGCTGTTAAAATCACGAGCTGATGTGTTTCCTCCTGCTGAATAGCACTGACCTCTAAGGTCCCAGGGAAATGAGACGTATTGAACCTCTGCCCCACAAACATGTCTTCACATGGTCTTGTGCCATCAAGGATAAGCCAAGGGTGCACTCTGAGTTTATCAAGGGTGATCAATCACCAGGGAGATTGCTGACATATATCTCCACTATCTCAAATGTAGAGATGAGACTCATTACAAGGGTGTTAGCTAAGGCCCACATAGCAGACAGCAGCTAATGCCAGCAGTGGCCTGGGTGGTGGAATCTGTTCTGAAGCAGTGTTTACAATTTTATTCGTGAAATATCATGATGTGTTAAAGGTAGCATGGGAGAGAGGCTAGACAGCCACACTCAGAGTCAGGGGCTCTACCCCAGAGTCTGTGTGATCCTGGGCAAGTCACTTACCCAGTCACTGCCCCAGGAACCTTTCTAAGAATATAAATTACAGAAAAGCTGCTCATTTGTTCTAGAAAAGAGAATTTCTCACCAGAACTCACCTACAATGATGAAATCACAAGTCTGATAAAAAAAAAGAAATATTATGAGAGGTGTTGTAAGAAGCAAACAACTTCTGTGACTCATGGAAAAATCAGCACCTCGTTGGGTGGAGCCACTGGTTGCCTTCCCCTTCTTCCTTCCATTCTCCAGCTCCCTTTAACAGGTAGTCTTCTCCTATTAGAATTTAAATGCCTTGAGGGGAGGGACTGTTTGGTTTTTATTTGTATTCCCAGCATTTAGCAGGAAAACTGGCACATAGTAGGCACTTTATAAATGATTTTCTCTCTCCTTTCTCTGTCTCTGTCTCTCTCCTCTCCCCCCCCTCTCTCCCTTTCCCTCCCTCCCTCCCCCCCTCTCTTTCTGTCTCTGTCTCTCTCTGTCTCTCTCTCTCTCTTTCTCTCCCTCCCCACCCCCTGCTTTCTCCATCCATCTCTTTATCTAGAGGTGGCTAGGTGGGGAGTGGACAGAGAACTGGGCCAGGATTCTGGGAGACTTCTGTTGAAATCTGGCCTTAGGCACCTCCTAGGTATGTGATTCTGGACAAGTCACTGGACAAGTCAGATGCCTCAGCTTCCTCAAAAAATGGTGATAAAAACAGCACCTCCTTCCCTGGGTTGTATGGATCAAATGAGTTAATATTTGTAAAGTGCTTAGCACAGGACCTGGTATATATATGGCACCTAAAAAATGCTTGCTCCATTCCTTCCTCTTCATCTCTTTCTTTTATTTATCCACCCATATTTCTATCTATTTCAATTTCAACACCCATCTATCTACTCTTCAGTATTGCCTACTGTCAATCATAAAATCAAGTCAGCATTAATTAAGTGCCTACTGTATGCCAGGCCCCGTACTAAGCCCTAAAGATACAAAGAAAGGCAAAAATAGACATTATTTTCCACGAACTCATGATCTAATGGCAGTGACAGCACGCAAACAATGCTGTACCAGCAGGATCTATACAGAGTAAGCTGGAGCTAGTCTCAGAGGGAAGGCATTTGCAGTGAGAACTGGGCCAGGCTTCTTTGCAGAAGGGAGGATTTGAGCTAAGCTTTGAAGGAAGCCAGGAGTAAAGAATGAGGAAGGAGGCTGCCAGGCCTGGAGTACAGTCAGAGAAAACACAGCAGCATCAGTTGGCGGTGGGAAGGAGCCTGTTAGCCCCTCATCTTACAAAGGAAGAGTCGGAGGCCCAGAGGGACCCAGAGACTTGCCCAGGGTGGTGCTGGAATAAGTATCAGAGGGGACTGGTTGGTGCTCAGCCTTCCTGTAACTGAAGGCATCATCATGGTGCTATTCAGCTAAGGCTGCTTTCCAGGTACTGGGGGTGGGGTGGGTGGAATATCTACCCATATAATTAAGGGATCTGAACAGCCTGTCTCTCGACCTGCTTACCCTTAGATCTCCACCCAAAAAGTCCTTCGTGTTTGTGTCTGCACACATAACTTTGGCTTCTATGCCATAAGCTCTAAACCCAATTTGTCAGTGATCTTGAGGAATTTTCCCAAAGCTCGTGTATGCAAATGGGAAATGTATACCAAGCCTGCATTTGGAGCCTAGGGAAGTGGAATAGCAGAGTGGGTGAGGAAACAGGTTCAAATTAAGCCCCACAAGGCAGCTAGGTGGTGCAGTGAGTAGAGCGCCGGACCTGGAGTCAGGAGGACCTGAGTTCAAATTTGGCCTCAGACACTTGACATACTTACTAACTGCATGATGTTGGGCAAGTCACTTAACCCCAATTGCCCTGCCTTCTCCTTCCAAAAAAAAATTTAAGCCCCAGACACCGACCAGCCACGTGACCATAGCCAAGTGGCTTAGTATCTCCAACTCATCTGTAAAATAGTGATAACCATCTTTGTCCTGGCACATTATCTCTCCCATTAGACTGTAAGCTTCCTGAGGGCAGGCTCTGATTTTCTCAGTATCCTCAACACTTCCTACAGGGCTTTATACATCAGAGTTCAGAGCCACCCTTGACTCAGGACTCTCCCTCATACAATACATATAGGAAGCTGTGCCATCTTGTACTCTCTGCTATCTGGTGCCTATTCTCTTCTCATCCAGTCACCAGATTCATTCGAAGCCACACCTAGTTCAAAAGCCTTCTGATTAGTCTTTCTTCCTCTAGTCTCTCCTTAATCCACTTCATTCCACACACTTCTGCCAAAGGGACTTTCCTCCGAGGCACCATGATTGCACAGTTGTTAGTGTTGGACCCAGTATCAGGAAGACCTGAGTTCAAATCCTGCCTCTGACGCTGTCTAGCTATGTGACCCTGAGCAAGTCACTTAACCTGTTTGCCTCAGCTTCCTCATCTGCAAAATGGAGATCACAACAGTACCAAATTCCCAGGATTGTTGAGAGAATAAAATGAGTAAAGCACTTTGCAAACCTTAAAGCACCACATAAATGCAGACTACTGTTATTATGATCATTGGTATTATTTACAAGCCTGACTAGGTCACTCCCCTATTGGATAGACTCCAGTGATTCCCCAGCACCTCCATGTTAAAACCTAAGCTCCTCTGTTGAGTGTTTAAAGTCCTTCCTAGCCCATCCCCAGCTATCTTCCCAACCTCAATGGACATGACTCCCCTCACATATTTGACAATCCAACTGAGCTAACCTCTCTGTTCCTCGGAAAACACCCTCCACCTCCACCTCCACACCTTTGCACGGCTGTCCCCATGCCTAGAATGCCCTCCCTGCTAAAATCCTTCTCTTCCTTCAAGGAACAAGTTATAGATTGACCTTCTACAAGAAGCCTTTCCTGAATCCTCCACTACTATTGACATCTCCCCTTTGAAGCCACCCTGTATTTTTTTCTGTAATTATCAATTCAGGGGTTGTCTTCCCTGAAAGAATGTAAGATTCTTGAGATCAGGCATAGTTTCCTTCCCAGTGCCTAGCACATAGTAGGTGCTTAATAAATGCTTTAAGTTAATAAACATTTATTAAGTACTTATTCATTCATTAACATCTCATTTTACAGATAGGGAAATTAAGACTCAGAAAGTTTAAGTGACTTGGTCAAGACCTCAAACCTAAAAAGTAAGTGACAAAGCTGGAATGAGAAACCAGGTAATTGTACACTGATTCCAGCACTCCTTCAATCCAAAGATTCTGGAAAGTTCTGAGGAGTCAGGCATGAGGACACTCTTCTTCTCCACTCAATAATTCTACTTCCTTTAGAAATTGCCCATTCAAAGGATTATAGATTTAGAGCCAGAAGGGGCACTAGGGTCCTCTGGTCTAGAGTTTCTTAACCTAAAAGACATAGACTCTCAACGGGAGTGGGAGAAATTACATCTTTATTTCAATAGAATTCATTTTTCTTCCTCTCTCCCTCCTTCCCTCCTCTCCCTCCCTCCCTTTCTTCTTTTCTTCCTTTCTTCTTTCCTTCCTTTCTTCCTTCCTTCCTTCTTTCCTTCCTTCCTTCCTTCCTTCCTTCCTTCCTTCCTTCCTTCCTTCCTTCCTTCCTTCCTTCCTTCCTTCCTTCCTTCTTCCTTCCTTTCCAAAAGAGGTTAAAAATTTGTGAACTCCAATCTCTTCATTTTAAAGATGAGGAACTCAAGGGAAAGTGACTTTGACAGGGTCACACCAGTAGCAACTGGCGAAGCAGGGATTCAACTCCACATGCTATGGCCCCAAACCCATGTCTGTCCAGTGCCTCTTTTTTGATTTCCTATGTGAGACACTAACCTTTCATGATTCCCCATATCCGTGCCTTGCTCCAGCTTAAAGCTGCTGCTTCTACTTACGGTTTTCACTGGTTCTTTGTATCTAAATAAGAAGTTCTCATTCATTTAGTCCCTATTTCCAAAGAGTACTTTTGGCAGGCTAAAAAATGGCCCAGACATGAAAGCGTTACCTGGAAGAATGAACCGTGTGGCTTATTGTGACCACGTAGCCGGCTCCTCCAACATCCAGGTACGGACCAGTCAAGGAAATCAGCCCAGGGTTAGCCACCGCATGCAGATACCTAAGGGAAACCAAGAAAAGGCGTAGCATGTTCATGCTCTCCAAACGTACTGCAAACACAGTGCTCCAGCGCTTTCAGAGGATCGAAGGCATATTGTGAAAATGTGTATTGTTAGACATATGAAATGCTTATTTTGACTTCATGAGATAAAAGAAGGTGGAAGGGACTGCTGAGATCATTGAGCTTAACTCCCCATTTTACAGATGAGGACACCGAGGCCCAAGGAAGTCATGTGACTTATCCAAAGTCACACAGGAGCTATGTAACAAAGGTCTTATTTGAGCTAAGCTACATCAACCTCTTTACAAAGATCATAAAACCATGTGTAAAGTATTTTTGATTTAATAAACACATCATTTATGGCTCAAAATATAAAATCTTGATTTCAACAGTTGTTGCCCACTGTCTGTAAAAAAATACACGTAGAATACAAATGCTTTTGATACAAAAACTGCCTCAGTAAAGATAGCTCTTAGTATTTCATGGAAATTCTAAGGCTTTTAGAGTAGAATTCTTTGTCCCTGCTTATGTTGGTTATAAATCGCACCTGTGGTACCCTAAGGTACACAAGGGTTATTGGGTCTTGTTTCTAAAAATGTTGTCAAACCCTTTGCTTGTCCCACATTCTGACTTCTGCCCTTCCCTATAGGTCAGGAGGCTCTGATGTTCCCACTTAAAAAAAAAAGGCAGCCCAAGCCCCACTTTCTGAAGTATGGAGCTGCTAATTTACAGATGGAAGGAAGTCACGTAAAGGGGGAAAAAAAGGAATGACTAGGTTAAAAAAAAAGTTTGCCACCTACAGAAAAGGATGAGAGGCTAGGAAGGACCAGTTCCCAAAAGAGTTTATCAATCCTGTTTCTCTGCTACAGAATCTCCCTGCAGCCTCCATGGATTAGCTTTTGCCATTTAAAAGCAATACTTCTAAGAACAATGCCCACATGAAAGAGGGCATTTTTGAGTTTGCAGGAGGCAATCTTAACCTGTGTCATACCCAGGATAGTATCTTGAGAAGACTAAGCAATGGGAACTGAGATTTGCTAATTCAAAGTATGCAAAGTGGGTCATATTAATTCCAGATATACTAATGGTTCTATTACTTTATACAGACAGAGTTCTATTACTTCTATTACAGAGTTCTATTAATTTCAATTATAAAGACTTGGGTTCTGTTAATTTCACCTACACAGACTGTTAATTCTAGCTATGATAACTTGGTTCTGTTAATCCAGCTATAACTAGGTTATGTTAATTTTAGCTACTTAGACAAATCTGTTAATTTCAGCAACAGAGATTAATTTCTATTAATTTCATCTATAATAACTGGGTTCTGTTAATTTCATGTATTTTGACAGATCTGTTAATTTCAACTACAGAGACTGATTTCCATTAATTTCATCTATGATAACTGTTTTCTGTTAATTTCAGCTCATTTGTCAGTTTTGCTAATTTTAGCTATACAGACTGGGTTCTGTTAAATTCAGCTATTTTGACAGATCTGTTAATTTCAGCTGTATAGACTAGGTTCTGTTAATTCCCACTATGATAACTGGGTTCTTTTAATTTCAACTAATTTGACAGTTTTGCTAATTTCAGCTATACAGACTGAGTTCTGTTCATTTCAGCTATGTGGCTTGGGCCCTAGTGATGTCTATTATACAAACTGGGTACTATAAATTTCATCTGGATCGTTATAGAGAAGCGTCAACAAAAGTATCAATACAATTGGCCATCAGGTATAGAAACCTAAAGAAGAACTTTAAAAATATGTTTTGAATTGAAATATGTTGTGGAGAATAAATGTAGACATTTGCAGCCTGGAAATGTTTATGAAGAGATAAGGCAGAGCAACTTCACATACAGAGGCAAACACTAAAGCTTCTGTTAATGACACATTAAAAAACATCTATTCAAAATATATATATTTTCAATGCCATCAGTCTCTTCCTTCAAGGTAAATCACTCAGGGTGTTTTATTTTGTGTCTGTCTAACGTCTCTCAAGAAATGGGCAGGGGGACCCTCTGATCATGGAACCCCCTGAAACTTACCATTGTCTCCTAGTGGGATCAAATGCTTTGTCCATGAGTGAGCCAGGATAAATTCTGAGGACTCCATTGGGCGTTGCTATGTAACGGCGGACAATGTAAGTATTCAGGCTACTCATTTCCATTTGTGTCATCCATTCATCTGTGACGTGACTGGTAGCCATTACTTCATTTCTGACAGAGAACTGTGAGACAAAGGTAGTGGGGTGGGGAGGACATAGCAGGGATCCTTTAAAACTCACATTAAAAAAAAGAAGATAGTAAGTTGCTGGCAGGGTTTCCCAAAGACCTAGCGCAGAGAATCCAAACCCAATTACTTCTTTAAAGCTATCTCACACCAGATGGGCACAGCCAAACTTGAAGGAAACAAAGACGATTACAGATAAAATATATTTCAGCCAACATAAGCATAACCAAAAGTTTGTCCTCTCTAGGATTCAGCCATTGAAGAAAAGGAAAAATCTACATCTCGTACTATTAAAAAAAATCTTATCTTTGCTTTTGAGGATCTTGGATCATCTTTCCCTAACCACAGACAGCAGGGATGTTTCACGTCTTTCCCCTGGGAAAATAAGGGCCTCCAAAGACTTTACTGCCCTCTGTTTCACACTCAACTCTCCCCCCCTTCTCTTCCCTTGAAATCCTATGGTACATCTGAAGCCTGAAAAGGATTCTTTAGCTAGTCCGCAGGGCTTCCTAATCCATCAGAAGGGTCCCCACTGATCAGCTGTGGCCAAGTCATATGCTGTCTGCCATTATCCCTCCAGCTGAGGGGCATGGCCTGGGCCCAGAGTTCCCACACTGCAGGATCACTGCCTCAGGCTTCAAGGCCACCCCCAAGGATATGCATCCCTAAACAATCCATAGACAAGTGCTTACTTTTAGCCCAGGGTTGGCAATGAGGCGGGTGTTGTCACTCAGGTAGGCAGTATAGTGTTCTACCATGCGCTTGGTCTCTGGTTGGCTCAGATGCTCATAGGGAGAAGAAAAACTGCCTGCAGATAGCATAACCGTGGGGCTTTCTGAAAGACACCCATATAAAAAAAGAATTAGAATCTACTGAATTTTCATTCAAATACTGAAGAGTCAAGAGTCATTCAGCCCCCTTTCAGCTCCTATCCACCAGTTGAACTGGACTATTGACCATCCCCAGAATATTCTTCTCACACCTCATTTTTCTACCTCCATGTTTTTGCCCATACAGTTCCCTCCTCCTGGAATCTGCTCTCCACAGCTAACAGCTTGTCAAATCCTTACTGGCCCTTTAAAAACCACTTTAAGTAGTATTTCCTGTCTTCCCCAATGGGGCATAGTTTTCTCTTCACCTTTGCCTTTTAGAATCCCTAGATCCATTCAGGGTTCAGTTTCAGGCTAAGAGAAGGCTGCCACCTTCTCTAACTACTCAGTTCTTAAATCCTCCTTCCTCATCAAATGAAGTATTTGTTAAAGTGCCTAACACAGTGCCTGGCATATAGTAGGCACTTAATAAAATCTTATTCCTTTCTCTTCCTCAATCACTGAACATTGAAAAAAAAATTCCATATTTATTCATCTATGAGTGTGCTGTCTCCCATGTTAAAGTATAAGCCTTTGAAGAGCTTTTTGTCTTTTTTTGTATCTCAGGTGCTCAGTAAAGAGCCTGGTATGGAAAGATCCTTTATTAATGCAGATAGGCATCTTTTTGGAGTGCTTAATAAATGGATGGTGATTGACTAGCTGACTCTGTAGTGTTGCCTCCTGCTCCAAGGACATCCTGCTGGATTGGCTTCTTTCTTTCTTTTTTCAACCTTCCAGGATCAGGGTTCTACCCATGGGATTCCATTAGTCTCCCCCAACACAAGTCACATCTTGGTCAATGGTCCTTCAGAGCCACTGTGGCTGCAAGATGGATCACCCTCTTGTCCAACTAGTGATGGGACTTTGTGCACTTAGGAAGCAGGTCCTTCAACACTGGCCTTCATGGCCACCTGTTACTGGGCCTGACTTAGAACCTTCCCATGAAAGAACCAGTCAAAGTCCAGTCTTTGCCAGCATGGGCTGGGAGAACCCAGGGCCATCACCACTCCCAAACATGGCACCTGAGGAAGACTGTAGGGGAAGACATCTTTTCTAAAATGAAAACATCCCAACAAAATAAACACATCCAATCCAGGACAACAAGCATTTATTGAGCACCTACTAAGTGCAAGGTACTAAGTGTAGCTCTGGTGATACAAAAATAACAGAAATTTGCATTCTCTGGGTTTAGGGGAAGTCTGCTGCATGTAAATAGATCAGCATACACATGGTGCAGGATACTTTGAGAAGAAAAGAGTACATGACTAGGGCACTAGAAAAGGTTAATGAGCTGGGACTGGAAAGGAGCTAGGCATTCTAAGAGGTGGGGCTAAGAAGGGAAAGAGTGTGTGAAAAATCTCAGAAGCGCGAGATGGATCACCATGTTGGAAAATCTGTCTTTGGTGGGTGAAGCCACAGCTTGATTCCCCGTGAGACCTGAGATAAGACAACTTCCTTCCCTGAAAAATGGAGTCGAATTTGATGACCTCCAAGGCTGCTTTACCTCTCAATCTATCAGAATATGATTAAATAATCTTGCTTTGTGGGACAACACACAAACCACTTTGCTTCCCTAGACTTGAGAAGACTGGATTAGATGGTTTTATTCCCTATGCAAAATTTTTACAAAGTCACTCCATCTTTATGGGCCTCAGTTCATCCCTAAGACAAGGAGTGGCAGCTGGGTGGCACAGTAGATAGTGCTCTGGGCTTAGAGTCAGGAAGATTTGAGTTCAAATCTGGCTTCATGCACTAACTGAGCAAGTCACTTAATCTTGGTTGCCTCAGTTTCCTCATCTGCAAAATGAGCTGGAGAAGGAAATGGCAAGCCACTCCAGTATGTTTTCCAAGAAAACCCCAAATGGGGTCATGAAGAGACAGACATGACTGAAAGGACTATCACCACTCTCAACAAGAAAAGGCATTCCTCTAGACAACTTTTGAAGTCTCTTTGTGACACTAATACTGTGATCTGATCAATAAACACTTATTGAGTATCTCCAGTGGGGGGAAACCAGGAACGAAACAAGGAGTCTCCTCCCTCGACCTCTGTTCACAGCACATCTTCCATGATGGCTTTCTGAAAGGAACAGAAATAGAAGCTGGGAAGCCTCCCCGGGCATTACCAAGTGTAGAGAGCTGCTTGAAATGGAGGCAAGCGCTGGGCTGGCCCAGCAGGTCCAGCCGATGGTAGAGCAGTTTGCTGCTGGGCACGGTGTTCAGGTTCTTCAGCTGCCTGACGGGCACCTCCGGCTGGATCACTACAATGCACAGAATGAAGGAGGTGTCCTGCACCTGAAAGCAAGGCCAAAGACACACCATCAATGATGCTACAGCTGCAGTGGGAAGATGGCAAGCTGGCAGGTTCTCTATGGTGTTGGCTCTGCTTTCCTGTGGGAAAAAGTCACAGGGAAGAAACATCTCTGCATCGTGTACAGAGCCCTGGTCTTGAAGGCAAGGAGATCCAGGCTCCATATCCCCAATTTTTGGCTGAGAAAATCATTTAACCCTGCTGTGCCTCAGTTTTCTCATCTGTAAAATAGGAATGACAGGAATATCTACCTCACAGGGTGGTTGTGAAGATCAAATGTAATAGTATACCTAAAACGGGGTATGGGTAGGGTGATGGACTTGGAATCAAGATGTCCAGAGTTCAAATCCTACCTCAGACACTTAGTAGCTATGTGACCCTGGGGCATGCACAACCTCACTGAACCACAGTTTCCTCATCTGCGAAATGGGTTAATAAGAGCACCAAAGTCCCAAGGTTGGCATGAGGACTGAACAATATGTCGAAAATACATTGCAAACGTTAAAGTGCTATAGAAATGTGAGCCATTTTTAATATCATCACTACTACCTGGTCCTTGTTGGGATCAAATGAATGAAAGACTATAAAATCCTTTACAAACCTCCAAGTACTATAATATATCAGTTGTCCTTCTTGTTATGTTTATTTACATGATGAAGAGAGAAGGCCTAGAAAAGAGTTTGAGAGAATGTGAAGAGGACAAGCACCATGGGCCACTCCTAATTTTCCATATTAAAAGGTGCCACCAGTTGGGTAGAATTGGGGAAAAAAATCAATTTACTTTGGGAATACATTTTGGGGGGAAGATTGGGTGAAGTGGGAGGGAATCAATCCCAAATCCAGGCAAGTGTGAGACCACTGGGAAGCTTTAGCTAGGGTTTGTCACTGGTGTGTTTCTCCCCAGCTCGACTCCCCCTTCCCTCACTTATGGCTGGCTGGGACAAAGCATCCTCTCCCAGCCCAATGAAAAACACCAGCTTCAAGCACACAGGCTTCACCCTCTCTCTCGGCTTGCCACCTGGCTCATATTTTGAATGGGAATGATGATGGGTAGGGAACACACTTTGGGGAGATAAGTGGGGAAGGCTTTGGTGGGTAGGGAGAGACAATGAATGGTTTTGGTTTAAAACCAGACATGTGGTTAAACCCAATTTATTCCAAAATGAAGATCTCTAAGGCCCCTGCTAGGTCTCAGTCTCATGATCTGTAAAAATAAAGGGGTTTTACTGGAGGATCACACTACCTTGGTGACTGCCCAAATCTGGGCCTCATGAATTAATAACATTAACAAAGGAACCCACCAAATCTGAGCAAAACTATCATGCAAGACAGTAGAAAGACTAGTAGGTTTGAAACCAGAGGACCACAGTGGAATCCCAAATCTTCCTCTACTGCCTGTGGGATCTTTGGCAAGCTGCTAAACCTCTCTATTTGGCCCTCAGTCTGCTCACCTGCAGTGGTAATGGAGCAGTAGAATGGATGTTGCCTGGGCCCTCTGGCTCTAAAGCTTTGCTTCTCTTCCTTCCTGGAGGTGGGAGAGGGGAGACCTCTAAATGGAAGCTTGGTTTTGTTTTTGTCAGTCTGGATGAGGCTATGGAACTCATCTCTTCTAGCTTCTTAATTTTTCAGATAAGGAAACTGAGGCTCAGAGGGGTAAATCCAGCCAAGGTCCCACAGCTCGTTAAGTGAGGGCAGAGCTGGGGTACAACCATGGATCTCGTGACTCTGTTTAGCCAGACATTCTCTTACACCAGAATTCCCTTTAAAAGCCACCTTAATGGCCTCTGGTCTGGCAGGTTGTAGAAGCATGTCTTATTCAGAGACAGATAGACCTGATGGATGTTCAGATACCTCCTAGCCTTGAGTTCAGGGACAATCATGGCAGGATGGGCAGCACAACTCAACACAATTCTCCTGCCTTCTCCAAATCTCTCTGTCTCATCTACAAAGGGGCGGGTAATACATCTGCTTGTACTACTCTACCTCCTCCTCTTGGTCTTGTAGAGGGGATCCAATGAGACCATGCATCCAGGCAGTGCTGGATTCAAAGGACCTGGATTCAAATCCCACCTTAAAATGTGTTACCCGCAGGACCCAGGCCCCGAGTCACTCAACTTCTCATTTATAAAATGAGAGGATTGGATTAGGCGGTCCCTGAGGTCTCTTTTAGCTCTACAAGTTTGGTCTTATAATCCTGGATAAAACACTTTGAAAACCTTAAACTGCTATGTTAATGTCAGATATTAACCTTCCTTAGAATAACAATTGCTATCGCTCTTAGTGACAAAGCACTTTATAAATACTATTTCATTTTAGCCTTGAAACAACTCTAGGAAGTAGGTGCTATTATTATCTCCATCTTACAGATGAGCAAGCTGAGGCAGACAGAGGTTAGGCAACCAGGGTCACATAGCAACTAAGTGTCTAAAGCTGGATTTGAACTCAGATCTTCTAGTACTCTATTCACTAAGCCACCTAATAACAAAAAAGTAAGTTTGTTAAAAAATTTACTAGGTAACATTGTAACAAAATTTTGTAACGTCATCAGGATGGTGGCCTGTGACTGGATAGCCTCCTTGCTTCACTAGTTTTCCCATTTGCTGGGTATCCTGGAGGAAATCATGTCTGCGTAATTGGAATTAAAATTAGAATTCTAACCAGCAAGGCTCTGGAGAGCAAATCCATCCCTAGGACATACCATCTCAGATTTTTCCAGTACATTCTGAGAGGCTTCAGTTACATTATGCCCTTAAGCTTTTCAAGCTGGTAACTTAATACCAAACATGAATTTATATATGTGTGTGTATATATATATATATATATACAATATATATGAGTTTATACATGTGTGTATACACAATATATGAGTTTATATGTGTGTATTATGTATTGCATACATACATATAGGTATGAGTTTTACGTGTGTATGTATATAGAGATGTAATACACATATATGTACAATATATATGGGCTTATATATGTGCTTGTATCTCTTTCTGTCCATCCAGCCATCCATCCATCCATCCATCCATCCATCCATCCATCCGTCCATCTATCCATATTAAAGTTACCTTGTCTAAATGCCTTCCATAGCCCACAAGTACCTGCTAGATTTTCTGGCACAGGCCCTCAGTCTGATCTAAGCTAAATCTGCCTGACTTCTCATGTAGCAACATTCCTTTTTCCTGAGCTTGATTTAAGTGTCTAGATTTGATCACAAGTTATGTTAGACAGCTCAAAGTGCATTTTTTTTTGCTAATGGGTAGAAAGAATTTCTTTTTTTTTCTTTCTTAGAAGCTGTTCATTTTTTTGCTTCTTAATCTTCTACTTCAGTTTCATCTGTCAAATGGGAGAATTGTGGACAAGTTGGTCCTTGCCTTAGAGGGATGAAAGCAATTGGCCTATGTAGCCAAAGGAAGTGGGGAGAATGTAGAAGAGTCACATTCACAAAGTGAGACAGCACCCCTTTCCCCCTTTACAATGGAATACCTAATTAATTTGTCATAATACTGAATTGGGGGTAGCTAGGTAGCAAAGTGGATAGGGTGGTTAGTTTGGAGTCAGGAGGAGTCCTTTTCCTGAGTTCAAATCTGGCCTCAGATACTTACCAGCTGCGTGATCCTGGGCAAGTCACTTAACTGTTTGCCTTGGTTTCCTCATCTGTAAAATGAGCTGGAGAAGGAAATGGCAAACCATTCCAGTATCTTTGACAAGAAATCCCCAAATGGGGTCACCAAGAGTCAGACATCCCATATCCATTCACTGTGACACTGAGCTATGTGGTTGATGTGTACAAACTACTTTAAAAACTTTAAAGTCTATAAAATAGCAGTTACTATTACTCAAATACACAAAGGAGTTCCAGTGTGGGAACTACTGTCAGCGATACACATTGCAGCCTGTTTATAAGAATAGTTAAGTCCTAGGGAATTGCCAGAGGGCAAATGGGGGTTAAGGGTCATAGGGTAATTCAGGGTCCAAAGCAAGGCTTGATACAGGCCCAGGTCTTCCTGGCTCCAAGACCAACATTCTGCCCAGAGGCATCATGTTGTGTCTCTCAGTTATTACTTACATAATAACTGGGTATTATTATGCATCATTCACCAAGCACTTATTAAGCAATTACTATGTGCTTGGTACTGGAGATACATAGAGAGACATGAAAAAAAATGAAACCTTCCCTATACTAATTCACTCATTCATTCATCAACTTACTATGTGCCAGACACTGGGTTAAGTGTTAGAGATATAGAGACAAAAGAGAAACAGCTCCTGCCCCCAGGAGATTATATGCCAACAACAAAGATGGTGACCTATGCCGAAAATGGTGATTAGTCTATTAAGACCTGAAAACAGGAAGTAGCAGCAGGTCGATTTACTTAAAATCCCACCATCCACTCTGCCAAAGCTTGGTCCCTGAAGCACAAGCCCTATGTGTCCTTCCCTCCCCTCCCCCCACACTCACCATCTTCCAGGCGTAGCTGACATTATATGCTTCTTTTCCAGTTTCTCGAAGTTTGTTTATATGCCAAGACAGTGATGAGTTCACGGGGACTGTGATAATCTGGCTGCCTAGAGGGAGGCTACATGGGCAAATAGAATTAAGTACTTCAGGCAAAAGATAAAATTAAGCATTTAATTAAAGAAAGGGAAGAAGCTGTGAGTCAACAACCCCCTCACGATGTTTTTAAAACACTGGGGATCCTCACTTAGGAAGGAGATAATGGGCTGTTGAAATTCAGCAAAGGCGGCCATCCTATTTGTTTTGCATGGAAAATACCATGTTCTTCATTCTCCCTTTTCCCTAGCAGGAATTAGTGATTGGTCAGTGAGTTCTAACCAGCTGGCTCTGAGAGGCGACTTTCTGTGTCTGGCCTTCTGCTCTGCCTCAATGGCGTTTCCCAACTGGGGGAGATCTGCTTTGCTCTTCATTGCTACTTGTGGGATTTAAGTCTATAAAATGAGCACGAAGGCCCTTTCCAGCTCAAATTTAGATCATATGATCCAGTGAAGCAAGGGAGATGGTATGCAGCTGTGTGCAATTAGGGCATCCCTCTGGTCAGTTCTGGGGCAGCTGGGTGGTGCAGTGGATAGAGCACTGGGCTGGGAATCATGAAGACTCATCTTCCTGAGTTCAATCTGGCCTCAGACACTTACTAGGTGTGACTCTGGGCAAGTCACTTCCTTTCTTTACCTCAGTTTCCTTAACTGTAAAATGAGCTGGAGAAGGAAATGGCAAACTGCTCTAAGGCTCTTTTCAAGAAAACCCCAAACAGGGCTACAAAGAGTCAGAAACAACTGAACAACAACAGCAAAGACGGTCTTTTCTAACACCCGTGAGGCTCAGTTTGCCTCCAACTTAACCCCTTCCCTAGTGGTATTTTCCCACTCATTCTACTAGGGGCAGGGCTTTTCGTGAGGATGCCGACCTGATTTAACAGTGGGAGGGAATGTGAATAGAGGATTTGCTTGCTAGAAACTTCCTTTTCTTTCTCATCTTCCTACAACACTCAGTGATAGTGATCCAAGGAGTAGGTAGATTCCCAAACTTTTGGCCACATCCGAGGAGGAAAATATTAGCAATTACGATGCTCCATTTTCATTATAATGAGGCAAGTTGGTTATTTTTAAGTTCTATTGATGACTTGAAAACATCGATGTCATTTCTCAAGCCTACAACCCCACTCCTAGAATCCTCCCTTGTAGCACTGAAATTCTTTTAAGCAAAGCAGACTGCTGCATTGGCCATGCCTGACAGTACACACTCCAGTCTGCACCCGAAGTCCAGTGCCCCTTTATGGAGTAGGGAGAGACAACATCTGTTGTGTTTCCCCATCAGTTCTCAGGAATCCAGGCTGCTCACTGGATCGATCTGAATTCCTATGACCTCTGGGGTCATTTTCTTTTTTTTCTTTTTTTTAGGGGGGAGAGAGGGGAAGGCAGGGCAATTGGGGCTATGTGACTTGCCCAAGGCCACACAGGTAGTAATTGTGTCCAGCATTTGAGGCCACATTTGAACTCAGGTCCTCCTGACTCCAAGGCTGGTGTTCTACTTACTGCAGCACCTAGCTTCCCCCGGAGTCATTTTTTCCTATTATTTTAGTCACTATGGATGTTAATAACATTCATGAATATGACACATCTGGATATTTTCTCTGAGAAAATGCTTCACTTAGAGAACTTCTAGACCATCCACTTGTCCTTACCTTAGAATATTCTGCCTAACCAACTCGAATTTGGGGATGTTTTCATAATGAATGATGTCAGTGTGAAGAGGGGGCTCCGACAATAAGTAAGGCCTTGTCAGTGATGGATGCATAAGGGTATAGCCTGGAATAAGAAGGAATAAACAAATATAGCAGCAGAAATTATTTTGGGCACACTCGCATGGACTGATCTGTGTACATTGGGATCCCTCCCTTCTCCCACACCAGAATGTAAGCTGCCAGAGGGCAGTGAGATCCCCTTAATGTTCTTCCAGCCAAAATTGGGTGACTCTGTTAATAGTCTCTAGAAAGGGACACGCACAAAAGAAAAAAAAAACTTGGACAATATTGTTACTAACACGCCAAATTTAAATACATTAAAATAATTTAAAACTCTCAATAACAGAACTATACAATTTCATATAAAATCCTCTCTTTTTTTTAGAATAATGAAATATCTGTGTTTGGTGATGACTGTTAAATTCATAACAAAAAATGAAAAGAGGAAAAAAAAATTCTTGTTCGGGTATGGGTTAGATTTGATGATCACAGAGACTTTTCCAAATCTGAAATGGTTTCATTTTCATCTTTGAGCCTAGCACATAGTAGGGCTAAATAAATGCTTGTTATTTTGATGAATGAATGAATGAACAGATGAACGAGCGAAAATCACAAAATATGTCCGGTAAGAAATCTGGGCTTCAGTGAGGTAGTCATAGTTTGTTAATGTTGCTCAACTCCTAAGATCGAGGGTCTTTGAGAAACAATGTCTATGTAGTGTTTTTAATTTTCAAGTGTTATGTAAATGTCAATTGTCATTAATAAAGATAACACAAACCATACAAGCTTAATCCCAATCAATTAATCAAACACCCAACGGGCATTTATTAAAGCACCTACTCTGTGTCAGGTACCATGGCAGGCCCTGGGGATACAAAGTGGGGGAAAAATCTTGTTAAGGGCCAAAGGATTCATTTTAGCTGCACTAAAACCTGCTCAGGCTCTCTCTACAATGATATTTTGAGGGTATTGTGCCTAGGCAGCTGGGTGGCATATGGATAGAATGCTGTGACTGGAGTCAGGAAGACCTGAATCCAAATCTAGCCTCAGACACTTACTAGCTATGTGACTCTGGGCAAATCACTTAATCTCTGCCTCAGTTTCCTTATCTGTAAGATGATGATAATAACAACACCTCCCTCCTAAGGTTATTGTGAGGATCAAATGTGTTAATAATTGTAATGCACTTAATGGCCCTTGGTATTTAGTAAGCTTTTGATGTTTATTCCCATCCCCCTCTTTATCCTTTTAAAAATCCCAGCTATCACTTAAATCCTTAAGCCATAAATCTGTGAAAAAGTAATAATGCAAGCCTGGGATCTAATAAGCTTAGGAGAAAAAAAAAAGCCCAAATATTAAGAAGACTGATATGGCTCTACCTTTCCCCAAGTTCTCCTTCCGTCCAATTCCCTGACGGTACAAATATTCCTCATCTGCCTCTCACCACAGGAAATCCATGAATATTTATTCTCTGGGTTATTATCATTATTGCCTTTCATTCCCTTAATTAAACTGCCTTTGGACAGAACTAGTCCAACCACTTTTGCATTAAATTTTCCTCCTGACTTAAGATCCCCTGTCACTGACAAATAAAGAACTCTACATCACAGCAGGGAGTCCACAGGCTGTGAGTAATAGAACTGTTAGCACAGCAGGGAAGGCAGCACGGCTGAAATGTAGGCAAGGGGGTAGGGGGAGGGGTGGTTAGGTGGCTGCTTGTAACAGGAGAAGCTATTCCTCTCCACACTCTCTTGGTCTGAGGCGGGTCTTTAAATGTTATTTTTAAAATAATTGTATCATGTATTTTTTGATAACTCTATTAATGTATTATTATTATTATTTTATAACCCTATATAGGTCTGTGGGTAGCCAATGTACTTAGGATAAGTGCCAATGCTATCAGTGCCAAAATATGGAACCTGATCCGAACAAGGCCATGGATGAAAGAAACGTGATGCATCGTGAGAAAACATGGGGAAGGGGTAAGGTACAACCCAGTCAGTGAAGTGACAGTATATGATGGTTTGAGAGTCCCCAGGGGGCTACCTTCCCCCATTCGTGAATTCTTACGCTTCAGCTGGGACTTCTTGTGGCTGAAAAGGGAGCCAGCAGGGAATTTTCTGGTATGGTGGGTTTGTAATCAAAGGTCCGATATTAAAATCCTGCCTGGGACATGTATCTCCTGTGGGATCCTGGGTAAGTCACTTCATCTCCTCATGCTTGTTCCCTATCTGTAAAATGTGGGACTGGGCCCAGCTGCCTTGTAAGGTCCTCTCCAGCTCTGGATCTCTGAGCTTATGCTCTTGGTATTTTTAGGGAGTGGCCCAAGGTGAGCTTCTGTTTTCAAATTCAGAAGAAATTTCAGATGAGAATTGTTCCCTTCCAGGGAGACTGCTATCTTAGCAAGGGGCTAGCATTCCTTCATTCAGCACCCATTCGTTAAATGCCTACTATGGGCACAGCACAGTAATATATGTTAGAAGAGACATTAGTTGGCACCCAGTCCCTGAATTCATGGAACTTCCAGTCTTGTCAAATGTTAAAACTGAACCATTGAGAACTAGGTGGCAACTAGGTGCTATAGTGGATAGAACACTGGCCCTGGAGTCAAGAGGACCTGAGTTCAAATTCAGCCTCAGACACTTGACACTAGCTGTGTGATCCTGGGCAAGTCACTTAACCCCAATTATCTCACAATACCCCTCCCTGCCATGGAGAGGCCTCATGGGATAGAAGACAGGGCATAATATTTGGAGTTAGAAAGAGCTGGTTGAAATCTCATCTTAAGCACTTACTAATTATGCAGTTCCGGTCAAGGCACCTAAATCCTCTGGGCCTCAGTTTCCTCACTTACGAAAAGAGGCAGCTAAGGTACAGTTATTGACATATGATCCTTTGATTTAGGGGCTCTTTCCTCTGGCTCTGTGAACTTAATTTTTTAAAGATAAATTTTCTACGTAAATGGTTTCCTTTATAATCCTATGTATTTTATTTTATGCATTGAAAATATGATTCTGAAAAGAGTTCATAAGTTTCAACAGATTACCACCAAAGGGTCTACACCCTAGCCTTAAAGTTAAGAAATCTTGTCCTGAGTGAATTAGAAAGGTGCTCTCTGAGGTTGGGGGTGGTGTGGATAGTCACCCATGGGTATATTCATGGAAAACTTCCTGGACAAGGTGTTGAGAATTCAATGGTCTAAGAACAGGAGAGAGGGAAGAGAATGTGAGAAAAAGCAAAGAAAGGACTCGAGGCATCTTCTGGGAGCAGAAAGAAATCTGTTTTCACTGTAATACATGGAGGGAGGCAATGTGTACATTGGGGATAACATCAGTAGCAGCAATCTCCACAACCACAACAACAGTAACAAAGGCAATAACAACCACAAGCACCACAAGAGCACCAGTGGGCAGTCGTGGCACTTCAAGGTTTGCCAAGGGCTTTTTAAATATGAGCTTGTGTGATCCTCCCAATGTCCTGGGAGGAAGGTTCTAAGCATCCCCAAAATAAGGTAAGAGCAGTAAGCACAGTACTCCAGATGTGGTCTGGCCAGGGCAGAAAAGTCAATCCAGCCCTTAGCTTGGCATACAGCTCGTACTTAATAATTCACTAATGAATTTTATTCCGTTGAAATCAATTCAAACAGGCATTAAGTGCCCATGCTAAGTGCTAGGGGCACAAAGACCAAAATGCAACAAACATTTGAGCCCCATGAAATGTCCATTTTCCAGGGTGAGGAAATGCTATAGACAGAGAAGTCAATACAAAACTATTTCAAATTAAATAGATAATAACTTTGGTCTTTGGGGGAAGAGCATGAACAGCTGGGGGATGAGGTTATGGCACCTGAGCTGAGCTCTGAAGGAAGTGAGCAGTTCCAAAAATCAGTAGTGAGGAGAGAGGGTGTAGTAGACAATGGGGACAATCAGGGTGAGGAGGGAGGGCGTACTAAGCAATGGGGACAATCGAGGGGAAGAGGAAGGGCATGCTAGACAGACGGGATGATAGGTATGGGGAACACAGATAGTATGATGGGATTCATCCCTCCCCGGTTCTGGACACTAGGCCTATCTTAATTAGATGTCTTTAATTACCTTTGTCATCGATGAGAAAAGTATAGGAAGCCAAAGAGTCTTGGTAATATGTCACATCTTCTAGGATATAAGCCAGGTTAACATCCACTCCTACAATTCCCAGGAGGAGGTTTCCAAAGTAACAGGGTTTGCTCACTGTCATTATCAAACCTGAGGGGGGAAAACGGATTGAGGGGAGGACATGAGAGAGAAAGCATTAGCAATAAACTGTGGATGGAGACTCACTGTCAGACAAAGGCTTCAATCAGCCGTCCACAGGCTGCTTAAAACAAAGGATCCCATGAGAGTCAATCCCCCCAACTGCCTCCTCTGTAGACACCACATAAAGCCATTGAGAATCCACTCCACAAACAGGCTAGCCAGAGGATTCACCTCTATGATTCCAGACAACCCCACCCATGTGGATTCAGGCAGTTTAGCTTGTCCAGCCCCTTTCCTGTCTCATATGATGGGGAGCTCACCAGAGCAGAGGCAAAGAAAGCCCAGAGTGCTGGGATGTGGGAGATCTTTCCAATCCCAAGCCCAGTTCTTATCTATGTTCCAGCCCCCAGTGACGCTCAGAGCCTTTCCTTCCTCACTAATCTATGCTGGCTGAACAAAGCCCTTGTGCTTTCATTCTTGACTCCTCCCCCTCTCTTAGCCCCCATATCCAATCTTTCATCAAGGTCAATTGGTTTAACTTTTTATTTAATCATCTCTTGTACATGACCCATCCTCATCTTTAACATTGCCAGCACCCTGGTACAGCCTTCACTGCCTCACACCTAGACTACTGCAAACCATAAGCTAATTGGTTTTCTGGCCACTAGTCTCAGCCCATTCTCCACTCAACTTTCCAAGTGATGTTCCTGAAGCACAGCTTTGATCATAGCGCCCCCTACCCTGGCACTCTATATCAATACCAGTGAATGAGGTCCATTTTATATCTCCCTTTTCATCCATGTAGCTTAGAAATAATTTGGTATGTTTAGTACTAGCACCATCATCAGCAGCATCTAAGGTGTTATAGGGGAAGCCATCAAGGAAGGATTGGTAGGAAAGATGACATCTGACCCCTTTGCCTTGAGGTGTTCTCCAAACTCACCATCCCCCATTTCATCAGAGAAAGGGAGGCTAAAAACAGCCTCGTCAATCATGCGATTAGGGAGGTTGGTATAGAAGCGGCCAACAGTGGTCTCCAGGTTACTCAGCTGATTCAGGACCATCATGCTCCCTTTAATGACAGGTAAGGCTGTCCGATCAGGCACACCATACTTCATGGAGTTTTGTTCAGCTAGATCTCTCAGGAAGGCCAGTTCTTTCAACCCAGTCACTCCATCTGAAAGAGAAATTAGAAAGACAAAAATGAAAACCAGCATTCCTCCTCCTCTCCCACCTGCATTTGATTCCCTGTGGTTTAGGAGTAATGAGGATTTTCTTGAGAGAAAACTCAACTGTGGCCTACTCCAAGAAGAACCAGACTTCTGAAGGTCCAATTGGGTCCCAAAACCCCACTGATAATTTCTCTCCTGAAGTAAGAGGCCAAAAGAGTAATCTTTCTATGTATAAAAGTAGTTTTGGGAGGCAGCTCACTACTGAGAATAGAGTTAGCTCAGCAGAATCTCACTTCTGACTCTGATTACCTTGGATAAGTTGCTTAAGGGCATCTTGGTGGCACAGTGGATAGAGTGCCAGGCCTGGAGTCAAGAGGAACTGAGTTCAAATCTGGCCTCAGACCCTAACTATCTATGGGACCCTAGATAAATCACTTAACCCTCTTAGCCTCAGTTTCTTCATCTATAAAATGAGCTGGAGAAGGAAATGACAAACCATTCCAGCTTCTTTGACAAGAAAACCCCAAGTGAGGTCACAAAGAGTTGGATGGAACTAAAAAATGACTGGACATCTAAAGCTGCTTAAGCTCCTTGGGTAACAGTTTCTTCATCTGTAAAATGAAAGAGTTGGGCTAGCTTAGTGGGTTTTTAACCTTTTTGGTGTCTTGGAGCCTTCAGGTAGTATGGTCAAGCCTATCGACCCCTTCTCAGAACCATATTTTTAAATACTGGAAGGAAATGCTAATTTTTCAGTTAGAGATTACTGAAAATAAAAATGTAACTCTTCCCCAATCAAGTTCAGGAATTTGTGGCCCCAGCCTTAAGAGCCCCTGGACAACATAGACTTTGAAGTCCCTTCATCTCCAAACCTATGAACATCTGAGGATAATCTATGATCCTTAAATGGGGAAAAAATGGGGGAAAATGAGGGAACAAAGGACACCACAGGGGGCTTCTCAAGATGGAATTTCCACATGGATCAGGACATATTTTTCTTTCAAGTTCAAGTTTGTGAATTGGCTTTTGTCACAAATTCCTGTCCAATTCAGGCATGAAATAATTGCACTTGGGTTTTTGAAACCTTGTTCTTATTAAAAAACAATATTATGTTTACAAGAGTAGAGAAAGTTAGAAGCAGCTGAAAAGCAAGTGAGGAAAGTTAGAAGCAGCTGCACATGTGGCACATGTAATGGGATGGAATCAGGAGACTACAGGTCTTGAGGCTTACTGGCTGGCGGCTTTGGGCAAGTGACCACTGCTCTGGGCCTCAGCCTCTTCATCTGTAAAAAGAGAATGATACTACTTATACAATGTGCTGTTGGGGCTATGGTAAGAAGAGCAGCCCAAGAACTTGAGGTGTTAGGGTGTTCTGAAAGTCAGAATGTGGTTTTAAGCTATTAGAGCCAAAAGATCCAGCTGCAGCGCTGGTACTCTCTTTGTCATTCTGAGCTGCCCCACTCCCAAGAATCCCTTTGTCCAGACAGAGGACTATTAAGAGCAATAGTGGTCATCATGCTAATAGTGGCAGGAAAAAAGAGGTAACAGTGCTAGGAATAACTATGGTAATGGTATTAGTAATCATGGTAATAGTCGTTATAGTAAAAGTAGAACTAGCAGTAG
>CM053626.1:324282940-324298038 GCA_028646595.1 Phalanger gymnotis | reverse complement strand
GACAATGTGAAATATCTCATTGGAAAAACCACTGACCTGGAAAATAGATTCAGGAGAGATAATTTAAAAATTATTGGAATAGCTGAAAGCCATGATCAAAAAAAGACCCTGGACATCATTTTTCAAGAAATTATCAAGGAAACCTGCCCTGATATTCTAGAGGGTAAAATAGAAATTGAAAGAATCCACCCATCTCCCCTTGAAAAAGATCCCAAAAAGAAAACTCTTAGCACTAGTGTCACCAAATTTCAGAGTTTACAGGTCAAGGAGAAAATACTGCAAACAGCCAGAAAGAAACAATATGAATATTGTGGAAACACAATCAGAATAACATAAGATCTAGCAGCTTCTACATTAAGGGATCGAAGGGCTTGGAATATGATATTCTGGAGGTCAAAGGAGCTAGGATTAAAACCAAGAATTGCCTACCCAGCAAAACTGAGTATAATGCTCCAAGGCAAAATATGGATTTTCAATAAAATAAAGGACTTTCAAGCTCTCTAAATGAAAATACCAGAGCTGAATAGGAAATCTGACTTTCAAATACAAGAATCAAGAAAAGCATGAAAAGATAAACAAGAAAGAATTCATATGGGACTTACTGAAGTTGAACTGTTATGTTTACATTTCTACATGGAAAAATGATGTGTGTAATTCAGGAGACCTTTCTCAGTATTAGGGGAGTTAAAGGGAGTATAGACAGAGGGCACAGGATGAGTTGAATGTGAAGGGATAATATCTAAAAAAATGAAATTAATTTAAGGGGTAAGAGAGGAATATATTGAGAGGAGAAAGGGAGAGACAGAATGGGGTAAATTATCTCACATAAAAGTGGCAAGGAAAAGTAGTTTTGTTGGAAGGGAAGAAGGGGCAGGTGAGGGGGAATGAGTGAGTCTTACTCTCATTGGATCCAACTTGAGGAGGGAATAACATACACACTCAATTGGGTATCTTACTCCACAGGAAAGTAAGGCAAAGGGGATTAAAAAAGTGGGGGTGGGATGATAGAAGGGAGGGCAGATAGGGAGAGAAGGTAATCAAAAGCAAACACATTTTTTTGAGGCAGGAGGGCAGGGCAATTGGGGTTAAGTGACTTGTCCAAGGTCACACAGCTAGTAAGTGTGTCAAGTGTCTGAGGCTGGATTTGAACTCAGGTCCTCCTGACTACAGGGCTGGTGCTCTACTCACTGCACCACCTAGATGCCCCCAAAGCAAACACATTTGAAAAGGGACAGGGTCAAGGGAGAAAAGTGAATAAAAGGGGACAGGATAGGATGGAAGGAAATATAGTTAGCCTTTTACAACATGAGCATTGTAGAAGTGCTTTGCATAATGATACATGTGTGATCTATGTTGAATTGCTTGCCTTCCTGTGGAGGGTGGTTGGGAAGGGAAGAGGGGAGAGAATTTGGAACTCGAAATTTTAAATGCAGATGCTTAAAAAATTAATTTTTTTGCATGCAGCTGGGAAACAAGATATATAGGGAAAGGGGCATAGAAATCTATCCTACCCTACAAGAAAGTAAGGGGAAACGGGAAGAGGGGGCAATGGGGTGAAAGAGGGGAGGGCTTACAGGGGAATGAGGCAATCAGAATATATGCCATCTTGGAATGAGGGGAGGGTAGAAGTAGGGAGACAATTTGTAACTTAAAATCTTGTGGAAATCAATGTTGAAAACTAAAATATTAAATAAAATATATACAGTTACAACATATATACAGTTACAAGAAAACCCCAAATGGGGTTGTAGACAGTCAGACACAACTGAACAACAACAAACTTCATGATAACTTGTTCATTCTACACATAACAATGGGATCACAGTTCTAGATAGGGCAGAAAGAGATCATAGAAGTCTAGTTCAAGGTCACACAATTAGAAAGGTCAGAGGCGAGGACCTGAACAAACTTTGTCTTCTGCCTCCTGGCTAAGTGATCTTTCCACTGTACCGTGTTTCTGTCTTTATTGTTCATCTCCATTTTTCAGGTAAGGAAACTGAGGCATTAAAAAAAATTAAATGGCTTGCCCCAGGGCACACAACTAAAGGGCTAGAGCTGAGATTTAAGCCCACCTTCTCTGTGTCTACACCAGCACAGCTGTCATCCACACTTGCACAGAGAAGGTCAGAAGCAGCTCAAAGCCCAGATTTTCACCTTAAAGGAAATTCTTTTGGCTTTTTTGTCTTTAAAGTGAGTTGGGGATGACCACAGACATAAAATCATCCCAAATCTTTCCCACTCTTCGCCCACCGAAACCACGTTTGGTGACGATGGTTTTTGGTACCTACTTCCCCAAGATCAAAACATTGGCTGAAATTCAATTTCAAGAGACACAATTTCCTCTTCCCCCACTTCCCCTTTAAGAAAAAAAAAAGTCGGCTTCCTTCTGGATTTACTTTCATGAACAACTGATCGAAAGCGCATCCCGAGGGAGCAAACAGACCCACTTTGATCTCTTCCCCGTGGAGAAATTCACTCCCTGCCTCGCTTGCAAGATGCACATTTGATTGACGCTTGCTCTGATGTACGGCCAGCTTTGAACTTCAGACATTTAATTCCCATCAGGCCTCAGTCATTTCTATTCTCCTTCAACAGGAATTACAAGCAGGAGATCAGCAAATGTAGGAGATAAAATAAATTTGTAGAAGCTTTGAATCTTACATCAAAACCGTGTTCAAGTGAGCTCCAAATGGTTTTTACTTGGGCCATTCACTGTGCAAATCAACTTTTCTGTGGAGTTCTCAGTTTAGAAAGGAAATAATAAGCGAAAAATGTATGTATGAAGGGTGGACACATGCATCTTGGGGGGGCAGACAGCCCGAGACTCTGCCTTTCCCTTTGTTTGAATCCCCCGTGCTGGGTGACCCGCTGGACAAAAAGAAAGGAAGGGCATTTCTCCAGACTTCAAGGGTCAGAGCTTTAGAGATAGAAGGGACTTTGGATGCCGTGGAGTCCGAGTGCCTCAGTTTACAGATGAGGAAACAGGCTAAGAGAGATTAAAGTGACTTGCCCCTGTTTACAGAGCTAGTAAGTGTCTGAGGCAAGATTTGAACCCAGGTCCATGCTGCTTTCTCTCTGCTATGCTGATATAGCTGCACAGATTATCACAAGGCCTCCCCTCACTCCCCAAACAATGTGTATTGGCTCGCCCTCCCCTGTAGAAGGATCCTAGCGCTCCTTTGAAGAGCTATTTGGGGGTCGTGCTGAAAAACGGAATCCCAGTAAATCACTCAAAAAATGAAGCTGCCCGTGGCTGGGAGCTGCAGGGAGAGCTCAGTTTGGACTTTGGTCTGCTGCCCAGCACGTGGCAATGACTTAATAAATGGATGCTGATTGATCGAGTAAAAGGAAAGAGCCAGTTACAACGACCTGTTGGGTTAATAGTAACACAGCTGTGTGGGGCAGTGGTTAGTGCATTGGACTGGGAGCTAGGAAGACCTGAGGCCAAATCCGGCCTCAGACACCCTCCAGCTGTATGACCTTGGGAAAGTCATTTCACTTTCATTTGTCTCAGTTTCCTCACCTGTAAAATGGGATGATAGCAGCACCAACCTCCCAGGGTTGTCATGAGGATCAAATGAGATGATCACTGCAAAGTGGTGAGCACAGGGGCTGGAGCATACTAAGTCTATATAAATGTAAGCTATCGTTTCTATTATTTTTAGTACTGAGCTGGCTAGGAGAAATCAGGGAATGTTCTCTGCAGGAGGTGTCTTTAGGCTTGGCCTTGAAAGATGGATGGGTTTTTCTGGAAGTGCAGTTGAGAGAAGAAAGCATACCAGAAACAGAGAGTGGAGGGAAGGAAGGGAATGATCATCAGTATCAGGACTCTCAGATGAGGACAGTCTCTCTCTGCCACCTACATTCTTAGAGTGTTTCCTGGGGCCCTGAGAGGTTGAATGGCAAGCCCAGGGTCAAGGAAGCCTGTAGGTGTCAGAAACAGGACTTTAACCTAACTAAGCCTTTGGGCTTGGGTGCCAGCTCTCTAACCGTTGGACAACACCGCCTTCCAGAATGAGACAGATCAGGAGTTCCTTGCTCAGGGAGGTTTCTGAAGGTTGTTGGAAGATGGTCTGGTGGGAGTGGGGGGGTGGGGGGGTGGGGAGGCTTAGCCTCCAGGGTGCTAGAGGAACCTTCATTCAGCAAAAACTTCTGCAGCCTCACACTGGGTTTAGGGCTTTGGATTTCATCTCCTCCAGCCCAAGCCTTACCTGGAGGTGAATCCCATCTACAACGGCCCTGACTGCCACCTTGAGGCAACTCTCAGTGATGGCGATCCAGAGCCCTCCTTCTCTGGGCCAGCCTCCTTTGGGGCAGATCTAAGTATCTGGAATTGTTTTGTATTTACTTGTCTGTCTTTCTCTTTCCCACAGAATGCAAGATTGGGAGGGCAGAGACTTGCTTTTCTTCTTTGTATGTTTGGTGCCTGGCACAGCATAGGCAATGAACAGGGGTTGGGTGAAGTGAGCTAAACCAAAGGTACAAGGGAAGGAGCAGTCTTTACCCCCTCCCCCACCGGGGGCTTCCAGGCTCCCAGAGGAGACAGGATCCCATGAAACAGAGCCCTACTAAGTGCTTCAGGGCAGCAATGAGACACAGCTAAGCCTGCCTGTCCCGATGCTCCCTCTGCTGCTGGGGGGCTTTAGGAAAGCCACTTAACGTGACTGGGCCTCTGTCTCCTCATTTGTAAAAGGAGAGGGTGGCTCTAAAAGGCCTCAGAGGTCCCTTTGAGATCTTACAAACCTCTGATCCAGCACTTGCCACAGTGTCTGGCACACAGTAGGCACTTAATAAATGCTTGTCGACCTGACCTATGAGTCAGAAGTGTAGACAGACAGATGGATAGTGATGGATAGATAGATATGGAGATAGACAGAGACAGACATAGACAGACAGATAGATAGATAGATAGATAGATAGATAGATAGATAGATAGATAGATAGATAGATAGATAGGGATGGAAAGGTATTATGGATAGATAGGGATAGATCTGTGGGAAGACAGAAAATGATAGCTAGATGGATACTGATGGATGGGTGGAGAGAGAAAGATGGATAAGGATGGATAGATATATACATATACACACATATATAAATACAGAGAAGATAACTAGATGAATAGTGATGGATGGGTAGACAGATGGAAAGACAGACAGATAGTGATGGATGAGTGGAGAGATAGAAAGATGGATAGGGATGGATGGATAGATAGATAGATAGACAGAAAGGCGGAGACAGAGACAGATAGACAAATAGGTGGATAGGTAGACAAAAAGATAGGCAGATAGATAGATAGATAGATAGATAGATAGATAGATAGATAGATAGATAGATAGATAGATAGATGGATAGTGATGGGTGAGTGGAGAGAAACAAATGTACAGTTAACTAGATAGTAATGTATGGATAGATGGATGAAGATTAACAGATAGATGAGTAGTGATAGATAGAAAGGCAGGCAGACAATCCAGAGGGGAAAGAACTTGTCTACTGGCACAAAGCGATTTTAATGAAAGAATCAGAATTAGCCTCTAGGTCTAATTAAACCCAATTCCCCAGGGACCTTTAGGAAATGTTTAACTCCAGTTCAAAATACTGTCACTTAAATACTGAAAACAAAGGACAGTGATAAATGTTTCTGTGGGGCATGAAAAGTCAGGAGACATTGCTGTGACACTTGTTTTAGTGTTTGTGAAGAGTATATGTGGCAGGCATTCAGGGTTTATTGAAATATGAGGGAAGACTCTACTAATTAGAAGTATACAAAGTGAGCTTCCTTGTGGGGTAGGGTAGTGAGTTCCCTGTATCTGGTAGAATTCAAACAGAAACCGGCTGACTAGTGATAGTCATGAATGTTGGAGAATGCATTTATGTTGAGGGATTGAAAGGCTCATGCTGATTAATAATCCATCCATAGTCATCTATTAAGCCTTTACCATGTGCCCAGCACCGTACTGGCCACTGGGGCTACCTTAATGTGAGTGAAACCTGAGGTCCCTTCTGGCTCTAAGATCCTGGGGGTGCTGCCATCTGTGGCCAGCTGGGCAGGTCCTGCTCCTTGGCCACACGGCAGAGCACGAGCTCCCTTTGGCCGGGCCCAGTCAGATTCTTTGGGAGAAGGGCCTACACTCCAAATATTTGAGCAACACCAGCCTGAAAAGAATCATCTAGGCTTCCTCTTATCTGTCTTTTAATTGCCCCCTGAGAATGAAGGTAAACAGAGAAAGAGCTGAGATAAGACCCCGAACATCTGAGCTGGCAAATATTGAAACTTGGGTTTCAAAGTGGGAGGGGAGGCTTACTTCACAAAGGAAATAATATTACATTCAAAGAAGCAAAGGAGACTCAGGAATCAGGCTGGGTCGGTCAAACAGGCAAATTAATGGGCAAACCCCAGACCTGTCACTGCATACCCAGAGGTCATTTTTCATTCTCTTTTTTCACAAACTGGACAAATAAACTGGGTTCCTTGGGTTCTCATGGCGGTGGGGCCTAAAGCCTGTGAGGGCTACAGGGTCCATTGATGTGGACACCACAGGATGGAGAGCTCTGACCGTTGGCCGGGCCAGTCTCTGCCCATCCAGAATGGTGCCAGGGCCTCGGGCAGATCCTTCAAAGGGGCTGTTTTCTCTCTGTGTGCTGCTAGTTCAAATTGCAGAGTGAGAAAGGAAGGTTCAACACAGGGAATAAAATGCCATAAGTTTGGGTGTTTAAGCACCTTTCTCCTGCTGGCCCTCCAAATTCCCAAGATTACTCTGCTAGGAATTTTTTTACCTTGTTGTCTAAGACAACAGTCTTCAAACTTTGTCGATCACAAACTCCTGTCAGCGAAATAAACAAATAAATGAACACAATAAAATTTTTAAAATGAGCACATCCTCAATGTATATTTTTACTTATTCAGAAATCGCATACATGTACAACTGACTATATACATCATAAATTGACACAAATATTGGTATGTTAGCAGACTGAAATAAAGGTAAAATCATATTTTTTCCTGGAGTTAATAGGGAGCCATGGAAGTTCATTGAGTTAGGGAGTGACATTGGTTAGAATTGCAATTCGTGAAAATTGCTTTGACAGCTTTCAGTGGACAAGCATTTATTAAACACCTTCTGTATGCCGGGTACTGCACTGGGGATTCAGCTGAGTGGAGACTGGTTTGGGGGCAGGAGGAGAGTGGAGGCTAGGAGACCGATTGGGAAGGTACTGAAGTAGTCTATGAGGGAAGGAGAGAAGGGGGGATATATGAGATATATGGAGGTACAGGTGGTAACTGATAGTAGGAATGATTGGCTCTGCGGGGTGAGATAGAAGGAGGAGTCAAGAGTGATGCCATGATTCGAAGAGCCTGGGTGATGAGCAGGTTGGTAGTGCCCTCAACAGTCACAGGAAAGACCAGAAGATGGCCGGGTTTGGGAGCAAAGATTATGTAATGATATCTGGGACGCAGATTGCAATTTATCTCATATGACTCTCTTTGTCCCACCCAAAATGAAAAGGGGAGGAGGTGGGAATCTCATTCATCAGTCACCCCCCCCTCCGAAAATTGTTACTACTATTATGTGGTATGGGAGAAGCATTTTCCCAATGGCACCCATACACCTGCTGTGGCTCACAATGAGTGTAGGTTATAACTTCACTGTGGGGCTGATCCAGAATGGGGAATTTGAGGGATTATTTTGGGGGTGGGGATGAGGACTAGGGTGGTTGTACTGGAGACAAGCAAAGGATGAGCTATTACAGTAAGGATGGCCTGCATCATGGTCCTCACTGTGGAGGGGAGGGGCTTACTGGAAAAGGAAACTGACAGAAAAGGAAAATAACAAAATATTTTAAAAGAAAAACAACAAAGGGTCAACGAATAGCATTAAGGGTACGTGGAGGGTTACACTCACATAGGCTTTTAGGGGGCAAAATTGGTTCAACGTCTGACCGTCCCCAGCAACGCTGAGTAGTCAAAGAACTGAGAATCATGTGGTGGGGGATTAGCCAAGGATGAGACTAGCCAGTGAAGGTGGGGCAGAAGAATGGGGGGCTGTGAACATGAAAGCAGCAGGCCACAGGGTCAAGGCTAGGTATGGAGGTAAGGAAAACTGGAGGGAGTGGGGACACCTGCTTGGGAGACCAGGGACGGATCAAAGCACACCAGATCGTGATAAGGGTAAGCTTTTAGGTGAGGGAGATAAGGGCAGTATTGGAAGGCTAGAAGGCAGCAGTCAGAGGACGGGTTTTCTATGTCTGAGGAGGTGCTGGAATTCTAAGATTGATTCATTAAGGATTTATTAAGCACCTGCTATAGGCCAGGCTCTGGGCTAAGCGCCAAGGGTCCAAAGACAAAAGTTAGCAATCTCTGCCCTAGAGGAAGAACCTTCCATTCTATCAGCTGTGGAGTTCTAGGTCTGAGTAAGTCATGTGAAAAAAGTCTCACTGTCCTGACTCCAGGATAGTACTGGCTGTCTGTCATGATGGAAGGCTCCCCCTCTTGCCCTCGAACTCCTGGCTTCCCAAGCCTTCTTCCACACTCAGCTCAAATCTCACCTCCTGCTCTAGAATTGGGGAGATCCAGAAAGGCTTCAAGTAGATGGCCAGAGATTCCAAAGCAGAGGGGAGGAGGAGGGACTTTCTGGGTATGGGGAGCAGCTGATGTGAGAGCCCAGAGATGGGGGAGGGAGGGTCCTGTACCCTGAAGAGCAGACAGGCTAGTAGGAGTGGATGAGAGAGAGAGAGAGAGAGAGAGAGAGAGAGAGAGAGCGTGTGTGTGTGTGTGTGTGTGTGTGTGTGTGTGTGTGTGATGTGTAAGACATCTATAAAGGGAGGAAGGGGTCAGATTTTGAGGGGCTTTAAATGTCAAATACACGAGGATCAATAGGGAGCACTGGGCACTAAGCTGGGAAGAGAGGGGTGGAGTGATTGACTGATTGGTGGTGAGTGTGTGGATGCACTAGAGGTGACAGGGAGGGGAGCATTTGAGGCGAGGACACCAAACAGGAGGTGTACAGTCAAAGTATATGAGGAATCATTGGGGGAAAATGGGCTTGTTTAGACCAGAGAAGACTTGAGGAGGTTTATGAAGGGGCAGGGATAGAGGGGTAGGAGGAGGGGCACACGCAAGCTGTTTTCAAACATAGAAAAGGGCATAATATGGAACGAGGATTGGACTTGTTTTGTCTACTACTACCACCACCACCACCACCACCACCGCTACTACTACTACTGTTACTGCTACTACTGCTGCTGCTGCTGCTACTGCTACTACTAGTAGTATTTCTATTGCAGGCTTTAACATTTGCAGAGCGCTTCGAAAACACTGTCTCATTAGCTCCTCACAACAACCTTGTGGGTGGCAGCTGTCATGATCCCATTTGAGAGGCAAGGAAGCTGAAGCAGAGAGAGGTTAAGTGAATCATCCAGTCCCATGGCTCGCGTCAGAGGCCACATTATGACCTTGGGTCACCCAAACACCACGACCCACATTCCATCTGCGACTCTGTCTCTAGCCCAGGATCATCTGCTCACTTATTCTGTTCCCTCTTATATATATAATGAACAAAATGGATGCAGATGATTCCCAGCCCTCATTCTCTGCTGCTGTCCAGTCCAGCCTTACCAAGTGGCTGCTCTGTAACCCTACCTGGGCTGTGTGCATCCCAAACTCCACATGTCTGAAACAGATTTCATTGTCTTTCCTTCCAGATCTTCCCCTCGTCCTTCTTGGCTTCTGTTTCCATTACGGGCATCCCCCTCCTTACAGTCACTCCAGTTTATAGCCTCCGAACCATCCTTAATTCTTCACTTTCCCTCATATCCCAGATCCAATCAGACTCTAGATCTTGCCCATTCTGCCCACAACGTCTCGGATGGTCATTCCCTTCTGGAAACATACACAACTACCATCCTACGTAGGTCCTTCATCAATTCTTGCCTATACTATGAACAGGTTCCCAATGGGTTTCTGCGTTTGCAGTCTCTCCAATCTGTCTTCCACCTAGATTCAAATGATCTCATCACATCACTCCTCTGCTTACAAAGCTCCTGACTGCCTTGAAACTAAAATACAAATGCCTCTGTTTGGTATTCAAGGCCCTTCAGAGTCGGGCTCCAACCTCTCTCTCTTTTTCCACCTGATTGCACACACTCCTCTTCGTGGATGCTGCAGCCGAGCCATGCTGGTCTCCTGTTCCCCAGGCACACTCCATCCCTTTACCTAGGAAGCCTCCATGGATTGGGCGCTCTCTCCTCACTTGTGTGTTGCTGACTGTCCCCCTCCTACCAGGTGACTGTCAGTTGCTAGTCTCTCATCCACCCCAAGCTGCTTCTTATTTTGGTCATACTTTAAGCAATAGGAAGACTAGCCAGTGATAATGGAGGGTCTTGCTCTCCACTTGAGAGGGCGCCTGGTAGCAGGCTCATCAGGCAGAGCTCCCTGCATGTGCTTCCAGAACTGGGCTCTCATTGGCCAGTCCCGCCCCCCCCCCCCATTACATTTACACTAACTTATCCATGCACAGTTGTTCCCCAAGGAGAATGCAATCTCCCTGAGGGCAGGGAGCATTTCGTTTTTTTTTTATTTTGTACTCCCAGATTCTAGCAAAGGAACTGCCATTGGGCTATAAGCTCCTTGAGAAAGCAGTCTATCTTTGGACTTTTTTGTGTTGTTTCCTGCTCAGAACAGTGCCTGGCACATAGTAAGTGCTGAATAAAGGTTACTTGATTGGCTTGCAATGTGCTTGTGGATTTAAACATAACTAACATAAAGTAAATGCTTACTGTATACAGAATACCATGTTTGGCACTCGCAATACATAAAGTTTAGATAATACAGGGTCCCTACCCTCATGGAGCTTCCAGTCTACTGGTGAGGTGGTTGAAGATAACGAATACTACACATAATGTCATAAGATCCATGCATTAGAGTTATAAACTAAATGTGAAGTTTGTGAAGGTGGAAAAGGTCAGAATGACGAAGGAGATCAGAAGAGATTGGTGAGACCTGGTAGGATTCAGAATGCATTGACACATACATATACATACACACACACACATACACGCACACACACACGCACACACACACATACACGCACACACACGCAAACATGCACACACACACGCACACATGCACACGCACACACACGCACACGCACACACGCACATGCTAAAGGAAGAATTAAGACCGTGATGAATCACAACATCGAAAAGAAGCAGCATCCAAAAAGCAAAATGGAGAGAGGAGGGGGAGGGAGCAAACAGCAGGAACAATCGAGAGAAGATGAGGAAAATATTACTGATCAGTCTGTGGTAAAAAGCCAGGGCCAACCATGGGATCGATATTTTAAGAGTGAACACACATTTCTCCAGTCGCCCTCAGAGGAAGCATCCTTCAGAATATAAATCCAGCATTACGGGATGATGCTAGGCCAGGAAACAAGATGGGGGCTATGCAAGTCTCTATCCCATCTTTAGGCTTTGGGTTCCCCATCTGTAAAATGGAGAGATTGGGTCAGATGGTCATTAGTCTCTCCCAGCTCTAGAGCCGGAGGGGGTATGGTGCAGTGCACAGAGCACTGGACTAGGCAGCAGGAAGACATGGGTTCAAATTCTTTCTCTGACATTTGTTAGCTGTTAGACTCTGAGTAAGTCATTAAATCACATGGAGACAGATGGAGATAATCATAGCCCTATCTCAAAGGGCTGTGGTGAGGATCAAACGGGCCTATACATAAAGCTCTTGGTAAACCTTCAGGTTGGAGAAGGAAACGGCAAACCCCTCCAGCATCTCTGCCAAGAAAACTCCAAATGAGATCCCAGAGAGTCAAACACCACTGAAAAAGCAGCTAAACGACAACCAAAACCTTAAAGTATTATATAATCCAAGTCGTTGCTCTTATCATCCTAGGAATCTTATTGGAACAAATGGCTGGAAAAGTGTTTTTAAAGTGCTTACTATATGCCTAGCATCGTGCCAAGCATGGGGATGGAAGCAGAAGAGGCCAGGTAGTTCTGATCTCAAGAAGCTCATGCTAGTTGGGGAAAGCAATATGCAGAATACAATTCAGCTGCAGGGAAGATGACAGAGACCAGAAGGCCTCAGGGAGTAGTGGAGGGGCAGGTGCAAAGACCAGATGTCCTTAGTGAAGGGTCTTGCCCCCAATCAAACATCAAATGACTGGAAGAACCCAGATCTCTTAACTCCCACTTATGAGCTCAGGGAATAGCAGCCCCATTTCCCAGGTAAAGCCGCAAGGGTCAGAGAGGGAATGACTTGTCCAGGGCTGTAATTCATCACGCTCTTAATATTTCTTCTATTATGAAATCTGTGTCATAGCCTAAACTATCCCATCAGCAGGAAATTTATCTGGGGCAGGATTTGAAGCTGAGTCTTCCTGATTCTAAGCAGCACCACCCACACTCTCTCCTACCCCAAGCTGTCTCTTGTTAGAAATGTGCTGCTGGCTATTTGCACCCCACCCCCAAACTCCGTAGCCCTTCAGGATATCTTTCATTTTCTAACTCAAATTGTCAAAATTTGAGCTCTTTATAGCATGGGACAGAAAATTTTTTAAATGGCAGAGAATGGGGCAGGGCAGTGGGTGAATGCAAGAAGGTATTCTATCAAAAATACCTTCTGGGAGCCAACATCAAACAGTCCATTAAGAAAATTCCTCAATACATCAGTTTAATTCTTGGAATTGTATCAAGTCCCCTTAAGGAAGGCTGTTGCATGTGAGTGACTGTGTTGCTTAAAATACGCGAGGCCATCACCCAGATTTTTTCATCCTTCTTCCAGCCCTCAGATGACTGCTATCTCACTAATGCGGATCCTCCTTGTGCCCAGGCTCTTCACTGTCCATTCATGCCTACCTATCCTGGCTTATTTCGTAGCTCCTTGGCAGAGGGTGCGTCCAGTGGATGGAAACCTTCCTCCACCTCTCGATCCCCGGTTGTGGGACACTTGGACTGTCTGTGGGATTGGAGATTTAGTGCCGGAAGGACTGCTACATATCATCTGCTCTGACTTCTTCATGTCACAGGCGAGGAAACATAGACTCAGAGAAGGAAATGACCAGCACCAGGTGGCAGAAGGGCTATGTGCCAGGGCTAGGATTTGAACCTAGGTCCCCCAACTGAAATGTAGCTTTCTTTCCCTGTAGCAAATTGCTCGTTCTGCCAATGGGAAGCCCTCCACCATAGGACCAGCCAGTCTCTTTTTCTGATTTTACATTTCCTCAATAATATCACTGATAGGGAATATAAGCTCCACGAGGGCAGGGGATATTCCTTTTTGGGTGTTTGTATCACTAGTGTCTAACACATTGGGCCTGTTTGTCTTCATTGTGTCTATGGTTTCATTGGTACAGGGATTTCCATTTAAGAAATTCTTCCTTCCAAAGGAGATGTGCAGCTCTTCTGAAACTTGGAACCCAAGTGAGTCACCAGAGACAGGGACTCACCCAGGGTCACACAATCAGTGTGTGTCAAATTAGAGGTGAGCCTTTCCTCCCTTGTAGGCTGCTATCCTTTTTCCTCCCCCCACGCACAAAGTAGGTCCTTTGTGAATGTTTGTCAAATTGAATTGAATATGCCTCATAACACTTTTTTTTTGTGCCTAGTTCAGCTCTGGCAATATAATGCGTCTGACTGGTGTCCACCATCAATCCCTCTCTTGCCCCTTAGACCAAGCTCATCTTGTCTTGTGCTCACTAACGTGAATCTAAGTCAAGGCACCTCCAAGAAAAAAGGCTAGGACCAGGGGAAAAAACCTGACTGTCTACCTTATATGGCAAATATACACATATATACACAGATTTATACATATATACACATATGACATATATGAATCAATAAACATGTATTATTTGCTAGGCACTGAGCTAAGAGCTGAAGAAACAAAGGCAAAAGGCAGTCCCTGACTTCCAAAAGCTTATAATCTAATGGAAACATACACACACATATACACACACACATATGTATTTGCATGTAGGTTAAGTGACATAAAACAAAAGATAACACTTGTTTTTGAATTTAACAAAAGCAAACTCGATTATGTGGATTTTTTCCTTTACATTCAAGCTGAAATTCTCCCCATCAGAACAGAAGATCCTTAAAGGGCTGCTGTGGCCTTCCTTTGTGTTTTCCCTCCTTTTAGGAGGAAGGCTACAGTTCACTAAATGCTTCAGGATCGACATCACCTTGGCAAAGACTCCCTCCTGCTTCAGCTCTGCCCTCTGGGGCCAGGCCAAACAAGCCTCACCTCCTTTGCCATGTGACCTTTCTCTCTCCAGGCCACTTTGCTGGGAAGTTGTACCAGTTTGCTAATGTCCCTTTTCAAACATTTGCCTAAGGTGTCCATCAGATCACTTTTCCCAGCCAAAGAGAAAAGAAGACTTTTACTCCCATAGTTTACCCTAGGAATGATCCCTTAGGGCCTCCAATCTGGAATCTTTTCAGTGTTCTGAGAGTGGGGAGGGCGGGCGAGGGAGGAACGAAGTTTTCTTGGCCGAGGGAAGGTGTTAGAACAGCTGGAGGAAGCCAATGAAAGCCTGCCAAATGGAGATGAGAACCTTGAAAGCCAAGAGTTCTTCGTCTGTCTCAGCTAGTCCATCTTGGACTCCTAGTTTTAGGACTGAAAGGGCCCTTAGGGACTTGGCAGGGTTGGTGAGTGAGATGAAGCTGGCTGTTCGGTGACTCCTCCAGGTCAGCTAGGGAGTGGCACACAGGCCTCAGAATGCCAGACCAGGCCCCTTCTTAGGGCCCTTCCAAGCTCCTCCTATCCAGTTACTAACCCTGTGACCTTGGCAGGCAGATGGATAGGCAACATGCAATTATTAAGCTCTAAGTGTTTGGAATACAAATACAAGCAAAAAGAAAGACAATGCCTGCCTCAGGGAGCTTACCTTCTAATAGGGAAATCATAAAGGGAGCTGAAAAAGTGAGGGGCTTGGGGGAAGGGATGTCTAATGAGGTGGGGGTGTGTGTTGTTAAGCAAAATTGTCTCATTAGCATGGCTTTTGTTTCTTTTGAGTGGAAGTACTTTCAGCTGTTAAGTGCTAAGCCCCAGGCCCAGGGCCCTGTCAGGTGTGAAACCTGTGTGGGTG
>CM053626.1:324249687-324282440 GCA_028646595.1 Phalanger gymnotis | reverse complement strand
AACATATACATGATTATACTTGAGATCATAAATTCGGCCTTCCTACTACAGGGTGACCACATAGTTCATAATTTCAAGTTAAAAAAAAACAGATAGAATCCTAGGTTTATGGTATTTTACTCCTAAGAATGCATAGTCCCATGCCCCAGAAGTCACTAAATAATGCACACCATTTCTTTCAGTGACATCACTATTAGGCCTATACCTCAAAGAAAAAAGAAAAGGACCCACATGCACTAAAACACAGAGCAACTACTTTTGTGATGGCAAATGACCAGTTACTAAGGGGGTGCCCATCAGTTGGGGGATGGCTGAACAAATTATGGACTATGAATATCACAGAAGATGACTGTACCATAGGATATGATGAAGGGAACAGTTTCAGAGAATCCTTGGAAGAGTGGGACTAGGAGAAGTTTACCCCAAAACGCTATAAAAATAAACAACTTTTAAAGCATTAAGAACTTGGATCAAGGCACTGGCCACCCTGGGTATCAGAGAACAGCGATGATGAAGCATACTACCCTCTTCTAATAAAGAGCTGGCGGACTCGGGGTACAGACATCTATGAGACACAGAGATTTGGTACATCGCCAACATAGGAATTCATTTTGCTTTGACTATGCATATGTTACAAAGGTTTGTTTTTTCTTTTTCTTTTCCAATGGGGAGGGGATGAGAGAAAAAGCAGATTTTTGTTCATTGAAAAAATGTTAAAATTTAATTTAAAATGTAAAGTTCCTAGACAATTTGCTTATATTACTTCCTACAATCCCTAAAGATCGGAGTGCTCTGGGCAACTCTCTAAGATGGTAAATTACAGAGAAGGTGCTGACCATGTTTGAGAGGGCTTTCTTAAAGGGGAGCTCTGAATACCGATGAAATTACAGATCCAGTCTCTGGCCCTGGCCCTGGCCCTAACTGCCAACTGCATTTGACTTATCTCTTACTGAAAACTTACTGTGTGCCCCAGGACATCATAGGGTCCCAGTCCCATCCCAACACTGAGCCAAACCAGGAAAAATTTCCCATGATTACTCTGCTTTTGGAGGGGGAGAGAAGAGAAGTGATTTTATCGCTATGGGTTCCTGGTATGGAAACTGCCTTCACTGACACAGATTTGCAACTCATATGAAACTTACTGCTTGAGGACACTGAGATTGCCTACATGGTCATGAAGTACATAGGCAAGTATCCTTAAATCTAAAGCTGACTACCTATGCACATTTGTCTCCTGCATGCTTGAATCAAAATTCTGATAGCCCAAGTGCCCAATACACTAATAGAAACAAATGGGAAAAGTCTCCCTGGAGTTTACTGCAATAGGGCTTGACTGGTAGCTTCTATACAGCATTTTCTTCACAGAATTCAAACAAATTGTGTTCTAACACATGGGGCTCAAGAAATAAACGGGCAGGTTATACTGACATCATGTGCTACCCTTGAGGTTAACTGACCTGGTGATCAGCACCACCATCCCACCTTCCCCGCCCCCCACCCCCGCTCCCATAGACACTCACTCCATCATGGATGGCGGGATCGTGCAGCAGTCCTGGATGGCAGTCAATGGGGAGGTCAGATGTGCCGTGTAGGAGGCTTCAACGACCTGCTTGTTTCGATTTACCACATCCAAGTAACGGTTGAACTTCTCTCGGATTTTTTTGGCTAGCTGTGTGAGAGAGAGAGACGTGAGGAAATGAAAACAATTGGTCCATACGTTTTCACTCTTCTAACAAGTTATCAATCTGTGAACCATCTGGCCTTATAATAAACTTTCACTGGGAACAAACGAGACACACCCAGGTCCACCTGCCCACCACCGCCCTTCTCCATGATGTGGGATGAAATAGTCATCCAAAGGGAAAACAGCTGAAATGCCACACGTTACAGAAAGCAGTTTATTTTCCCCATTTCACAGATGGGATTTGCCTCTGACAGATGCTGTCCCTACGACTTTGGACAAGTCACATAATCTCTGGTGCACTAGGTGGTTTTCTGTTGCAGAGAAGGTGCTGACTCCATTGGGAAGGGGACATTGCTCACCAAGGCATTCTCTATTTCAAAGAAATCAAAGCTCCATTCCCTGTTCTATATTTTATAGATAAAGAAACAGAACCTGAGGTAAGTGACCTGGCCATATTCACAGCTAGTGAGTGTCTGAGATGGGATCTGAGCCGACTCTTCTTCCTCCCTGAAAGTCCAGACCTCTATCCACCACCGCAAGCTGCTCCCAAATAAAAACGTGTGGGCTTCTCTGTGATGGGTGCTCAAGTGTTCTGCATAGGCTAGCCAGGAAACTTCGAAGAAGACCCACCCACAAACTGAGAATGAATGAATGAAAAGCATTTGTAAAATGCCTACTATGTGCCAGCCGTTAGACTAGGCACTGGGGATACAAACACAGAAGTAACACTTCTGACCTTAAAGCGGGGGGGGGGGTAGGGGGGGATGGAAATACACAGCCAAAGAGAGTAATTTTATTTTAGAAAATAATTGGGATAGTGAATTGACAATCAGCTTCCACAGACAGTTAAGGTCTGTATTAATCATTTGCTTTGTGCCAGTATGTGAACAGGAGATGGAAAGTAGCGGGGGAGGGGCAGAGGGCAGAAAAGTTGGGAGAGTCAGGAGTGGAACCAAAAATGAAGTGACTCCAGTAGTAATGGTAGTGCAGAGGGGCTGGAGGAGAGAAGGACATGCCCTGTCAAGGCAAAAGAGGTGGGGAGACCGGGGAGGATGATTATGACCATGGAGAGGTCAGCATCCCAGGGACAACGAGGGGGGAGGGTAAAGATGAAGTCATTGTCTGTGCTGGGGAGTGACAAGTTTATTAAGGAAGAAAGGAGAAGACCATAGGACGGTAAAGTCACATCTTCATGGAACCTCAGAGGTCATCCAGTGCAAGTTTCTCATTTTACAAATAAAGAAACTGAGGCAGAAAGAAGTCAAATTACTCTTCCAAGATCACGCAGGTGCCCAGTACCAGGGCCTGGCTGCAAATCTATATCTTGTGTTTTTTTCCATCGTTTCATGCTTGGCCCTGAGATCTGCTCTTTGGTCCAAAGTCCAGGAGATTTCCCTCACTAGTTTATATCCTGCCTAAAGCAAGATTCCGATTCATTGACATTGACCCTCTCTGAGAGTACTGATGAATAGAGGAATGTGTGGAAGGGGGAAGTCATCCCGGGGTAGTTAGAAAAGGCCGCTGGGGGCGCCATAGTGCACAGAGCATTGGTCCCAGACTCAAGAAGGCCCTGGTTCAAATCTAGCCTTAGATACTTACTAGCTATGCAATCTTGGGCAAGTCACTTAACCTCTATCTGCCTCAGTTTCCTCAGCTGTAAAATGCAGATAATGATAACAGCACTTCCCTCCTAGAGTTGTTCTGAGGATCAACTGAGATTTGTAAAGTTCTGTGTAAACCTTCAGGTGACATACATATAAATGCTGTAATCATTATTGGGGCAGCTGGGTGGCACAGTGGATAGAGCACCAAGCCTGGAGTCAGGAAGGCTCATCCTCCCAAGTTCAAATCTGGACTCAGATACTTCCTAGGTGTGTGACCCTGGGCAAGTCACTTCACCCTGTCTGCCTCAGTTTCCTCATCTGTAAAATTAGTTGGAGAAGGAAATGGCAAACTCTAGTATCTTTGCCCAGAAAACCCCAAACGAGGTCATGAAGAGTTGGACATGACCAAAACGACAACTGTTATCATTATTATTATTATTATTATTATTATTATATCTATGATTATGTGCAAGCAGCGATGGTGAGCAGGGGTCATTTTTATTTTTTCAATAGAATTAGCCTCCTAGGAGCTGTTAATTCCCTGGGCCAGACAAGGATGGGGAACAAGTAAGTGATGGTGTGATGGGCCCATAATAACACATCTCTTTATATCCCATATGTATAAGTAAATTCACAGGATTTGTATATTATATAATAAATTTATAATTATTATATACATTATATTGTATATAATTTATAATTTATATATAATAAACTGTAGTTAAATAAACTGAATGTGTAAGGCTTTGTCCAAGTTCCCCCAGATCCAGAGCCTACTCAAACACATGTGGCCTTGTTTCTTCCCCTCACTGTTGGAAGAAAAGTCCTCAGGATGTGAGCTCTTCGGAAGAGACACTAACCACCATTACAAAGTGGTCTTCTCTCTTTTTGCTCTAGAACATGGGTTCTCAACCTGAGGTCCACCTCAGGTCTGTGGACAGATTTAAAGGGATTCATGAACTTGGTCGGAGAAAAAACCTGCATCACGATTGACTTCCTTTGTAATTGGATCTATTTCCTGCATTTAAAGATATGATTCTTTAATGGGGTCGGGGGCTTCACCAGCCTGCCGTCAGAGGGCTCCAGGACACGCAGACACGGGGAAGGCTGCACCCCCTTTTCCCACTTTATTGCTCAGAATGAATGCTGAAATGTTTTATTTGACTTCTCTGTGTAATGAGGCAAGTCCCTTTTCTGGCTTCTGATTAAAGTTTGAATTTTTTGGTTCTTATCGTTGTTGAAGTAGTCCTCTTTAAAAAGAACAAAACAAAAAAAAAAAGCTTTTCCTTGCAAATAAATAAATGAGAAAAAAGAACCAAACTGGAAGCCCATTTGTGGAGCGAGAAAGCCCCATTCACCTGCGAGGTTGTCAGGCCGACAAATGAATGTTTTTGCTAACTACTGAGAGCAGGTCACTTCGTCGTGATTGACTTTTGACCGGGAATAATGAGGCCCAATTGGGGAAAGCAGGCCCGGAGCTTGCTTCCATCGTTCTCATCAAACACAACAGCTCAATTCTGTGTCTCCAAGGGCTGTGTTTGTTAATAGAATGCTGTGCCAAAGAAATGACTTATAGAATTATAGCTAATTGGTTGTGGACAATGATTTATTATCAGCACACCAGAGGATTGCTAATCATTTCCATCAGGGTGTGCGTCTACCCAGCCGCGGGCAGGCCGATAACAAGAGGGGGAATCTGGAGAACTTCCCTTTCCACAGGCAAGATGTGATTTCACTCTAGCTGCTTTCTTCAGGTTTCGAGGTATCCCCTGAAGAAGCGATCAGAGGAACATAGGTCTGGCACTGGAAAGCACCTTAGAGTCAAACCCCTTTACTTTAGAGGGGAGGAAACTTAGGACCATCCAGTTTATGTGACTAGCTCAGGGTCACACTGCCAAGCAAAGTGTCTGGAGTAAAATTTGAACTCAGATCTTCCTCACTCCAAGCCCCGCCCTGAACACACTCACTAAACCGTCTACTTGTCTCTAAGGTTCTCCATTTTGCTAAAAATGCCGAATAGGCGTGCTCACATGGAGAGAGAGACAGAAACAGAGAGAGAGAGAAACATGCCTAAATGTTTCCTGCCTGTTTTGACATTACAGGTATAAAGTATAAATGAAAATATAATTTTATACCTTGCCTGAACTGATTTCTATGGTTTCAAAGGAAATGTCATTTACCTAATGAATGAATGTGATAGCTAGAAACACGTCCGAATTTGGAGGCTCAGGCTTCCTAGAGATAGGTGGTCTTCGCTCTAGACATGCCCAGCATCTCTCCTTCCTCCCATGGAAGCTGATGAGATCACCATGCAGAGTACATAGACGGAGAAGAGAAGGCCCAGGGCAGAGTTGGGAGACACTCCGCCCCCCAATCAGCAGATCTGACATCAATGTCCCACTCCTTTCTGGAATTTCTCACTCTAGAAAATTTCAGCTCCCATGAAACCTTGATGACTGGGCCTTTCTAGAACATGATATCAGAGATGGCAAACCCAGACCGGAGACAGACTCTCCTGCCCCACAAGCTGAGCTAGGAAACAGCTGATTCTCTTCAAAAGCTTTAAGCTGATTCATGGGGTGATGAGACAAGGAACAACAACCTGGTGGAACCACAGCCACTAATGCTTAAAACTGAACTAAGGCTTTTGGGACCTGCCATATGCTCCATCTCACTCATGTTGCTGTCTCCAGAATCAAACAAAAACTGCTTTGCCCACATTACTAAATGCCTTTTTGGCCAACCGACCATCGTGGTTCCCTGTTCTTGCCCTCCTGCCCAAAGGCCCCTCTGGACTCAGGTACATCCTTGTCTCCCCCAGGGATGTGACCCGACTCTGTGTCCTCTGCCTCCTCCATTTTCTGGTGGCATCTCTTGGCTGCCCCTCCTCATGCCCTTCAATGCTTCCACTTCAGCCTACCCTTGGTGGGGTGTGTGGCTATGCCAGAGGAAGACCTTTCTCTTTGCTGCATCAGCCTGTCTGCTTTTTCTAGGGGGGAGGCACTTTAAATCCCAGCAGTACCACTTCAGGCAATCCCTGAGAGTTCCACCAAAAACTGAAGACAAAGAAATGTCCTTGGTAGTTCTTCCCATGCTGAGATTTTTCATTCCAGGTTTTCCTATTTGTAAGACCTGCACCAAAAATGTACCTAAATCCTGTCTCCCTACCCCACCCCACCCCACCCCCTTCTCCCCCTAGTCTGGTCTTTTTTTCATACCACTCTGATTCCTTTTTTTTTTCTTCTTCTTTTTTTTAAATAAATTAATTAATTTTTTATTTTCAACATTGACTTCCATAAGTTTTAAATTTTCTCTGCCTCCCTCCCCTCTCTCCTCCCCAAGATGGCATGTAATACAATATAGGCTCTCTATATACATTCTTATTAAACATATTTTCACATTAGTCATGTTGCATAGAAGAATTAGAACGAATGGGAAGAACCATGAAAAAGAAAAAAACAAAACAAAAAAAGAAAATAGTTTGCTTTCTTCTGTATTCAGACTCCATATTCTTTTCTCTGTATGTGGATGGCATTTTCCATCATGAGTCTTTTGGAGTTGTTTTAGGTCCTTGTATTGCTGAGAAGAGCTAAGTCTATCAGTCAGTCATCACATAATATGGCTGTTACTGTTCCAATGTTCTCCTGGTTCTGCTCACTTCAATCAGCATCTGATTCCTTTTCTTCAAAGCCCAACTCAGGAAACCACTCCCGACCTCCCTTTTTCCAGGTAAAGCACTACTCTCTCTGTCTCTGTCTCAGTCTCCGTCTAGGTCTCTCTCTCTCCTGAACCCTAGATTTTTGATACCACTCTTCCAGGATCTAAACTTTGCAATTATCTCACTTTCCCTTGTATCACAGTTCATAAGATTAAAAGCTGGACTGGTTCTGATGTTTTAGAGGTAAAGAAACTGAGAGACCCAGAAGTAAGGTGATTTTGTCCTCTCGTCTCAGCTGCATTCTCACTTTGGAAATTTCTTCAGTTGGTGAGGCCTCCTTAGCCTGAAACATTCATCCACTGTAACTCCCCTCCACCATGCTGGCCCGCTTTTCCCATTGGTCAGTTCTCCCAGGGCTTCCACTTTGGGGAAGGACCCTGGCCAGCCAATCTTAATTTCCCTCCTGGCTCTGTTGTGGACTTTCTGGACTTCCATACCATGACCCCAAAGATTGCACCCCTCCCCCCACTTTTTAGCTCCCTTTTGTGATTTTCCCCAATTAGAATGCAAGCTCCTTCAGCACTTTGTTGCTGTTCAGACGTTTTTTAGGCGTGTCTGACTCTTCAAGGCCCCACTTGGAATTTTCTTGACAAAGATACGCGAGTGGCTTGCCATGTCCTTCTCCAGCTCATTTTGCAGATGAGGAAACTGGGGCAAACAGAGTGACATAAGTTGCCCAGGATCACACAGCTAGTAAGCATCTGAGGCCAGATTTGGACTCAGGAAGATCTCTTAAAATTATTTAAGCTTAAAACTACATTAGGACTGTTGCAACACCCCAAATATAGAAATGTAGCTGGACAGGTAGGTCAGAGGCATTTTATAAGCCTTAAATGATCCTTCTTTATATATAACTTTGATGGAATTACAGCTATCATCCTGGACATGGTGGCTGTAAATGTACATATACTCACAACAGCATTCTGATACACAGACAAAAACACACATCAATACATACACATACAAATATACAATCTACAAATACACATATATACAGAAATACAAGTACATACACACCAAAACACATACATACCAAAAATATATACACACATACACAAATACTCATGTATACAAATATGCATACACAAATACACAAATATCCTAACATATACAAATATACAATATATAAATACACAGCACACAAATACACACATAAATACATACATATACAAATATACAACATGCAAATATACATAAACACACATACCAAAAATATACACAAATACACACATACACATAAACGTACAAATACACACATGTACTGATATACAATATACAAATATGCAGCACGTGCACACACACACACACACACACATAATTGGAATTGAAGCCCCAGAGACCTTGGTACAAATCCTGCCTCTGAAATGCCCTGGCTGTATGACCCTGGGCAAATTACTCCAGGAGACTCTCTATGACTCTGAATTGAAGAAAAATCACAGGATTCTCCTGGCAAAGAAAGAATTCCCCAGTGTCCTAAATGAATGAATTCTTAGTTCAGTCCTTACCCCTATGCATTCATGCTCTCTCTCTGCTATATGAATTTTAGTTCTCTGACCTCCCTGGGGTATAAACCCCAAAATGGAATCCCTGGGTCAAAGGATATTAAAAATTTAGTTTTTTAGAATGGCTAGACCATGTAACCACTTACTGCTCCATAAACAGTGTTCATGCACTGTTGACCTTCTAAAAGAACAGTGAAGTACTGAACTGAGAGCCAGACTGAAGGTTGGGAAGCCCTGGGTTCAAGGGCCACCTCTGACATACCTGGCTGTGAGACCCTGGGCAACTCTCTTCATCTCTCAGAAGCCTGGAGGACTCTCTAAGGTTATAAAGTATACAGAGGTGGACAATATGCATTGTTGGAAAGAGTTTCCAGACAATAGTGTTCATTATTGTCTGCCCTAATAAAATCCCAGGTCTGGAGCACATGTGTGTGTGTGTGCATGCCAGCACACAGGTGCATACATGTTTATATTCGCACACATATATACATTCATGTGCATGTGCTCACACACATATGTGGGCATATAAAAATCTACAAAGTGGATCATGGAAATTGTCAGAAAGAGGAATTAACACAGAGACCTAATACAAATAAAAAACAAATCTGTGGCCTTTTGGGCAGAGCCAGATGAAATGGATACTGGATGTATTTTAAATGTAGACTGTTGGTTGTAAACCTCAGTCCACATAACCTAAAGGTAACAAAAGCAATTCTAGAGGCAAAGCTCCAGGGAGAGCCAGGCCCACAGCCCTCCCCAGCACAATTAAAAATACTTTTCTCACCAAGCTCAACTTTTCATCTCCTCCCTTCCCTTTATCCTTCTCCTTTTTGCCCCTGAGGTGTGTCTGAATGCTGACGAGACAAGGATTCAAACGAGGTTGTCATCTCTGGGGCTGTTCAAGGGCTGGCTGCAGCCTCTGGTCAGAGGTCAGACACAGGCAGGTAGGGAGCACACAGGCATCCAGCCCCCAGGGGAACCCAGGCGAGTGGGCCGTCATCTCCAATGAACGTTTCATCCCAACATCAGTGGCCTTCTCCCTCGGTGAATTTTGTCTTTCTTAATTTTCCCATAGACGTTTTCCCCTATTTGCATACTTCCCAGAGGTCTTTATTTTCCAAAGCCTTTTTTTAAATTTTCTCTTCAGCTTTCCATTTGAGAGGGCTGGTGGGGGCCAGGAGGAGGGAGTCAAGGGAGAAGGGGGTCTCTAGAAGGTACAAACAGAAAACCTCAAGTACACACCTTATTTATGACTGTTTTCTAAGCCCAAGAGTGGAAGGAGCCTTCAATGCTATGAAAATCTTTATTTAAAATATGTCACAATGCAACTGACAGGCCCAGGCAATGAAACCACTTTACCCACAGGGCCCGAGGATTCAGAGGAAAAATACTTCTTGAATGCAAAAGAGTTAGCATTTAACATCGACAACCTTTAGAGTATGGTAAGAATTTAACAGACAGTTCCTCTCTCCCCCAACCCCTCTACTGCCTTCCGATTCAAGACCAGACCTTTCTGCTTGGTGATCTTTTTCAGGGTATTTCATATAAAAGGGGATGACATTGGCTTTGTAACTGTAATTATAATTCCTCCCTTCTCTGAATCAATAAATCTGTCTCTGCCTCTCTCCTCTCCTCTCCTCTCTCCTTCCCTTTCCCTCTCCTCCCCTCCTCTCCTCTTCTCTCTCTCTCGCCAAATTCCAACTAGGTGTTTACCCTGGAGAAGTAAAGATGGAGAGAAGTGATTGCTGTCCTCAAGTATCTGAAAGACTAATATATGGAAGGATTAGTTTTGTTCAGCTTGTCCCTTGAGGGCAGAAAAAAATGAGACACAAAGACAGAAAGAGGGAAACAGGCATGACTGAAGGAAAAAAAAAAAACACTTCCCTGGACAAGTTGCTTAAAGTTAGGAAATTCCTAAGACAGTAAGCTGGACAGAAGGTGATGACTGCCCTGGAAGAGGAAGTTTGGGGTACAGGTCATATCACACCTCCTCTTTAAGATCATAGACTAAAACCTAGAAAGGACCTCGGAGGTAATTTTAGCTTACAGGGGAGACAACAAGTCGAGGGTCACACCTCTGGTGTCAAAGATCTAAAAGTGACTTAGCCAAGGTCATACAGAGGGAGATGAGGCAGAATTGGGATGCAGACCCCAGTCCTCTGATAAAAATCCCCCCACACACTCGTCGCCTATAGGCTAATGGCTGGTTCCCAGGGAGCTGAATGGAGAATCCCCACCCCTGACTCCTAGCCTAGCAGTTTTTTCTGGGACACCGCCGGCCTCCCAGGATCAGCCATCATCAAAGGAAGTCAATGTCCCAGCCCAGCTAAGTCATGTCCCAGGCATGCCGCTGCCTGGCAGAGCTCGACTGAGACGGGACTGCAACCTGATGATGACAGGCGGGCTGCAGGTGGACAGGCCTGATTTATAGTCGGAGGAGCTTGGGCCCGGAGTGGATTTTCCCTTCCTAGTTTCACTGTCACATATTCCGGACGAGTGTGAGGGGGAGCTCGGTTGCTGGGCATCAGCAATTCCAGGGGAGGAGCAGGATGGAAAAAAACAGAAGGCAAGCGCTGACATGCTGGAGAGGTGGAAAGGGGGTCAAGGGCTGGGCTGAAGGCACCTCTTTTTTTGCCCCAACAGGCTCATGAATGTCTTAGGGTGGGAGCACATCTTTTTCTAGGTCATAGAAATATCACCCAAAAGGCAGGAGGGGCCTCAGAGTAGATCTGTGCCAACTCTCATTTTATAGATGAGGAAACTGAGTCCAAGGTGGTCAGGTAACCTGCTCAAGGGCACACAAGTAGCAGGTGAAAGAAGTATTGATCTCTGTCCCAGATAATGGGAGCGATCACAAACGAGTCTGCTGAGGGCTCCTTTTGCCCCTCTCTTTATTCCTCTGACCTTGAAAACAAGAGCACAAAAAAGCACCGAGAGCAGGTCTTGATCTGCTTTGGCTGATTTCACTTTGGGGCACAAAGCAAAGGGTGTTCTTGTGGGGGTCCAGGATGTGCCATCCCCAAGGTCAGACTAGGGAGCATTGAAGGCTACTCTTGCACCAAAGGGAAGAGAAAGCCCAGGCTACTGGAATTCACCAGGGAAAGGGGAGGCTGTGTCATTAGAGTCTCTACTGGCCCAAATCAAGGGAGAGGGGGAAAAAAAAGATGGAAACTGTGAATGATTACCACTCCACTGGGAACAGAGGAAGGCACAACTCTAGAATGGAAGCACCACGAGGGCAGGAACTGTTTGATTTTTGTCTTTGTTATCTCCAATGTGTGGCCCAATGCCTGACATATACACAGCAGGTGCTTAATAATGTTTATTAATCAATTGGAAAGTCAGCATCTTTATGAATAGATTGTAAAGTCCTAGCAGGCAAGAAGTGCTGCATTGTTTTGTCTCTGCGCTACAGTGCCTAGTGCAGTGCTTAACATGTGGGAGGTGCACAGTAAAAATCCTTAATTGGTTCCTTGATTGTTGCTCTGAGGTGGGACGGGATTATCTGGATGTTTATATATGATTTCTTAGAATTACTAGACTAGAATCTCCTTGAGGGCAAAGGCCCTGTCCAATCTGAACTTTACTCCCCACCAAACACCACACCATGTCCTGCATAGTGCCCTGAATTAACATTGAAATGAACTAAATGAAACCACTACATTGCAAGATTTGGGAATGGACCCCTAGGACATCAGCAGTGATGAGAGGCGATGCGTACAGTAGAAGGCCTAGGAGTCTGGGGGATCGGCTTCCACACCCAGCCCTGTCACTTTTTAGCTTTGTGACCTTGAACTTAATCTGTCTGAGGCTGTAAAGCAAGAGGCCAGACTGTCTACAATCCCTGAAGTACCTGCCAGCTCCAAATCTGTGACCCTCTAACCCAGGTCATCTTAACCTTTTGGGAGCCATACACCCCTCTGCCAGTCTGGTAAAGCCTAAGAACTCTGCCTGCTCCTCCACTCAGAATCATGTTTTTAAATGCACAAACTAAAATACATACTAAAATACAAAGTAAACCAATTGTACTGAGATACCATTTATGTATGGATCTAGGTTATGGAAGTTTATGGAAGGAGGAAAGGAATAAGCATTTGTATAGAAGAAGCTGCTTTGTGCTAGGCCCTGTGCTAAGCACTTTTTACAAATATTATCTCATTTGACTCTTACAGCAAATCTGTGAGAAAGGCCATTATCCCCATTTTATAGTTGAGAAATCTGAGGCAAACAGGTTAGGTGACTTGCCCAGGGTCACACAACTTCTAAGGATCTGAGGCCAAATTTGAGCACGGGTCTTCTTGACTCTAGGCTCAGAGCTCCATCCACCTGGATGTCACAGCTTCCCCCTCCCTGGTGGTTTTTAAGCCATGTTGGATGACCGCAGGTCAGACATGCTGTATCTGGGGCATTTTTGGCCAGATGAGGATGGACCAAAATGGTCTCTGAGTGCTTTTCTAACAGTCTTTTGATCCTTTAAATTAGCATTTTGCTGTTATACCTAGCTCTGCATGACTCCTCAACACACCCCAGCCCAAGAAATGGAAGCTAGGCCAGCATGAGGCCTATAGGAGGGGCCTCCATTTGCGAGGAACTTCCAGCCTTGGCATCTGATGCTTGGTCGGTTTCTCCCTACAGGTCCCATGAGATGGACAGGGCTGTTCCAACCACTGACAGCTGGCAATGCACTGAATACCACTGGCTGCCCAATGCCATTCCCCAGCACTGTGCTTGGTATAGCCTTGGTCACAGCAGTGCCATTGGCATTAGTCTTTGAGAACTCATTGCCCCTCGTATCACGCTGCTTGCCTTCTCAATGGGGAGGGGAGGGGCCGGAGGAAGGAAGAGAATTTAGAGCTCAAAATTTTAAGAATGAAAGAAAAAATTAAAAATGATAAACTTAAAAAAAAGAACAAGTTGGCTCTTGCAACATTGCCTCCTGAGTTCACTGGAAAGCCACTGGATTTTTTTTGTCTGAACACTTGAGTTGCTATGCTAGACACCTTTGTGAACCTGGGCAAATTACCTAAGCTTTCTGAGCCTCCCCTGTAAAATGAAGGTCACTACATGACCTCAAGGCTCACTTCTGTTTCTGAATCTGGGGTCCTCTGCTTTTGCAGAACAAGTAGGCCACATTAGGTTAGGTGAGCATATGATAACACATTCCCATGTGGACTTTTTTTTTTAGCATGAGAAGTCAATAAAGGGCTGTAAATGGTAGCATGGATGGACTACCCACATTTAACAAGTCATGGATCAGGAAAATCTCATTTGACTCCAAAATTCTATGAGAATAGAGAATCCGAGGTGCAAAGAAGGATCTCAGAGGACCCTCAAGGCAACCCTTATCTAAGGAGTCTACACTTGAGTAAGAAGGCCTCTTCCTAGTCTCCCCAAGGGGGAGAAATGCCCAGCCTCTAAGTACTAGATCATATGTGAAAAGAAATGTTGATAGAGTCCAGCAGGCACCAGCAGTCCTGCCTTGCCCTCTGCTAAACTCCCAGGTCTTGCCATGTGTTGTTTCCTGAGTACGTTGGTAGAGCATTGGGTCATTGACTTACAGCTAGAAGGATCCTTAGAGATCTGCTAATTCAACACTTCCTCCCTACAGGTCATGACATCTCCAAGGTCACCCCAAGAAGTAAGTGCCTTTAGTGGGATTTGGACCCTGATAATTTTCATTGATTCCCATGATGATATGTGGGGGCAAGTTAAAAAGTGTTCCTAATTATGAACAATGAGAGAAATACAAATTAAAACAATGAGGCTATGAATCTCTCTCATGTACATACAGGGTGCTTTTCTTTCTAAATCCAGCATATATCTTTCAAAGCTATTCTGCTTGTCTGATTGTTTCTGGTTTGCCTCTGGTTCCCTCTGGGAATTTTAAAAAATGCTTTAAGGACCCTCTTTTCTTTCTTTCTTCTTTTTTGGCAACTCTGTGTCTACTCCACTTTTTTTCTTCCATCTCCCTTCTTCCCCTCATTGGAAATAAAGAAAAACCAAACCCTTATAACAAACACAATCAAGAAAAAACTAATTCTCCACTTGAGTCGTGTCTGTAAATGTATGTCCTATTCTGCATCCTGAGTCCCTCACCTGTCTATCAAGAGATGCAGAGCATGTATCATCACTCAGTCTTCTGGAATCATGGTTGGTCAATGCCTTCATCAAAGTTCTTAAATATTTCAAAGTTTATCTTTAGAATATTATTGTATAATTTTCCGAGTGCTGCTCACCCTCTTCTGCATCGATTCATATGGATCCTCCCAGATTTCTCTGAAAGTCATTTTTATCATTTACTATCAGTAGTCTATTACATTCATATGCCCTTTTCCCAGCCATTGTGAAATTGATGGACACCTCTAGTTTCCAGTTCTTTGCTTCTACAAAGAGTTGCTAGGAATGTTATTTTCCTTTTCTTTTAGTTTCTTTAGGTTTAGTAGAATTATCACTGAGTCAACCAGTTTGGGGGCATTCATTCCAAATTGCCTTCCACATTGGCTGAACCAATCAGATTGGTCCCACCGAGGGCATGCCCCTGTGTCTGTTTTCCTGGCTTCTTTCTAACAATTGTCATTTGTCTTCACTGCCTTCTTTGCCAATCTCATTAGTATAGGGAGGAACCTCAGGTCCTAGTCTCTTTTTCTATTCTCTGTATGTGGAAAGTTGTTTTATTTGGTATTAGCTAAATTCAGAATTTATTAAAATCTGAGATGAGGATAAGAGAATTGGAGATTAATTATTTGATGCCAGAGCAAAAAACATAAGTATAACATAAATAAGTTTTCTTCTCTGTGTTTAATACTCATTAAATATTTTGGTCAGAGCAACTACTGGCAAATATATAGGAACCAAAAAACATTTGGGGGAGGTAGGGTACAGTTATTCATTGGAGAGAATTGTAAATCTTGCTTATAATCAGGCTATTTAATCCATTTAAAAATTGACCAAGATCACAGAGTAAAACAGCAGAATTAGTGCATAAACCCAATTCTTTCTGACTCCCATCTAGTACTTTTTCCATACATCCATCAATCAGTAAACATTTATAATTGTCTCTGACATCCAATAAACCAGGCACAATGCAAGGTGCCAGGGAGAGAAAGACAGGAGCTCAGGGAGGAGATAAACCATACATAGATAGTCCACACAAGCGGGAGGAGACATGATTGAATGGGAAGACCCAAAAAGGCTTCATGAAGAAGGTAGCATTTGATCTGGATAGTGTCAAAAGCCAGATATTTAGCGAGGTGGTCTCTCAATAGTTATCTTGCTGATGAGAGATGTTGGAATAAACACACAATCTGTCCTTACTCAAGCCTTTTAATACACCTTTCTGGGGCAAGAAGTAACAAATGTGAATTCTGAGAATGGAAGGCCTCCCACCTGATTTTTTTTTCACTCTCAAATCTTTTCTCTTTCCCATCCTGGACAATAATATCATTAAACAACACTGGTCATTCAAACAAAACCTTAAAGTATAATCTTAACTCAAAAGAATACTGATTCTCCTGCCCCTAGTAGTTGATGTATATTCTGTATATTGGTTTACAAGGTCAGTTGGAACACAAGACATTCTCCTATTTTTTCCATTATATAGAGATAGCCTGGGAGCATCCTCAGCCAGAAGAAAAGCAAGTTATTATTTGCGGGATAAGGAATTCTACAGTGATGGTCTTCCCATCTCCTTCACTGACCTCACTCCCATCCCGTCATTTCTATTAAGAAAAAAAACACACAAAAAGCAAAGAGTAGAGCTGGTCAAGTGGTAAGTGTTGGACACATTGGAGCGTTTCTCTTTCCTGACCTTGGAAGGTCTATGGGACAGCATCTGAGGGGGTGGATTATACAGCCTCTGCTGTCTCTTCTATGTCTAATTCAGGACCTCTTGATATGATTTAAGGATTCTTAACTCGAGGTCCATGAACTTGGTTTTTAGAAAATATTTTGATGACATTGATAAACTATTTTTAAACATTTTGATAAAGAAATAGAATAGCTTCTTTTGTAATCCTATATATCTTATTTTCTGTATTTAAAAACAAGTTCCTGAGAAGGGATCCACAGGCTGCCCAAAGGCTGCGTAACACAAAAAGGCTAAGAATCCCTGCTCTGGTCACAGCATCCTTCTTGCCTGCAATGCAAAGATGATGTTAAGAGAAAAAATGTTCCAAGGGGCAGCCAGTTCCAAGGGGCAGCTAGTTCCAAGGATATGATATTTTGAAAGGATGACAGGACAAATGATGTTCTTGGTAGGTCTGGAGTAGGAGGGAATGCTTGTGATCTTACAGTACAGTTTGGTGTTAATGCACCATGTAGGTGAAAGCCTGGCCACTCCTGAAGGCAGCCTCCATTTCTAAGAAGAAGTCAAAAGCCCAGAGATTCAAGGGCTTCAATCAGGGTTCAATCCCCCCACTTTATAGATTAGGAAACAGGCTCAGACAAGTGAATTAACAAAGTGACCCAGAATTTGACTGCAAGTCTTCACTATCTCATATAATTTCTTATTTTGAAAGGAGTGAGTGTGTGTGTATATATGTGTGTGTGTATGCACTGACAAATTATTACACTTTTTAAAAAATGTGTGTAACAACTTAGGAGAAACCTGCTATTTTTTCCCTAAAGATTGGGAAGTTTCTGCCACATAAAAATGTAAAACATCTTAGCAGCTAAAGGGCTCTGAAGGTAACACAAAGAGTAAAGAGACCACCAGCTTTGAGATAAGGGGAGCTGTGATCAAATCCCAATTGTTTCACAATGATATTGTTTCACAATAATATCATCAGGACTTGGCTAGGTCCATTTCTTCATCTGTAAAATGACGGAGGGGAAGAACCTCACTTGGAAGGGCCTTCCCTTTCAGGTTGGACCTCTGATGATCTCAGTCCATCACAAACACGCCACCCTTTGGAGGGAAAGCTGGGTCCATCATGGCCAGTAGGTCTCCTTTTGGTCTGAAGAAACCTAGGCATTGACCAAACAACTCAGGAGCTAGAAACAGTGGGGCCATAGCATAGGAATTTAGAACATTTTCTCTCCAAGAGGCTTGCAGCAAAGCCGATTGAACATGGGGAGGATGGAACTTACTAGAGCTATAATTCAGTTGGGTTCAAGCCCAGAGTGTATGTGAGGGAGAATTGTGTGTCATCCGCCTTGCAAGAGAAGCTGGAGCCAGCCTGTAAAGAGCTCTAAAACCATACATAGAAGTGTGACTATTTTTGAGGAAATAAGGAGTGACCCCACCTTCTTGAACGGAGAGTGGCCAGGTCAGGGCTGTGTTTTAGGAACATCAATTGAGCAGTACACAGAGGATGGATACAAGAGGGAAGAGCCTTGGTGTGGAGACAGGATAGTAGGCAGGATCTTAGAGATCAGCCAATCCAACCACCTTACTTTTTTGTGAGGAAACAGAGGCCCATCAAGGTAGAGATTTTTGTCCAGGACCACACAAAACAGGATGTAAAAAGGATTTGAACCTGGGCACTCTGACCCCCAATGCAGCTCTCTTTCTACAGCCTACGTGACACAATGGTAGGTGGGGAGAAGATATAAAGATGAACTGGACCTGATCAGAAGGTTCAAAACCCTTTGGGAAGGAATGTCAGCCAACCAAGGAGCATTGAAGTACTCACAATGGCTCAGCTGCCATCCAAAGCTGAGGCGGTAAAAAGAAAGACAAAAATATAGTCTCTGACCTCAAGGAGCTGATATTCAAGTTTAGGAGCAAACATGCAAATCTCTACATATAAAATATATACAGCATAAGATAAATGTACTTACAGAAGTGGGGAACAAACAAACTCTGGGGAATGGCTTAAGTAACAGGAAATCACAATGGAGAGCTCCCTCAGGATGTTGGTGGGAAATGCACCATCTTCTCCAGAGCCTCTTAGAAGCAATCACCACCTAAAGCAAGGCTCCCATGTGGCTCCCACCCAACCCAAAGGACCAGGCTTTTTGCCTCAAACCACAACAATCTCATTCCATTCCCCTAAAACGTTATTGTGAGTTCCTTTGCCAAGATGCATCAGCGAGCATTCCCAACTCACAGTTGGGTTTAGGAAGTGCTCCTCATTCGCTATCTGATGACAGGGGTGGATTGTGAACAGAAGATCTAGAGCAGGTCTGCTCTCTCTCAGACGTTGGTTTCCTTAGGATTTGACACCAGCTGCCTTTCCCAAGAGATTGGTGAGATGGGAAGTCTGACATGGTAGTCGGTTTATACAAGAGTGACACTTCCTGACCCCTCTCAGAAGCAGAGAGATGAAAGTTGTTGCTTGGAGAATTGCTTGAGGCATCTTGAGAAGGGTCCATCAAGAAAAGAGGCCCTGGACAGACACCCACCAGCCCAGAGCTTGGAATATAAATGAGCGTGGGACTTCATCAAACTCCTCACTCTCTCTCCTGTACACCATGTGTGGTAGCCCCTAGAAACACACACAGAGACACATACACGCGTGCGCGCGCGCACACACATGCATGCAGCACATACAGAGATATATGCATGCACATGTACATACATGCACACACATGTACACATACATTTCTCAGGGCCTCCAAGGTTGGGGGTGGGGTAGATGGATCCTGGGACTTGAGTCACGAAGAGTTGGGTTAAATTCCCCTCTCCAGATGCTCACTAGCTCTGTGACCCTGGGTAAGTCTTTTCATTTCTGTAAGCCTCAGTTTCCTCATCTGTAAAACACGGGAGTCAACCCTGATGACATCAGAACTCTAAATCTATAATCTTATAATCTAAAATGAATCAAAAGGTCCTTGATAGTAAATAATGTGGGGCTTGGAATCAGGCACGTGCTTCCTAGCTGTGTGGCCCTAGGCAAGTCCCTTAACTGCTGGCTGCCTCAGTTTCCTCATCTGCAAAATGAGGAAGAAAAAAGCATCTACTTCCCAGGGTTCTTATGAGAGTCCAGTGAGCCAGCATCTGTATGGCACCAGGGCAGCCTTAAAGTGCTGGAGAAATCCTAGCTATTGTGGCAGAGGAAAACACAGAGTACCTATCAGTCCATCAGCAGCAGCAGTATTTACTGAGTGTCTACGAGAGATAAAATGTTTTACAGAACACAAAAGATGTTTTTGGCATTTACAGAGCATTTTGTTGTCATTTGGTCATTTCAGTCGTGTCCGACTCTCCATGATCCCACTTGGGGTTTTCTTAGCAAAGACACTGGAGTGGTTTGCCATTTCCTTCTCTAGCTCATTTTATAGATGATGAAACTGAGGCAAATGGGGTGAAGTGACTTGCCCAGGGTCATCCAGCTGGTAAGTATCTGAGGCCAGATTTGAACTCAGGTCTTCTTGTCTCCAGGCTCAGAGCTCTCTGCACTATGGGCCCCCTAGCTGCCTTTAAACCAAGCGAGCAGCCAAAAAGAGAATGGGAGACCTGGGCATGGAGTGAGTCCACTTTCCCTGGAAAATCTTCAAGCTGAGCTTGGAGGACAGACGGCCCATCGTGAAGATTACACTGGCTTCAAGACCCAAGCCCAAAGAGGCTGTTTGCTGCCTGAGTGACCTTGGCTGAGCCTCTCACCTCAAGAGCCCCAGGTTCTTTCAAAAAATGAAGGGTTTGGATCAAATGGTCTCTGAGACTCCTTCCTGTACCAGCTCCAGGATTGTATGTATGGCCTTGGACAAGTCACTAGACTGCTTTGGGCCCCAGTTCCTTCATCTGTAAAATGAGGGGGCTGGGCAGGCTCTGAGGTCCCTTCTGGCTTTCAGTGAGGTCCCTTCTTGAGCTGCTTGTCAGGAATACTGGGGGGAGGATAGTTGGGAGCCCACATGGCCTTGCTGGGGCTCAGCCCAGACTACATGCCTTTGACACCCCTTCTAGTCCGGAGATGCCTCAGCTGGCCCTGGCTTGCATGCCTGCTCTGGCCTGGCCCCTACAGCTCTATCCTCCCCTCCCAGTGAACTGTCCTTCCCAGCTCTGTCTGCCAGACTCAGAAACCAAAACAGGGGCTACCTCACTGCCTGCCTGTTTCCTTGTCTTCTTCCCTCCCACTCTGCCTCCCTCCCTCTCTCTCTCCCTCCTTCCCTCTTCCTCCCTCTCCTTCTCTCTTTCCCTCCCTCCCTCTCCTCTTTCTCTCTCTCTTTCTCTCTCTCTCCCTCTCTCTCTTTTCCCCCCCTCCCTTTCTCTCCCTCCCACCCTGCCTGCCTCCCTCTCTCCCTCCCTCCCTCTCTCTCTCCCTACCTCCCTGACTGCCTCCCTCTCTCCCTCCCTCACTCTCTCTCCCTGCCTACCTTCCCTCTCACACCTCCAGATGGAACACACAGAGCCATGGAGTCGAGAAAAAGGGGTAAGGACTCACATGGCTACTTACCAGCCCAAACCTGCAAGCTGAGCTTCTAAGTCACAGACAATGGGCTTTATGTGTGTGTATGTACATTCTAAGGACTGTGTATGTACGTGTCTGAATGTGTGTGTATTTATATCTAGAGAGAGGCCGTGTGTTATGGCTGAAGGCAGGATTATCTCAGCTTATCTCAGCCATCAGTCACATTCACTGGCTGATGTCCAGCTTGGGCCAGGGGAGGCAGTTGGTATTTCCCTTTTTAGGGGCTGAGCTATTACTCTTTGCATGGAACAGAATATAACTAGCCTGGCATGGAAGGAAGGAAGGAAGGAAGGAAGGAAGGAAGGAAGGAAGGAAGGAAGGAAGGAAGGAAGGAAGGAAGGGAGGAAGGAAGGGAGGGAGGGAAGGAAGGAGAGAGGGAAGATGGAAGGAAGGAAAAGAGGGAGGAAGGAAGGAAGCAAGGGAGGGAGGAAGGAAGGAAGGAGAATAAGAAGTGGGAAAGAGAGAATGAGGAAAGGAAGGAGAGAGGGAGGGAATGAAGGAGGATAAATGGAAGAAGAAAGGGAAGGAGGGAAGAAGGGAAGTTGGGAGGGAGAGAAGAAGGGAAAGTGAGAGGGAGGGAAGAAGGAAGGAAGGAAGGCAGGATGAAAGAGACAGTGAGAGGGAGGGGAAAGAAGAGAAGGGGCCAAGTGGTATAGTGGCTAGTACACCGGACTTGGAGTCAAGGACACCTGAGTTCAGGCCCCACACTAGCTGTGTGACCTTGGGCAAGTCACTTAAACTCTTGGCAATCTGTGTAGCCAGAAGCTGATGGCCTGCCTTCGCAGGGGCCATTTCTTCATCCAGTAGTCTCCTATACTAATGAAATGAAATCCAATTTTTATCCCTGTATACAAAGCGCTGGAGACACAGACAGAAAAGCGACACCAGCCCTGCTCTCATGGAGCTCTCATTTTTGCAGGGGAGACAGCTCATGTGGGAGGCTTCAGTCAGAATGAATGGCCCTGTTGTCCTTAGGATACAGGCCCGTCATCGCTGCTGATAGCCAAAGCCGAAGGCTACGTGTGCTCTTTAATATCACCCCCACAGACAAAACCCTGATGCTGACCCCTTTGATGATGACGAGCACTTCAGGGGCCAGAATTTCCCTTTGGATCTCCAGTAGCTATGGCCACCAAGGAGGTTGGGGTATCAGTAGCTGGAGGCAGGGCCAGTGGGGGCAGAGGAGAAGAGGCCGTCGTTCAGGGCTCTTGGCATCAGGGCCCTGGGTCTCCTTCCTTGCACTCAGAATTAAGGTGGTGGTCGAGTTGGTAAGAGTGGTTTGAACACCTCCTGTCATGAGCTGCTTCTCATGTCTCCCTCAAGGTGGATCACCACTCCAGGTAGGCCAGCTTGCCTATATATAGGACCAGAGCTGTGATTTCATTGACATAAAAAACTCTCGCTGAGAAAATTCCCCCCACCAATGGAAATCCCCTGCTCCTCTACTCACAGGCTTCTACATACACATATGTGTAGCTATCAACTACATGCATAGTCATGTGTTAAACGGGAGAGTGGTGAGACCCCAAGGAAACTCCATGCATGCTGCTTTTTACCTCCTTCTGGGCTGCTCTTACCTGAGGGTCACTGGCTGCATTTTTTGTAAAGTGATTGTTTATCTGAACCCTCAAGCTTTGAGTGGTCCACTGGACCAATATGGAACCCAAAGAAGACAAAGGGGAGGATGGGTCAAAAGAAAAAAAAAAGAAATGAAATCAATGAGCCAACAGGCATCCAATGATGACCTGGAGGGCAATCAGGGACCCAAGGGTTGGACGCTCCCCCTTAAAGGGAAATGAGCACTAGAAGCAAGAGGCTTCAAGGACTCTCCATTTCCTCTCTATCTTGTTTATGTAAAGATGCAAGATGATCTATTAGGGATATAATGCCCTTCCGCTGCCTAAGGATCAAGTTATCCAGCTCAAGATGCATCAGGCCTGAAGGATTTGTTATTTATAGAGCAGAAGCACTCCATCATTCTGTTCTCCATTCCAGCGCAGGGCCCGCCCTTTCAATAAAAAAGTGCCCTCTCTTGGGGCCTCATTCTTCCTTGCTTATGTGACAGCTCCATTTTCATCATTCTCCTTACTCCATTTGGATGCATTTATTTACCTTACTTGAGTCAATATGTTATGTCTGGCAGTGGAGGGTAAACCACCTTTCTTAAGAGAGAAAAATTAAAGATTAAAAGCCAAAAAGAAAAGGTGGTTCTGGGGGAAGCATGGCAAGAATGATTTATTACCCTGGCTTTTATTCAGATACTATACTATGGACTTAAAACCACTTTCACCAACCTCCTTCCCACCTTACTCTCGTCTGCCAGAAGCTCAAATTAGAGAAATGCTCATGGATTTTTCAACACAAGGACATGAGCTCATTGAGGTCAAGGATTCTGTTTTTGCCTCTGTAACCCCAGCACTTAGCACAGAGTCCGAAACAGAAAGTGTTTAAAATGCTTGCTAGTCAGCTTCATCAATGACTGCCATAACCTAGCCCTGACAATGGCCCCAAGTTCAACTAGCCAAGAGGATCCTTGCTTTACTCATGCTCCACCTCCTATGGAGAAAATTGATTCATTTATTTATTGTGGAAGGCCCAGGAGGCAATACATGGTAGGCAGACAGCTGGCTAGCTGTAAAGGAGAGAGGAGAATCAGGGTTCAAGTCTACCTATCACATAATGCCTTTGTGGATATGGACAAATACCTAGCCTCTCAGTATCTTAGGCATCTCCCCAAAGAAGTGTCTACTTGCATTGGTAGGAAAAGTTTCCTTACCCTGAAGTTTCCTATCCCAATGAAATCTTGGGTCTAGTCATCTATCTATCGGTCTATCTATCCATCTATCTTTCTCCCTATGTCTCCATCTGTCCATCCATCCATCATCTATCTATCTACCCATCCATCCACCCATCTATACATCTATCTATATTTGTCTATCTCTCTATGTATACACATTGCCTTGCTCTGTCAAAAACACAACCAAAAAACCCTCACACAAAACCCAACACCCATCAACCACACATAAACTTCACAGAGAACCTTCTTGAAGGAATGGGAAGAGCAGTAGGAATTCATGCAAAATATGAATTGTATTCTCCATGCAAGTCTGACTAAGTAGGAACTTGCATAATAAAACCTGACCTCCTGGAAGGCCCAGGGCAGGCGCTTTAATGAGGAGATAAGAATTATTCATAGGGATTGTATCAGATGTTTGTATGTGAGCAGCTGCCTCCAAACTGCTAGAGGCTAGCTTTAAAAAATAAAATCTCGTTCTCTGAAAGAGTTGCCTTGTTTCTGTTCTCCAATCTCTTGGCATTGACCTCCCCTCACTTGGGTCCAAAGGTAAATTTGAGCTCTGCCTCGTCCAAATGTCTTTTCAGTTTAGAAGATTGGTGGGGCCTGAAATAAACAGTTCCTCTCAGGCAGAAGCAAGAAGTTGTGTCCTAGTTGTGTTCTGGCCTTCCCTCCTTGTCCCTCCTACATCTTCTAGTGATAGATGAGGCAGCAGAAGAGCAAAACCTGAGCTTCATCAGGACACTCAATCTGGCCCCAGAGGCGAAACACTTCAAAAGACCATGAGAAGGTCACAACCTTGCACCAGAAGAGGTCCCCTCTAGAGGCTCGGGTTGTTAAAAAGTATATTAGCCTGAGCATAAGCTCTGACAGTCCTACCAGCTGGTGAGTCTTCACCTGGGACAGCACAGAGAAGACTTTTGCTCTAGGTAGGGGTTGGACTATGCTGCCTTTGACATCCATCCCTTCCAACTCTGTGAGTCAGGCTGTGATGGAGAAGAGGCTTATCTTCTAGGCCAAGGCCCAAAGAGATTCAAGAAGAGGAAAAGGACCTCTATGTGCAAAAAAAATTATAGAAGTTCTTTTTTATGGTTGTAAAGAACTGGAAATTATTGGGGCGTCCATCACTCGGGAAATGGCCAAACAAATCATGCTGTATGACTGCATTGGAATATTTTTGTGCTGTAAGAAGGAAGCCAACATTTACTGAGCACCTACTATGTGCCAGACATTGTGTTAAATGATTTACAAATATCTCATTCGATCCTCACAACACCCCTGCAAGGAAGGTGCTATCTTCTTTTTAGGGCTGAAGAAAGTGACCCAGACAGAGATTAAATGACTTGTCCAGGATCACATAGCTGGTAAGTGTCTGAATCTAGATTTGAATTCAGGGCTTCTTAACTTCAGGCCCAGGGCTCTACCCATTTCTGTCTCAGTGACTAAAAGGACAGGTGCTGTGAGGAGATGCCTTAGAAGTGACGCAGAGTAAACGGAGCAGAACCTGCCCAACAATGGATACAACACAAATTGTAAAGCTAACTTTTAAAGACTTCTGAACTCTGATCAGTTGAATGACCACACTCAATCCCAGAGGACAGCAGCGAAAGAAAGTACATGAGGTGAGCGGCTCAGGATGTTGCACGAGACCACTTGGGGATGTGGACAATGTGGGAAGCTGTTTGTGCTCAACTATAAAATGTTGTTTCTCTTTTTTCCTCTTAAAATGGATGAGGCAAAAGGAGATAAAATTAATGCTTATTAATAGAAGAATAAAATGAAAGGGAGGGAGGGAGAGAGAGAGAGAGAGAGAGAGAGAGAGAGAGAGAGAGAGAGAAACTGACTCATCACCAGAAAGGTGGCTACCAGCTCAGGAATTTTTTCTATCCTATAGAGTCACAATAGATCTTAAACTGAAAGAGACTCGAGGCCATGTAGTTCAGCTCCCTCACTTGACATCTGAGGAGCCTGGGTCTTGGGTGAAAGACCTTGTCCAAGGTGGGCACACTGGCACTTAATGTGCACAGGCAGGATAACGACAGCAGCAGCAGAAACTACCGTTGTTTCAGTTATGTCTGGTTCTCTGTGACCCCAGCTGGGGTTTTCTTGGCAAAGATACTAGAGTGGTTTGCCATTTCCTTCTTGAGCTCATTTGATAGATTAGCAAATGGAGGCAAACAGGGTGAAGTGACTTGCCCAAGGACACACAGTGAGTCAGTGTCTGGGGCTGGATTTGAACTCTTTACAAAGATGAGTCTTCTTGACTCCAGGCCTGGTGCTTTGTGCACTATGGTGCCCCCTAGCAGCCGCACCATTTACATAGTGCTTTATTTTGGAAGCGTTTTATATAGATTATCTCATCTGATCTTTGCTCAGGACCTCTGCCTCTAAATCCAGCATTCCTACCACTGGAGGACCTGCAACTCATGAAAGCACAATCTCCAGCTATCACTTCCATTGAGACGGTACTGATGAAATCCCAGACCTCAGAGAGCTGAGTACCCAAGAAAATCCACCGAGTGAACCAATCAAAGTTTACCTGGGAGACAAGTGAGGAAGTCAGGTCTAAGGAGGTGTGGAAGGGCCAGAGGGTCAGGAATTTCTCTCCAGTTGGTCAGAAAGTCAGAGAATGAAAAGATCCCAAGAATGTTTCCTGTAGTCCACAGACAGCTGGGGATTTGGCTTCATATGGAGAAGGTAGAAAGCCAGTAGAAGTCAATGGATGTCTGGAAAATGTTGTTCGTCCTTCATTTTGGAAGAGGACTCATGGCATCATAGGGTGATGTTTTGACTCACGAGTGAATTGGATTGAAGTGAGGCAGAGTCGCACAAAGTTGTCGGCCTTACTCTCTCTTCCAGAGCCATTTGACTGGAGATGGCCCAGGATGGAGTGGATAACCTTGGAGTCTTCGATGTCTAACCACCTCTAAGGGCTCCACGGCACCAGCTTCAGCCTCCTTCATGGCTACTGGAACAAACTGTTCTTATTCACCCATTCGGCCGGGGGAGACACTTGGGGCAAATATCCCCCTAACTCACCAACAGGTTTGAGTACTGTCCTGACCCTCAGCCTGGTTTAGCATGTCTGCCTAGACAGTTTTAGTGGAGTGTGGCTGCTTTTACAGCTTCTTGGAGCCACAGGTGAGAGTCAGCAGGTGGATACCAAAGGTTGATGAGCAGCCCTGAAAAGGGCTCAGCCAGCCCTCATACCAGAGGCTCTAGTCCTCCCTGAACACAGAATACACTCCCCCTGGGGAATAGACAGGAGGTCAAAGGTCTGTCCTTGAAAGGAAAAAGAGGTAAAAGATATGAAGAATATAGACAGCTAGAGATTAATCCCCTATTAGACCAGAAGCCAGAGACTAGATGTGGGCCAGGAGACTATCCTCACCTACATGGTAATCCTGAAATAGGAGGAGGGAAAAGCAAGGGGACCTCATGAGCAGGCATTGTATTCCCATCAGAGATTTAAAGCACGAGTTCTTAACCTGGCATCTGTGAATAGTTTTTTCTAATATTTTGGAAACTATTTCAATAATTGGGTTTTTGGGCAGTATTATTTATTTCATTTTATGCATTTAAAAACATAATTCTGAGAATGGGCTTTGCCAGCCTACCACAGGGGTCCAGGACACAAGAAAAGTGAAGAAGCTGTGGTAGAGGGACAGGATTGCTGACTTGGGGATCCAACCACTGGGGGCATGCAGCAATTGAAAAGGAACCAGGGTAGACATGGGAAGTTTGAGCATCTGTCAGCCATCCGATGGCTCATGAAATGTTGTATTAATTACAAAAATGTGCTGGCTCTTTCCCTGAGCAAATAATTGGGACCAACAATTACCAGAGCCTTCCTGGGAAATCAAATCTAACTCCTCAGCAATAACACCCAAGGCTATTATGATCCTTTTAGAAAACCGACCAAAAGGCCCTTAGAACATGGAACTTTACCACCAAGCCAGCTCCTTCTCTTCCTGTTCATTCTCCTCCCGGCCCCTTCAACTCCTTCCAATACTTCGTAGACATTCTCATGTTTTGTTTGTAATTCTCTGTGTGCACATTGTTTTCTCCCTAACAGAATAAAAGCTGCCTGAGGGCAGGAACTGTTTTTATTTTTATGTCTGTGTTCCCAGAATCCCACTGTTTGGCACACAGCAGGCACTCAATATATACGTACTGAATTAAAATTGGATTTCTTCTTAAATCATTTACCTTTTGATTTAGGGACTGGAACTCTTTCTCTGGATCACTAATATCTATAAAATGCTTAACAGTGCCCCGAGCAAAGTAGGCATTTAAACAGTGCTTATTTCCTTCTTTTCCCTCCACCAATGTGAGGAACTCTCAGTGTGAAACCTCCTCCACTGACAAAGATTTGCTCACCCTTCTTCCCTGCCTTAGGAATGTGACTGTTCTCCACCCGTCTTAGGCACCTGGCTGGGGCACTGGGTGGGTAAATGACTTAGGATCGTCAAATCACATATTTACAAGAGGAAAAGGACTTTTGAACGTTTAGGTCAAATCTTTCTTTTTACAGTTAAGGAAATTGAGGCTCAGAGAGGTCAGGGTTGGAGCTGTGGCTGAAGAGCAAGGATTCGAACACAGGTCTTCCTATTCCAAAACTAGCTCCTCCCAATATAACGATGGTCATACAGCTAGTACATATTAGAGTCAAGACTTGAACCTAGAACTAGAGAGCCGAAAGACTTGGGTTTGAATTCTAGTTCCAGAACTTCGGGCAAGTCTCTTAAAGCAAACATACTGGCATAAAGGAAAAAGCACAAATTCTATAGTCAGAGGGCATGTGTTCAAATCTTGCCTGGGATGCTTGCGACCCATGTGATTTTGGGTAAGTCATTAGAATGCCTCCCTGTTTTCTCATCTGATTAGATGGCCTCTAAAGTGGCTTCTAGCTCTGAAATGATGACCCTATGATCCTCTTTGGGCCTCAATTTTATCAATTGTTAAATGGAAAGTTTTATTGCAATAATGATTTCTAAAGTGTCTTCCAGGCAGCTAGGTCGTGTCATAGTACACAGAGCACCAGGCCTGGAGTCAAGAAGACTCATCTTCCTGAGTTCAAATCCAGCCTCAGACACTTACTAGCCGTGTGACCCTGGAAAAGTCACCTCGCCCTCTTTGCCTCAGTTTCCTCATCTGTAAAATGAGCTGGAGAAGGAAATGGCAAATCATTCCAGTATCTTTGCCAAAAAAACTCCAAATGGGGTCACAGAGAATCAGACATATCTGACAAACTGAAAAGTCTCTTCTCATTCTAAATTCTGTCATACTATAACTTGATTCCAAAGCCTTCTACCCATCATACTATGCTTCATTTTCCCTTAACTCAAGAAACATTTTATCTAAAACTCGATTCTCTGGATGCATCTGCTCTCTCTTTGTCCCTATCTCTGTCTTGCTATCTCACATCTACACAAACACATTTTGCAAGAGAATCTAGGAGAAAGTTGGGCCTAGGTAGATACTTGCATGATTTTTGTTTTCCCAACATGGTTGCCATGGTTTCCTTGGCAGCACAATTCCTCTCTCCATTCAAGTAATGAAAAATGTAAGATTCCCTGTCAGGTAATTACAGTCCCATACTCCTGGTTTGTTTTTTAAAATACAATCTACATTAACAGAAAGTTTTACATTCAGATCCAAAAGCAGGAAATGTTGTTTTTGGTAGGTCAGATTCTCTGGTATCACTATCCGGCAGATATTACCACCAGCTTAGATTTACTGTCGGCTTAAGTAGGATACAGAAGTCAGCTCTCCCTTTCTGTATGAAAAGGGCTCCAAGGTATGGAAGCTCAAACTATCCACAGAGGAGGGAGATTCAAACCAGGCCACCAGACTGGCTAACAGAAGGAGGGCAAAAAACATCTCAACTGAAACCTCAGCCTCTCACCAAAACACGAAAGGCCTTGCCCACGTTACCCAACCCAAGGTGGGACAGAGTGCAGAGACAGGACTCAGGTTTTCTGACGCCAAAGCTGGGGCTCTCCTTAGCACCCAGCATATCCAGTAAGTGAGCCATCAGCTAAGGTAATGCTGCAATCTAGAATCCACTGACATTGATTCTATTAACAGACCTGCTCTTCATAGGCACTTTTGGTGGAAATTGCTTTAAAACAAGCTTTAAGGTACACATTCTTAACCTGGGGTCTGTAGCCCTTTTTTTGGCTTGATTTTTAAAAACATAATTATATTTCAATAAGATTGTTTTTTTTATGATCATATGTACTTTATGCATTTTATAACATGTTTCTGAGAAGGCTCCACCAGACGCCACCAAAGAGATCCATGATTAAAAAAAGATTAAGGAGCGTAGCTCTACAGACTCCAGGAAAGAGCCTGCCTCAGATCCCAAATCGCCATTTGAGATTGTGAAAAGGGAAGAAAGTGAAGAATCTGAGAGGGAAGAGGGGTATTCCTCCCATTTTACACAGGCAAGTTTTGGAGAGGTTAAGGGACTTGGCCAGGGTCACAGGGATAAAATCTGAACCCTGAACCTAGATTCTCCTACTTCAATTCCCAGATATCAGTGTGAAACATGTGTAGCCCTATGGATGGCGATGTGGATAGTTCCTACCATTCGGGAAAGCAATTTGGAATTCTGCAAAGAAAGTGGCTTTGCTCTTTCTTCCAGAGATTCCATCGCTAATCTATTCCAAGGAGGCAAACGGCCAAAGACAAAGGCCCCAACACGCCACGATCATCATAGCAGCACTTTGTGTAGTAGCAAAGAACTAGAAACATATTAGTTGTTCATTAATTGGGGAATAGTTAAAAAAAAGAAACACAATGGAATCTCACTCTGCTGTGCAAGATGATAAATACAGAGAAGCAGAGGAGGACTTCTCTGAATTGATGCAAAACTAAATAAGAATGTAGAAGACAATATACGCCATGGCAACAACATGATGGGCAGAACAATAACTATACATTCAAAAAGAAATGCTGGGAAAGGAAGATGAATAAGCTTGGGCTCAGAAGAAGAGAGAGGAGGAGCAGGCACGGCTGAAGAAGTGGGAAATTATCCGGTGGAATACAGCATATAGTAGATTTCTCTGATATGTTGGCTGGATTTGATGAAGCTATCTTTATTTCCTCTTATTCTCTACTTAAGGGATGGCTTTCTGGGAGGCAGAAGGACTCACTGAGAACAGCAGGTGATATAAAAAACATCAGATATTGACAAAAAATGTTTTAAAAGAAATGAATGCAAGAGTGATAATAAAATTCAAATGCAAGATGGTCCACAAGAACAAGGATTCACTTCCACATGAAAGAAGGGACGGAGTAGAGATGGTTTTATTTCCAAGGTCTCCTTACCTGCTGGACCTCACTCTCTCCATTTGAGATCTTCTCAGTGTATACAAAAGAGTTGAATATTCGCTGCAACGGAAAAAAAAAGAAATTTAGGAACTCAAATTTCCAGATGTGACATCCAAACATTTCCATGGGGAGGCAGGAGGCAAGAGGCAGGAGGCAGGAGAGGTGTTGTTTATGGAACAAATAGAATAAGACAGGAAAAAAAATATTTCAAATTGAAACTCTGAAATTTTGTACAAATAGAGAAATCTACATTTCAGCCAAAGTCAATCATGCTTATATAAGCAACACACACAGAGGGACATTCGTGCACAAACACACGCACAAACAATACACACACACACACACACACACACACACACAGACAGAGCTATTGTAAAGTAAACCAGATGTCACACGATAGTTTTCATTTGCAAAAATGCACTTCATTATTTCTGCCATTCTATCCTCATGGGCTGATCTCAACCCGTCATGTTTCTCATTTTGGTGTTGACTACACTTCGTGGCTATAATTGTTTACAGACGGTCACATCGAATGAAAGAAGGCTCTCCACAGGATTCTTTCCATGCTCCCTCACGTCCCTGCCTTGTCTGTCCCCACCCGGCCGGAGCCACTGCCTTCCTCACCCTTCTGCTCTCCTTTCCATCCACTACTCACTGTCTCCCTCCTAGTCTAAACTGGGCATATTGAAAACCCTCCTCTCATGATATCTGACATTAACATAAAGCTTCAAGGCTTACAGGGGTCTATATGCACAGGCTGTCATTTCAGCCTCAGAACTGGGAGCTGGCCACTACAGGTGTGATTACATCCATTTACAACTAAGGAAACTGAGAGTCTGATTGTTAAGTGACCTGACTTGGATAGAGTTACACAGCTAGTGCTTGAGATGATATTGGAAGTTAGGTCTTTCTGGGTCATAATCCTCCCTCCTTCCCCCCTCTCTCTCTCTCTCTCTCTCTCTCTCTCTCTCTCTCTCTCTCTCTCTCTCTCTGTGTGTGTGTCTGTCTCTCTCTGTCTCTCTTCTCTCTCTCATACAACCCATGTTTTATATAAATTTTATTTTTATATTATATCATGTATATTATAATGGTGTTTGTGTCTGTTGCTGCCTGATTCAAGAGAAGACATATGAATCACAAGGTCACAGAGGTGCAGTTTGGAAGTATCACGGAATCAGCAAAGATCTAGACGGTGGTCTTCTGTAGTCAGCTGAGCATCTACACCTCAGAAACTGGCAAAGGTTACAAATCGGGACTTGACTTATTACTGTGTTAGGCTTAAAACGGTGGAGAAAATATTAATAATTTTGATTAAACGTAAAAGTGTATCGTGTAAACATATTTTCCAGAGAGCCAGTTGTTAAACATTTGCCAGCACAGCCTTGGTTCTGCAGCTAGAAGGGACTTCAGAGATGGTCTGGTGTAATTGCAACATTTTCCAGGTAAGAAAATTAAGGCCCAGAGAAATTAAGTGATTTGCCTCAGGTCCGACCAGCAGTAAGAGCCAGGATTTGAATTCAGGTCTTCCAACTCCAAAGCTAATGTTCTTTCTCTTCTGATCATAGATAATAAAAGTTGGAGCAATTTCCTACGGGTCTGGGTTCAAACTCTGGCTCTGCTACTCACTGGCCAAATGACTTTAATTCTCTGAATCTGTTGTCTCATCTTTAATTAAGGAAGTTGTACTATGTCAGAGTCATCCAGGGCTACAGCAAAATGCCCCAGGAAGCTGATTAAAATGTAACTGGGAAATATTTAACCAA
>CM053626.1:324222819-324249187 GCA_028646595.1 Phalanger gymnotis | reverse complement strand
GATAATAAAAGTTGGAGCAATTTCCTACGGGTCTGGGTTCAAACTCTGGCTCTGCTACTCACTGGCCAAATGACTTTAATTCTCTGAATCTGTTGTCTCATCTTTAATTAAGGAAGTTGTACTATGTCAGAGTCATCCAGGGCTACAGCAAAATGCCCCAGGAAGCTGATTAAAATGTAACTGGGAAATATTTAACCAAATTAACAAAAATATAATACAACATAGATAATGCTGATTTGTGGTTTTCATTTCCATTTGAGGTGGATATCGCTACACTAGATGACTTCCAAGGTCCCACATAGCTCTAAAGCTATGCTCTTCTAACTGTAGAGGGAATCCAGTTCAATTAATATCTGAAATGAAGGCTCATTGTGCTTAACAAAAAGGTCAGAGTTGTCCTGCTTGGCCTCAGAGGCTAGTGCTGGTAACAAAGAGAAGCAGATTGAGGCTCCCTGTGTGATGCTGGGGAAGTCGCTGCATCTCTCTGAGCTTGTTTCTTCCTCTATAAAAGGAAAGGTTTTGACTAGGTTGTCTTCAAGGTCCTTTCTGACATATCATGTTTTCCTTCTTATAACAACTCCTATTTATATGGGCATGCCAGGGACTTTCCTCATAGCCCTGTGAGGTAGGTGCTCTTATGATGCCCATTTTACAGAAGAAGACACTTAAGCTGCAAGAGGTTATAAGCGATTTGCTCAGTCATGAAGCCAGTAAGTCTGAGGCAGGATTTGAACTTGGTCTTTCTCACTCCAAGCATGTCACTCTATTCACCAAGCCAGCTAGCTGCCTTCTCTTCATGCTTACATCTACTTTCTGGGGCTGAGCAAAACAGAAGACAGTGGAGGGATGCAGTCATCTGAAGAGGAGGGATCAGGAAGGCAGAGTTCAAAACAAGGCTGAATCTGTCAGGTTGTGAATACCTGAACAGGTAACCTTACAGAGATAAATTTGAGGTGCCAAGGTATCAGAATGAATAGTGTCTGATGGGCAGCTTGGCAACACAGGCAAAGGAGCTGGCCTTTAAATGAGGAAATTCTGGGTTAACGTCCAGCCTCTGGTATGTGCTGGCTGGGTGAGGCTGGCCAGGTCATGCAATGTCACAATGCCCCAGCGACTCTCTCAGGCTCAAAGTTACAGGTGAGCAGCAGGTCTGTGCCAACACGAGAAAGACTCAGGCTGATGAATTCACAGGTCCAGCAAGATGACTGCCAGTTTATTGTTTCTCTTGTTGTTACTATTACTATCATTATATAGGGAAATTGGCAGATAGAAAAAGGAAGCACTCTTCCAATTTAAGTCAACATCGGCCTTTGAGAGCTCACAGATCGCCCCCAGAACAGTCTGGGGTCAGACCTGGAGTCGTTAACCAAAATTTCCTTTGTCCTTTTTCCCCACCTGTCAAGTATTCATCAGTACCTGGGACAACTGCCTGGTGGCCTGGACACACCTGCATAGTTGTGGTTGAATAGAAGTGCCAAGTTCATTAAGTGCTTAGGAATCTAAGGCTAGGGCAACAAAAACACATTTCAAATGCAAGACCAAGGAGCTTAGGAAAGAAAGCCTTCTGTCAGAGTTAAAAACAAGCAAACAAAAAAAGATGCGTTAAAGGGTGGATTCATGGACTCATGAGATTTAGAGCTTTAAGGAACCCCAGTGGTCATCTTGTTCAACCCCCTTCCCCGTATTACAGATGAAGAAATTAAGGCACAGTGAGGGTAAATGATTTGCTCAAATTTATACAGGTGTAGTCAGTTACAGAGCTGAGATTTAAACTTAGATGGTCTGACTCAGTGGTGAATAGTGAAATAATAATAGTAAAAATATAGAGTGACCACAAAAACAAGATGATGGTAGATGACATTTATATATTGCTTTTAAGTTTTCAAAGAGCTTTATAGATATTATCTCATTTCATTCTTCCACCAGCCCCAGAAGGTAAGTAGCATTGGTTTTGAATATTCAGGCAGTAGAAGCAGAGAACTAATTTTTCTTGTTTAGTAGTTTCAGTTGTGTCTGACTCTTCGTGATCCCATTTGGGGTGTTCTCGGTAGAGATACTGGAGTGGTTTACTAATTTTTTTTTCTCCAGCTCATTTTACAGATGAGGAAACTGAGGTAGACAGGGTTAAGTGACTTGCCCAGGGTCATATAGCCAGTAAGTTACCTGAATCCAGGTCTTCCTGGTTCCAAGGCCAGAGCTCTATCCACTGTGGTGCCACCTAGCTGCCCAGTTCCTGACAAAGTGAAACAGATTCAGGAAGCCCTCAGCTGAAGTGCTAGCTTGACAACTTTTTTTTAGCCATCCAATCTTGGGTAAGTCACTTTCCATTCCTAGGCTTTAGTTTCTCCATCTGTGACATGATGTGGGTTTTGGACGAGATCATCGCTGACTTCTGCCCCCACCATGTCTCTGAATCCATGATTGCTGATCCCTGGGCTTCCTACAGCGTCCTCAAGATGTCTCCCATGTCCTTCTGCTTTCCCACACCCTTTCCTGCTCCTTTCCTTTATTAGAATGTATACTCCCAGAGGGTAGGGACTTTCATGCCAAGCCTCAGGGCTGAGCCCAGTGCCTGGGACCCAGTGAGGAGCAGAGTTGTCAAAATGGAAATGCTTAAACTAAGCCGGCTTTCCCTCCTTTTAAACCCCCCAATTCTTTGATTCTTCTAATTACTTTCACACTTGGAAATATACAAAGCATCTGTGATTTCCTTAGAGAATTACTAGAAGGTGCTCCCAGTATGGATCACAGCAAGCTCTGAATTGGTAGCTAAGTCCTAGAGAATGGCCCCAAGTTTAGAAAGGATGAAATGGCTCTTTCACAGTCATACGACCCCACTGGATAGAACTGAAGCTCCTACAGGAGAGTCTAGAGTCACACAGGTGTGGGGTGGGGGCGGGGATGAGAAGCCAGGAGCTCACCACAGAGCCAGTGAGGAGAGGACAGACAGGTCCCCTGACTCCTGCCCACCAGGACACACACTGCCTCTCCGAACCATTTTGAAGGACTTAATAAAAATATTTAGCCCATTATTGTGGTGGCAAGCACACTGGATTTGGGGTCAGCTGTGAGTTAAGCTGGAACAGACCTCAGAGGCTAACTCCTTCATTTTGGAGATGACAGAATGGAAAGCCTAGGAAGACTAAAGAGCTATCTTGCCTATGGTCCCACTGATCATCCGTATTGGAGATGGGGTTTGCATCTAAGACACCTGACCCCATAGTCAGTGTTGTTTTCTATTGTACTAAGCTACCTCCTTACCAGAAAGAAAGACAAGGAAGGAAGGAAGGAAGGAAGGAAGGAAGGAAGGAAGGAAGGAAGGAAGGAAGGAAGGAAGGAAGGAAGGAAGGAAGGAAGGAAGGAAGGAAAAGAAAGAGAAAATAAGAAAAATGTTCTCTTTTTTTGTGAATTGAAGCTAACACCCTCCCACACTCTCATCTCTGCTCCCCGGCATAAGGGATAGAGTGCATTTGTTGGGGAGAATTTGAATTTCAGCACAAAAAAGAACCAGAAGGACATCTAATCTAACTCATACGTGAACAAGGATCCTGTATAACAGGATTCTTAGACTGGAACCCACAGGTCTGTGGAGAATCTTCAGGGGGCAGGAACTTGGGGGAAAAAAACTCATCTATGTTTCCATATCATTAGTTGCCTTGTAACCCTATGTATTTTACTTTATACATGTAAGAACATGCTTCCAAGCAGAGGTCTGGAGGCTCCACCACAATGATTGCCAAAAGGATCCAGGATACAAGAGCCTCTTGTATACACAAAGGTTCCTGGTCTCAAATGCGGATGGGGGTATGGGGACAACAGTACACATATTCACATCATGTTTCACAGTGAACCTCCACTACTTCTGGAGGGAGGTCCACTGACCTATGGGAGACAAGGAGTCTTCAATGGGTGGGGCCAATGTTCTCTTTATAAAATCAGGAGGCATTTATCAAGCCACAGCTGGCTGGTGACAAATGGACCATCTTAAGTTCTAAATAGAACCTTAATTTAGGGAGGCCATTATAATTCTATTCAATTCAATAAGCTTTTATTAATTACTTACTGTGTACAGTATGGCAAAGGACTGAAGCATTTTTGCCAAGAGGTTTCCCCAGTCGTGAAAAGTCTATACAACTGGAAGGTCTGAACAAGAACAACTTGCATTCTTCAAGGGCCAGAGGGAGAACCACCAAAGGGATCTTAGTCTACAGAACATGGGATCCCAGCCTGGGGTCTGGGGATTTGTTTGTTTAATATTTTATTAAGTGTCTTTTATTATAATTGGTTTCCTTTGTGATCCTACACATTTTATTTTATGAATTTTCAAACACAATTAAAAACACAGGGCTTCCCATTTAGACCTAAGGACCCAAGAAGGCTGAGAATCCCTGTTCTAGAGCTAAAAGGCACCTCAGAGGTAATCAGCCCCTTTGTTTTAAGAACAGGAAAACCGAGGCCCAAGGTGACTTGCTCAAGGTCATCCAGACGTTGAGCAGCAAGAGCTGGGACCCGAACTCCAAATCCAACACCTATTCCACTGCACCATGAATCCTCTCAACAAACCTTGAGTCTTACTTCCCTCACCCAAGATAAATGGTGACATTGCTGTTACCCAGACAGAACAAATCTGGGGATTGTTCATTGCTCTCTCCTTTTCCTGGTCTAACATTAGTACTGGCCATGGCTACCTAATCAATCAACTGATAAACATTTGCTAAGTGCCTACTGTGTGCCAGGAACTGGAGATACAAAAAGAGGCAAAAGACATTTCCTACCCTCGGGGAGCTGAGAATCTAATGTGGGAGACGACAAACCAACAAATCTATACAAAGCAAACTCTATACAAGATAAATAGGAAATCATTAATGGAGGGCAGGCACTGGAATGAAAGGTGCTTGGGGAAGGCTTCCTGTAGAAGGTAGGATTTTAGGTGAGACTTCAAATGCCCTGGAGCAGAGAGATGACATGTCTTGTTCATGACCGGTGTCGCTGGATCAAAGAGTAGATAGTGTGGAATAAGGCAGAAGAAAATTGGAAAGGGTATGTGGGGGGGAGGGGGGCCGTTGGGGGCAGAAGTGTCAGAAAGGGCTTTAAATGCCAAACAGAGGCTTTTACATTGGATCCTGGAGATGATAGGGAGCCAATGCAGTTTATCGAGTTGGGAAGGGGGTGATATGGTCAGATTGCACTTTAGGAGAATCACTTTGGTCCCTGAATAGGGAATGGACTGGAGTGGGGAGACACTTGAGGCGGGCAGACCGAGCAGCAGGTATTTCAATAATCCAGGTGATAAGGGCCTGATAAGAAGGTGATAAGGGCCTGAGGGTGTATTTGAGAGATGTTATGAAGGCAAAATCAAGGCCTTGGCACCATATTGGATGGGGTGGGATGAGAGATCATGAGGAATCCAGGATGACTCCTAGGTAGGGAGCTTGAGAGAGTGGGAGGGTAGTGTGGTTCTCCAGAGTAATAGGAAAGGTAGGAGGGGGGGGGACACCTAGGAAGATAATGAGTTGAAGATGTCCACTGGACATCCAGTTCGTGGTCGGGAGAAGATAGGAGGTCACCAGAGAGTTTGGGACAGGAAAGGTAGATTTGTGAATCATCAGCATAGAGATGGTCATTAAATCTGAGGGAGCTGAAGAGATCACCACACTTGACGCACATTAGAGATATTTAAAAGCTATCTAAATGAAGCTTGTCTTTCTGTCTGTTGCATAAAATTGTGAAAGTGACAGAAGGCCACCCCATTTAAAAAACAAAGAAACAAAAAATGCTGGCCGGGATGTCCAGAGGCATTGGACTGGGACTCTGACCACCCAAAGGTGTCAGGCCTTTGTGACTTTTCAAAAGCAGAGAATCGTGTGAATGAAGGATCTGAAATATCAGTAGGAAGAACTGATCCCAGGAAAGTCTGAGAGTATGATCTGTGGGGTGCTTTACCTTTAGGGATAAAATGCTTCTAGTTACTGAGGCATGGATATTCTAGAAGAAGTCAGACCTTCTCTGCTACTCAGTTTCAGCCCGTCACTCTCTCTTATCCCAATCCCCAGAGGACCAAAGGAATTTCAGAAATCTGAACTCTTTAATTCAAACACAGCCTTGGGAAAGCCAGCAGTAAATCAGTTTACAAGTCCCTGGGATTGTAAATGGAGTCCACACACATACACAACCGCACATTGCTATAATCGAAACCTCCAAATGGTTAGTCTTCTAAGTTAAAAACTCAATGTAAATATTTTAAAAATACTAACATTGTTGTCTTACAGGGCAAGAAGAATTTAAATGACCTATGTGCATGTGAGTGTGTGTGTGTGTATGTGTGTGTGTGTGTGTGTTTGTGTGTGTGTGTGTGTGTGAGAGAGAGAGAGAGAGAGAGAGAGAGAGAGATTCAAGTATGTTATTCTGAATGAATGTAAGATGCTGGAGGGCAGGGACCATTTTCTCCCCTAATCTTTGTATTTTTGCTGAATAGCACAGGGCCATAGTAGGTTCTTTCTATTTCCTGCATTAGATCCTAAGATCTTAGACTGAGAGCGGAAAAGGTTGGAAGCCATCTAGTTAGTTTGAACCTTCTCATTTTTCGGCTGAGGAAGCTGAAGCCAGGAGGGGTTTAATGATTTACTGGAGGTCACAGGTAGTCAGGGAAACAGTCCCAAAGCCCCTCAGCCTCAAACCCAGTTCTTTCTCGCATAGTGCGAGGGATTGGCAGAGATGTTTTAAGTGCACCTAACAGCAACACAGGTCAACTTGAATTTCCATCAAAGGATTTTCCCAACCGTCAAAGGACAAAAATCAAGAAGGAATCATTTTTCCCATGGCTCGTGAGAACAGGGCAAACCCCAATCCAAAGCTGATCTTTCCTTGTGTCTTGGAACGCAATTCTTGCTTAGGGGATTCAAACAACAACAGTGTATACCAAAGAATAATAACCAAGGACATTTCTATAGCACTTTGTGACTTACCAAATAATTTACATAATTAAGTTAAGCTCCTCCTGGCAAGCAGCCCTGGGCATCAGAAGCCACAGCTGCTCTTATTCCCATTTTAGAGGTGAAGAACTGAGGCTCAAAGAAGCTAGTCATTTTCCTAAGGGTAAGACACTAAATGTTTGAGGCGGGATTTGAACCTGGGTGTTTCTAACTGCAAGTTCAGTGTTCTACCCACTGTGGCAAGCCGACAACAAATAAAACTGTGATTTCATTAACCCTTCCCTTCCTTATCCAGGAATAAAATAACGGTGAGCTTGTGGCGAGTTCAAATCCCACTTCAGACTAGTTATTTGGGCCTAGACAAGTCACAACATCTCTGGGCCCTGGTCTTCTTATCTGTAAAGAGTTGGTGTGTGGAGAGGGGAAGGTAGAGTTCTGTTCAGCTCTCATTCTGCGGTCCTGTGATTTATTGTTGTGTTGTTGTTCAGTCACGTCTGACTCTTTGTGACACCATTTGGAGTTTTCTTGGCCAAGATATTGGAGTAATTTGTCATTTCCTTCTCCAGTTCACTTTTACAGATGAGGAAACTGAGGCAAACAGGGTGAAGCGACTTGACTAGTGGCTAGATTTGAACTCATGAAAATGAATCTTCTTGACTCCAGGCCCAGCACCCTGTACACTATGGCACCACCTAGCAGCCAAATCTTATGACATGATGAAGAAATATTTTTTGAAAAAAAAAAACACTTTAGTTGATGTTTTCTGACTAAGAAATAAAATTGAAGCCAGGCATAGTGTTGGACACCTAGCAGCTGGGCCTGTGAATGAAGCCAGGCCTGGAGTCAGAAGAGATCTGAGTTCAAATCCAGCCTCAGACACTTACTAGCTGTGTGATCCTGGGCAAGTTACTTAACCTGTCTGCCTCAGTTTCCTCATCTGTAAAATGAGGATAATAATAACGCCCATCTCCCAGAGTTGTTGTGAAAATCAAATGAGATAATGTTTGTCAAAAGTGCTTAGCGCAGTGCCTGGCACATAGTCAGCGTTCTATAAATGTTGGTTATTCTTAACCCCAGATGCTGAGGTTGATGGATTGCTGGAACTTAGGAGACCTGAGCCCAAGTGAAGCTAAAGCCCCTCTAATGACAACACATTGAAATGATGAACCACAGGAGGGGAGGGCTGGAGGGCTGCCCCAGGCTGCCTGAGGAGGGATGACCCAGCCCCAGTCAGAAAAGGGGCCGTGACAAGCAGCCGTGGGATCTCGCTGTGACCGGCCACTGCACTTCTTTCCAAGCTGGGTGAGATGGGGGGCCCGGGCTCAGACAAAGAAGAAAAAGAAATGATGAAAGCAAAGTGTTTTGAATGCACAGAAAAAAAAAGTTCTTAGTGGGGCTCCCTGAGTCAAAGATAAATCCTAACTTCGGCCCAGAACCCCAACTATATCAGAACTCCAGCAGCTGAGATGAGTCACGGAGCAGGCAGCCACAGATGAGGTCTCCTGAGCCTTCCCTGGGGCTACATATTAATTGGTCCTCCACAATTCCAGGCGTACACTCCACCCTTCATTTCCCAAACTGTCTTCCAGTACGAGGCGGTTTTCATCGGGGAAATTGGCATTGCCTTCTGGGCTGGGGTTCTAATGACTTGCCAAAGCCTGAATGAGACCCAGGGCCATCAGATGCGGCCCTCCCTTTGCCCACTGCAAACCTTCCTCCGTCGGCATCAAAAAGCACAGACTTCAGGCCTCTACGAAGTTAATTGAACTTCAGACACATAAAAGCAGCTGAACCCATTTCCTGGCCCCTGCTCCCCCCACCACCGACCAAACCGAGCCAACCCTAAAACTCTGGCTCACATGGCCGCCTTCCCCACCTATTATGAGCATCTGCATCACATCCCTTCCCCTGCCCCCACAGTCCCACCCCCTCCACCAGCCTCACTATTTAATTGAGTCTGCTTAACAGATGGCAGGAGAATTTGCCTTCCCTGGGACAGGGACAATTACGGGAGTGTTTAATGAGATGGTCAGAGAGGGCGATTTACCCCCACTCCAAGGCCTGCCAGATTTTAACTAGACATTTAAGGGAAGGCAAGAGCAGAATATCATAGATAAAGAATAAATAATTGCAAATTTAATGAGATGCTGGAAGCCTCCCCTTCCCAATCTTTGCTTTTAAAAAATAAAAAAGAACCAGGCTTGATTCCTTGCATCAAAAGAAGTCTCCACTATTTACCAGTCCCTTTAGGCTGCTTAGAATGGACCTGTCAGTCCACTAATGGCCTCATTCAGCCCAGAGTTCGGTCTTATTATTGGCAGGAATGATTTCTAACAGGAGCCAAAGGATTCACCATCACCAGCCACAGGATCCAGAAACTGTCCAGTAGGAACCGGTTAGAAAAGTAAATCATTGTTGTTTTAAAACTCCCTCCAACAACCATCAGGGTGGAGGATTCAAGACAACTCATTTTAGGGCCCCTGGAAACATTTCCCCAAATGAGTTTTTCTCCCCTTCCCCCAACTTTATGATTAAACCAGGAGGACTCTTGGCCAACGCAGTAAATAGAACCTGGCCAGCTGATGCTCTGAACGCGTATAAAATACCAGAAACACTTCGGGCACTTTCTTGGACCAAAAGACGGCCCAAGCATCGGGAATGATGAGGTCCACAGAAGAATCAGGAGCTGAGGATCTGGCAAGGGTCTTCATTTCTTTCTGTCTCTGTCCCTCTTGTTCATGACAAGTCTGTTTACAATATTCAGAAAGCTTCCATTAAAAAAATATCTTATTGTACTTCAGGGTCTAAGGATCACAGATTGAAGGTTCTGAGGGACCTCAGATGTCAGTCAGCCCAAACTTCACACTTTATGGATTAGGTTACTGAGGTCCGTGGAAATTCCCTCTTCTAAAAAGACTTCAAACTCCAATACTCTGGGTTCCAAAGTCCCTCCCAGCATTAATATTCCATGGGAAGTTCTATTCCCTTCTCTCCAAATAGTTTGTGGACTCCATTTGAAACGCCAAAGGCAATGAGAGGGGGCAATGGGATGCCAGGGTAGGAGTGTCAGACCTGAACCCAGGTCCTGCTGACTCCACAAATTGCCTTACATCACAGTGTCTATTGTTGGGCAAATCCCTTCATTTCAGGCAGTCTCTGGTTCCTTTTCCATCAAAGGGAGAAAATAACACCACTTTTTTTGTTGTTTGGTTTTTGGTCCACTAGTCATGTCTACCTCTTCATGACCCCATTTGGGGTTTCCTTGGCAGAGATACTGGAGTAGTTCGTCATTTCCTTCTCATTTTACAGATGAGGAAAATGAGGCAAACTGTTAAGTGACTTGCTCAGGGTCGTACAGTTAGCGTCTGAGACTGGATTTGAACTCAGGAAGATGAGTCTTCCTGACTCCAGGTCCAGTGGTCCATGCAATGTGGCACCACCCTAGCTGTCCCCAAAGACCTGTAAGTACCTACACACCTCACAGGGTGGTTGGTAAGCTTGAAATTGAGACAGTACAGAGAAAATATTTCCAAAATCATAAAGCATTGTTCTAAATACGAGACATTTCTGATGCCTCCCAGAGGCTGAATGGAGGTAAAAGAACAATGTATGCATTGTGTGGAGGTATGCATTTCCCAGATCCTCAAGTTTCCATTCCTTTCACCTTGAAGAGACTTCCTGGCCACAAGTTTTTGCAGAAATGACACACCCATCCATGCTTGTTTTTGGTGTGGTAAGCCAGAGAAGGCTCCGGTGGAGAGGTTCCACTCCCTTCCCCATGGCCTATCTTATTATTTCGCACCAAGGAGGCAGTTCATCGATGTTCCCCTGCATATCCTCTGCCATTCAATGATGCTGTCCTGAGCTAGGCCTCCATCTCAGGACTCCAAGTGTTTTCCCTCTCTGTCCCCCACGCCTGGAACCTTCTCCCTCCTTATCTCCATCTCTGGGCCTCCCCGACTCTTCCTTCCAGTCTCAGCCAAAGTCCCACCCTCTTCTGGAAGCCTTTCCCAGTCCTCCTTCATCTTGGTGAAGTCTCTCTTTTGATTATTTCCAGTTTTGCCTGGAGATGTCTTCTTTGTACATCACTGTTTGCATTTTTTTCCCTCCTGTAGATTCTGAGCTCTCCGAAGGCAGGGGCTGGTTTTTTCCCCCTTTCTTTGCATCTCTAGTGTTTAGCTCAATGCCTGGTGCATTTGGGGACTTAATAAACAGCAATAGATTGATTCATTGACTGACATCTGGGGCGACAGGAGTCACTGTTCTTTGTTCATTATGAAATATATACCCTCTCTGAAAACAAACTGACTTTTTCTTCTCTTCTTCCTGGCCCCATCTTTACCTAAAATAATGCAGTTGATCCGCCTTCCTTTCCTGCTTCTGCTTCCCCACACCTGCATTGGATAATTTTTAAAAGCCTATCTGGGAAAGAAATGACCATTTCTCTAAACTCTGAGTATGTCCTAGAAAAAAAAGCAGATGCCAGAAATCCATGAAATATTTCGAGGGTATCTGAGCTGCTCTGAACTGTGGCAGAACTATTCACCAAAAACATTCCTTTAGAATCTGTCCAGGGACTATTTCTGGTCCAAGCAAAGTGCTGGCTGCTTTTCTCTGGCACTTTCCCTTCCACTCATCGCTCCAAAGGAAAAAAAAAATAGGATGTGTAGGTACTATTGGAGAAGGAGGAGGAGGTCACCTCTGAAAGAAAACCCCAGAGTGTCCTTCATTCCTGTAAGAGCAGCCCACTTCCTGCTTCCAGGTCTTTGCCCAGCCTGGCCCCCTCACCTGCCTGCCTTCCCTCTACACCTCTGCCTCCGAGAATCTTTAGGTCCCTTAGAGATTCATCTCAAATGCTGCCCTAACAGTACCTTCTTTTTCTCCCCACTTGGTAATCATAATAACAGCTGGTAACTAACATTTATATAATGCTTACTGTGTTCCAGGCACTATGCTAAGTACTTTCTAAATATCTCATTTAACCCTCACAACAACCCTGAGAGGTGGATGCTATTGTTTTCCCCTTTTCACAGATGAGGAAACTGAGACAAATAGAGGTGATGTGCCTTGCCTAGGGTCACATAGCTAGTAAGTGAGGCAGGAATCGATCTCAGGTCTTCCTGACTCTGCCTAATTGACTGATAAAATAAATACATTTTAATACAATTGGTTTCCTTTGTAATCCTATTTGAAAACATTAATAACATGATTTTGAGAAGGGGTCTATAGGCTTTGCTAAACTGCCAAAGGAACCCTGCCCATTCCCTCGTTTCATATATGATGAAATTAAAGTGTCCAGAGGTTAGGGTTATTAGTGAAGGTCATACAATTTGAACCCGGGGCCTCAACATCCAAATCCATAGTACTTTTGTGCCTTTGTGTCTTGTTTGGGAATCACAACAAGGCTGTTAAGCAGATACTGTCATTACCACCAGTTTGCAGATAGACGGAAAGACAGAGAGAGACAAAAGGTTAGCTAGAGTGAGCTCTAATTAAACATGACACCCCAGGCTCTGGCACTGTGCACTGGTAATGCAAGTACATGCAAGAGACATAGTCCCTGCCCTCTGGGAGTTTACATTCTAACGGGGGATGGCAAGCCACAAAGGGGATGGAGGTGGGTTAGGCAACAGGGTGCGATGACGGCCAAGATGAAGACACCAAGGCTCCAAGGGCTTAAGTGACTTGGCCAGAGTCCCAAAGATAAGATGCTTATGGAGAAAAATGGGCAGCCTTGTTAATAGGTCCTGAGCTTTAATTCTGGCCCTGCCACTTCCTCTGGGGCTTTAGGCAAGCTGTGCCTCAGTTTCCATATTTGTAAAATGGGATTTAAAGCCAGGTCTCTCCTGACTACAGATCCAGCCTGTTCTCATTAAACCAAGCTTTCTCTCATTGTACTGGGATCTTATCATAGGGAGTATTGCTTGAACCAAGTGGGCCACTAGTTGAGGTTAGAAAATCCATTTTACTCCCCAGGGATTGTAGCTGAAATTATAATCTTGTTGTCATGGTTGTCATGGAATCCGATCAAAACTGGTAGAAATAATTTCAGAAGTTTGGCAAACAAGGAGCAATCAAATATGAATAGGATGAATTGGGTTTTCAAAAGGGAATAATTTAAATGTAAACAGGACAGGATACAAGAAGGTGGGTTGAAATGTCAAAATTTAAGGCAAAATCAAATTATTTACACTTGATCTGTGGAATAAATGGAGAGATGCTAATGTGATGGCATAAATATTTCCCTGGTTCTCCCAACTGTATAATTTCCCGGGATGCCAAAGCAGAAAGAATTGTCAGGTGGCAGCCTGACTGGAAAACACATACACCCTAATGTTGGGAAAGATTGAAGGTGAAAGGAAAAGGGGGCGGCAAAGGATGGGATGGAGAGACAGTGTGGTAGAAACAGTGAACATGAGCCCAGACAGACTTGGAGAGATAATGGATGAGAGAAGCATGCCACGGGGTCATAAAGAGTCAGACAGACTGAAAGATTAAAAGTAATAATATATATGCATGTGTGTGTATGTGTTTTTAAGAAGCCCAGGTATTCAGATGGACACTTTCTAACAGATCAGGAAAGCCAAGGAAATTCTAGACTCAGCGACAATGAAAGATGTCTCATTTCTACTCCTTTCTTAGAAAACCCATTGATCTATTTTCCTGAAACAGTCTAGTGCAAGCATTCATAGCCTGACAAACTTAAAAATACTTTGATGACTGCATTTTAACATAACGGATTTTCTTTGTATTCTGATATATTTTATTCAGTGCATTTAAAAACCCGATTCTGAGAAATCTGTTGGCTTTGCCAGATCAGAGTGAGCTGTAACAAAAGATAAGATTAAGAACTGCTCTAGAAGAAGAAATTCTAAGAGATTCATTTTTGCCAGGTGCATTGGATTCACTTTTGTTGTTTTTCTTGTTTCTATTTACTTTATTGTGGTCATTTGTCCATTGTTTCCATGGTTCTGCTTGCTTCACTTTGCAGTGGTGAGAGCACTGTGTTCGAATCCCAGTGCATCTGACCACGGATAAGTCATTTCAACAATTTGAGTGTCATTTTCCTCTTCTGTAAAATAAGAGCATAGAACTAGGTGATTGACTAGTCCTAAGTCTGTTATCCTCATGGAAGGTTGATCCCTCCTTCATGGAGCTCATGACTTCTATAGGCTATAACCATAGTTACCTAACAGTCTCAGTTTCTACAAAATGAGCTATTGTGAGCTTCTTTCTTCAAAAAGGTGGGTGGAGTCCCTATATGCTAGGGAGGGCCTTTGAGGACAAATACCCTTATAGGCATATTTCGAATCCTTGGTGATCTGCTGCCTTAGAGGCTATTGGCATCTGATGGAGATGCCAAAGTAGGAATTCAAGGTTATGAAATATAGTGGCAAAGGTTCTGGTCCCCTTGGCTTGCCAAGGGTCACTCAACCAGTTACCTCTGACTCCCAGGAAACTCTGATTTTAGACCCAATTCTTCCACATTACCTCTCTCGCTCAGGTCTCCCTTCTACAAAGTAGTTGGGATGGCTGATTTTCAACCTAGCCCTTTGAGGGTTAACAATCTAGGAGACTCTATTTCCGCCCAGAAAGAAACTATCTTTATAAAGAAACTCAATCCATTTAGGAGAAATACACCTGGAATCTATAAAACTGGTATTCAAAAGTCTGCATTGATTGGCTAAATCCCAAACTGTTCAACTAAGTTTCTCACTGAGCTACAAACCAAACCATGTTTTCCTCCAAAGTAGCAGCTCATAGAATCATAACTTTAGAGCCAGATGAAACTCCAGGTTTATTTAGCTTAATCTCTTCATTTAGAAATAAGAAAACTGAGGCCCAGAGAACTTGCATGACTTGTCCAGGGTCATACTTTAAGTATGTGTGAGGCAGAATTTGAACTGAGGTTTTCCTGGTTCCAAAGCTATGCTGCATCACAACATAGACATGTGCAAGGGGAGAATGTGCCTCTGATTGGGGGGGGGGGCACTGTTTTTGTAACAACTGTCCCTGCTACATCTACTTAATAAATATCCTTTATAAAACCTAATTTTATCTGGCTGATAATTAATAAGGAGCACACAGGTGGGGGCTCTTTGAAACCCCAACCTCTGTGTACTGTCACCTTATTTATTTAATTTAACACAGAATATACCATGCAAAATGCTGGAAGAACCAAAAACCAGAATTAAGGTTACTGGGAGAAATGTCAACAATCTCAGATATGCAGATGATATCACTCTGAAGGCAGAAGTGAAGAAGAATTAAGAATCCTCTTGATGAAGATGAAAGAAGAGGGTGTAAAAACTTAACATCAACCCCCCCCCCAAAAAAAAAACTGAGATCTTGGCAATTGGTCCCATCACTTCCTGGCAAAAGGAGAAAAAATGGAAGCAATATCAGACTGAGCTCAAAGATCACTGCAGATGGCAACTGAAGCTAGGAAATTAAAAGAAACTTTCTCCTTGGCAGGAAAGTGATGGCAAATCTGGACAGCACACCAGAAAGCAGAGACATCACCTTGCCTACAAAGGTCCATACAGTCAAAGCTTTTCCATTATATAGCTTATAAGCTTCCACATAGCTTTTCCATTAGTGATGTATGTCTGTGAGAGTTGGACTAGATGGACAGTTAAGTGCTGCAGGATCAACACTCTTGAATTGTGGCACTGGAGAAGACTTTTGAGAGTCCCTTGGACAGCAAAGAAATGAAATCAATCAATATTTTAAAAAATAATTCAGACTCTTCACTGGAAGGTCAAATACTGAAACTAAAGCATAAATGCTTTACATGACATAATGAGAAGACAGGGCTCATTGAAAAAGACCCCGATGTTGGGAAAGATTGAAGGCAAAAGGCGAAAGGGAGGGCAGAGGATAAGATGGAGAGATAGTGTCATGGAAACAATGAACATGAACTTGGACAGACTTTAGGAGAAAGTGGAGGACAGAAGGGCCTGACATGCTGATTCATGGAGTCACAAAGGGTAGGACAAGATTCAATGACCAAACAACATGACTATATGCTGAGCATCAGCAATACAAATACATATACATATGTATATGTATACATATGTATATATATATGTATATGTATATATATAAAGTAATTAAATATAAGGTAGCTAGGGAGGGCATTAGCAGTTTCGGGGCAGGGGTGGGGGATGCAGGGGAGGGAGGGGAGATAAAGAAAGGCCTCATATAGAAAGTGAAGCTCCTGCTGTCCTGAGACAAAGGTAAGGAGAGAGAACATACCAGAAATGGGGCATAGATAGTGCCAAGAAATAGAAATGTGAGATGTAATGACTTCTGTGTGGAGCAGAGAGAAGATCGGTCCACCAAAGAAGGTGGAGGAGGGGAGCAACATACCTTGAGGCTGGAAAGGTTGGTGGTTGGGGCCAGGTTGTGAAGGCCATTCAAAGCTTGTATTTGATTCTAGAGGTGACAGGGAGACAGTAGAGTTTACCCAGTAGGGGAGTGACAGGGCTATGCCTTTGGTTAAGGAAATCACTCTCACTTTGACAATAGTATGGAGGATGGACTTCTTGAGAGAGAAATATGAGACAGAGCCAATCAAGAGACTGCTGTGATTGTCCAGGCAAGAGCTGCGGAAGTTGCACCAGCTCTCAGAACCTGCCCCATCACAGAGTGGAGCAATCTGCCCTGAAGAAGGGAGTCATCCCTGATCTTTGATATATTAGCTATACAACCAAGGGTAACTCATTTAACCTTTTTGAGTCTTAGGGTCTTCATCTCTAAAATCAGAATAAACATAATAGTGCTAACCTCTTAGGGTAGCAGAGAACATTAAAGACATCATTTAGCCAGATAGAATATAAACTCCTTGAGGGCAAGGGCTGATGAATTCTCTTTGTTTCCTATCTTTGCTGACAAGCACTTAGTAGACACTTAGTAAATGCAAGTTGATTGCTCCAATGAAAGTCTTGTAAAGCACTTTGCAAGAGATGCTAATGATTATTGTTATCGGCATTATTAAAATTTTAAAAGTGTTAGAATGTAAATTTGAATCCACATCTTCTAGCCACAAGTCCAGGGCACATTCTGCTGCAGCACGATGCTTCTCTGAAACAAAAACACCCCTAGAGGAGGCATTTCCATGGAACTCACCCCACCCCCAATCTTTTCTCCCAGGTGGTCCAGAAGTCCAGTGCTTGAGTAAGTCCAGGTCTACGCTTCTCAGACTAGGAAAGGTGGACTGTTGGATGGGAAAGGGCCTGCAAACAAGGAGTCTGAAGGGACTAACTGGAGAAGCCCCAGGGCCGGAATAATCTGCAATTTGGATAATCAGCCACTAAGTGACTTAATTATCTGTCTGACCCCTCCTGGCAGTTCAGAGCTACTAGATAGAGAAAGCCTTATTATGCCAAACATGGGGTTGCCCAGAGGCAAGGCTCATATTGACTCTAACAGACCACAGCCAAGAGGTGGTATATTAAGTCACTTTCAAATCTCAGAAGGAAGGCTTGTGGGATGGGGGTCATCTCTCTTCCCATTCTCTTACCTCTAAGCCAGGCTATGGACAAAGGATTGTCCAAGATCCTGATGAGAGGGTGCCTTATCCTGGAAGCCCCTCTGTTTTGGGGAGTCAGGGGGGTGGAGAGTTTTGAACCAGGAAGACTCACTTTCATGAGTTCAAATCTGGCCTCAGACATGTACTAGCTGTGTGACCCTGGGCAAGTCACTTCACTCTGTTTGCCTCAGTTTCCTCATCTGTAAAATGAGCTGTAAAAGTAAAAGGCAAAGCACTCCAGTGTCTTTGCCGAGGAAATCCTAAGCAGGGGCATAACGAGTCAGAAATGACTCAACAACGACATTACTATTACCATTGATATTACCGTTCTTTTCCGGGGGCTGTGGACTCACCAACAGCTGATTAATCAGTTCACATTCATTAAACACCTTCAGTAAGAAGCCCGGAAATACAAATTCAGAACCAACACCGCCCTCACCCTCAGGGAGCTCACAATCAATCCACCTCTTCCGTGATCTCTATGGATGTACGGGAATTCAGCTTTAAGGAAAAACACCTGAGCAGAAAATCATGGCGTCTTTTCAGGAAAGAAAAAATCAGTTGGATCTAGTTTAAAACAACAGCCAACGCTAGCTAGCACTCTAGGATTCTAGTCACATTTAGTGAGACATCTTTTCAAGCCTCCCTCTCCATCCACAGTGCAGAGTGATAAGATACAGAATTTCCCTACCATTATTAATGGACCTGGCTCTGCCCACTGAACAGAGAGTTTAAAAGGAGATACCTAGATGTGTCAACATTTTATCATTCCTTAAAAGAAAAAGAATGAAGCAAAACAAACACCTTCCCCATTTCCTCAGTCTTATTCCTCCTTGGGGAGGAATTTGTTTGAAAGAAAAGGTCTATCCCATCACCGACCCACTTCAGCTTCAGTCTGTGAAAGTATATAGACTCCTCAGCATCAGGTTTTTAAATGCACAAAACAAAACACATAGGATGACAAAGGAGACCACTCTGTCACAGGGCCCTCAGATACTGGAATCAGGAAGGCCAATCTGCTGACCTTTTAGGGCTATTGACACATGGCCATCCAGACTCTGCCTATAAGAAAGAGAAAAACAAAAAAAAACCACCCACTCTCAATGATGACTCATTCCATTTCGGACAGATTTAATTGGTAGAAAATATTGACCAAGTTGAACCCAAATCTGTGACTTCTACTCATTTCACTGCCCCTATTTCACCCCTCTGGGGTCAAGTCATTTGAGAGAGATCACAGAAGGCCTGACAATCCCAGACAGTGGGTGGAAGGCTATTCCACGTTTTTGAACAGATACAGGTCTTTGAGTGGGAGGAGTGACCTAATTGGACCTTTTGTTTTCTGGCAGAAGAGATTTCTAAGTCTAGAGCTAAGGGATAGACTTGAGATTATGAGACCAATTAGGAGCCCATTAGGATTCCTCAGGTGAGAGGGTCACATAGACTTTAGAGACCAAATCAAAGAGTCAGAAACACTGACTCTCAGGTCTGAGATATCATCTAGTTTAATTGAACAAGAATTCTCTCTGCAACTTAGCCAGTACCTAACTATTCAACCTTTGCTTAAAGACCTCTGAGGAAAGAAAATCTACTGCTTCTTGAGGCTGCTCTAACTGTACAGTGGAGAGACTTTAAGTCAGGAAGAGTCTCAGCTACTTGAAGACAGAAATATTGTTCTCCCTGAGTCTTTTCTCCTTAAGAATAAATACTCCAGTTCCTTCAACCAATACTCATATGACCCTTCTAAATCCTGTCTCCTCTGGACACCTTCTAAATTAAAATGGTCGAACCTACAACAAAAACCACTGACACAGAGCTCTGAGCCAATGGTATTTTATTAAAGGGTCCATGAAGTTGACCTCTGATCTTCCTCATGATCCGAGATGCCCCTTCTTCCAGGGTCTTTCTTAATAAGGCTTTATACAGAATCTCATTGGTTGATAGACTTTGCTTCAAGGACCAAAAAATGACACATCAGCAGTCACGGGTTGGGTGAAACATGGGGCACTCCACTGACTGAGTGGTCATAAGATGGTCATACAATGGTCACCTGCTCATGTTGGACAAGAGAGAACGGTCTGGGTGCTACAGAAATACAATGGGGGACTTTCCTAAGCATCAAGACATCCCAGCATGCTGGATTTGGACATAGAATTTGAGCAAAAGAGGATAGAGCTATCTTTGTCAGCATTCTTGTGGTTGCACAAGTGAACCCCATAACTTGGTGAACAAGTAGTGAACATTACATTAAAGTTTCAGGCCCACTATGAGAACCTATGTATCCTTTTATGATTTATGTAAAATAGCAAACATATTAATGCTGATTGGAGTCCAAATGAATGATTTCTCACACTTATCCATGTCCTTCCTACAACACAGTGAGCAAAGCTGAACATTCTAGTCTAGCTGGGATCTGACCAGGCAGAGGATGATGGGGCTGCCATCTTCCTAGACCAAATCAGTGTATTTGACACTTGGCAGCCATTTCTTACTGTTGACTCATATGGGGCCATCAGTCTACTCAAACATAGATTTTCTTTATATGAACAAGTGCTTAGCCAAACCTCCCTCATCTTGTACTTGTGAAGCTGATGTTTTGGACCCACTGAAAAGACTTTACATTGATTGCTTTCAAATTTCATCCTATTTGATTTGACTCAATGTTCCAGCCTCTCAAAATCTGTTCAGATCCTATCTCTGCTCCCCAGCTAGTTAGTCATCAATCTCAGCTTTTTGTCTATTGGAATTTTTAGAAGAATACCATCCCTGTCTTTATTGAAGACATCGATCAAAGGCCAAATACAGATTTCCATGACCCTCCACTAGAGAAGACTTTCCAATCCCCTAAAGTTTTATGATTCCTCATAGGGATCCTGTAGCTAGATGGTGTCGAGGGCAAAGCCCTGAACCTGGAATCAGGAAGACCTGAGTTCAAATCTGACCTCAGACACTAGCTGTATGACCCTGGGTGAGTCGCTTCATTCTGTTTGCCTCAGTTTCCTCATCTATCAAATGAGCTGGAGAAGGAAATGGAAAACCACTCCAGTGTCTTTGTCAAGAAAACCCCAAATGGGTTCACAGAGAATCAGACACAACTGAAAAATGAGTAAACAACAACAACAAAAAAGCATCCTTCATTCTACAGAAGAGAAAACTGAGCCCTAGAATGAAGAATGACTTACCCAAAGTGACCTATCCATGAAAAAGTTGGGGCAAAAACTTAGAACCCTTGGCCCCAGGCCAACATTTCTTCCAGGACAAGGACTGGCTATGGGAAATCAGGACAATTAAGCAAACATTTCTTTCCCCTTCAAGAGGTTTCATGGGTTCTTTGATATTGCTTCAAACCTGAATTCTCTTCACGCTTTACTCACCCAGAGAAATTCAAATGAGGAGATGGAGAAGCTGACCTCGAGGGGCAAAACCGAATCCCCCACTCCAAGTCACACTGTCCTTCGACTTGTCTTCAGCAAGACAAGATCCGGGAGACCATCATTATTTAGCCAACTGCCAGGCTCGTCAAGCACCTGATGTAATCTTCATTAAAAATAATTAAGATTCCCTAGGTGGCCGTTCACAGCTCAAAATGATAGAGTTTTTATTTTTTATGCTACTGCACGGTTTTCTCAAACTCATCCATATTTAATTCTTACAGACGCTTTGCAGAGCATGAAATATTTAGCAGTAAGAGGGTTTCAAACCAGAATACTAAATGTCAGCTTCTCTCTCCAAAATAGTTTTCATTTCCTTCTCAATAAATGAGCTGGCCCTGGCTTCAGAAGTCAAGAGGAAGGGGGGTAGGAGGAAAGGGAAGCCCTCCAACTTCACCACATTAAGGAAAGGAGATAATGATATCCATCTAGCTGGACTCCAGAGCCGACAATTACGCCACATATGAGCTTTTGCTTTAAACTTCAGGCTTATTAAGCATTGTCAGATTCCAAAGCTGGTGCCCAGTTTGCATTATGGATGGAGATAATCGCTCAGAAACCCATCCCTCCTGAATCCTGTGACATACATTAACATAAAGGGAGAAGAAGATAAGGCAGCCCTGGCAGGCATGAACTCAGCCAGATTACATTCTGCAGGGCTAATTAGCCATACAAAATGACAATTGAATAACATGAATTACTCTCTTGTCCTAATTAAGAGGACCTAGGAAATAAAAGGCATTTAAGTTGTGAGGTGGTACAGTCTAAAGTTCCCACACTGATTCAAAATATGAAATTGTAGACCTTAACTTACTTGGCTACCCCAAAAAAGATTTTTTAATAAATAATTTTATTGTGGATTCTTCAGAGTTGATTTGATAAAACCTGATTACACACTTATTGATAGTGATGGGGATACAAAAGGGAAAAAAAAGCAAAAGGTCTCTTTCTTTACGGAACTCACCTTCTATTGGTTATACCCAATACATAAACAAGGAAGTAAATACAAACAGGAGTCAGCAAGGTGGTGCCCTAGTGGAGAGAGCTCCAGCCTGGAGTCAAGAAAACCTCAGTTCAAATCCAGCCTCAGACACCTACTAGCAGTGTGACCCTGGGCAAATCACTTAACTCTGCCTCAGCTTCCTCATCAGTAAAATGAGCAAGACAAAGACATGGCAAACCACTCCATTATCTTTGCCAAGAAAACCTTAAATGGGGTCACAAAGAGTCAGACATGACTGAAAAATCCCTGAACAGCAAAAAATACAAGGCCTACACAAAGTTGTTTTTTGTTTTTCTCAAGACTGAGTGATCTATTCAGCAGAGGAATCAGAAAAGCCAGATGTAGGAGATGACACCTGAAATGAGCTTGGATTTCAATTCAGGTCAAAACAATTCAATTTTAAGTGCCTACTATGTGCCAAGTACTGTGTTAAGTGTTGGAGAGACAAAGATAAAATCAGAGCAGTGCTTGTCCTCAAGGGGCTTCCATTCTAGATGGAGGAGAACAGATCCAGTCTCATAATTTCTGAGACTGCATCTTATTGACACAAGTCAAGGTAGGGTGGGAATGGCAATGAGCAATGGGCTTAAGAAAGATAGAGTGAAGCCAACCACCAGCATGCCAGGATCATCCTGGATCTCTTCCAAGTTACAGTTTAGTTCTTCCAACTTTTTTTTCTTTCATAAATTCTACTGAAGACTTTTGTTTGTAAAATAGTCATTTTCCTCCAACTTTCAAAACTTACCAAGTACCGCCACTATGTAAAGAGTTATAAACAACACTCCTGCACCCAGGTATGCCAAGGTTTGGTCCACAGCAGGCAGAAACATCCTAAGCCTTCTGATTTCTAAATCCATGAGCATTTCCAGGGCAGGTGTGAGCTTGATATCAAGCAGAACTTCTCCCCACTGAGCTGGTCTGAAGACAGAATGGCTTCTCTCCAGAAGCATTGAGTGATTCCGTTACTGAACATCTTTCAGTGAAGGTTTCGTGACCATTTCCGATGGACCCTATAGGAGTAGATGCATGCTTTAGGTGGAGGTTTAAAGAACTAAGCAATATTGTTGTAAGAAGGGACCTCAGTGGACAGGACCAGCTCCCACCTGAACAAGAACGCTTTACAACATGGCCAGTTGCTGAAGACCAAGGGGATGCCCAGCACCTCCATTATGCACGAGGCCTGGCACACAGAGATAGGGCAATTCCTAGATGAGGAAATTCCCTTCACCAATACAGATGAACTCCTTCTCTGACACTTAGACAGTTGCCTAGAGCACGAAAAGGTTAATTGAGTTGCCCAAGGTCGCAAAGCCAGTATGCGTCAGAGGCAGATCTTGCAGATCTTCTGGGCTTCGATACCAGCTCTCTATCCATGATACATCCTCACAACTGGCACATGGAAGGTACTTAAAATGCTTCTTAATTGATTGATTTTTGAACATTTCTAATTGTTTGGAAGTTTGCCCTAAATCTGTCTCTGAAACTTTCCACCCATTGCTCCTAGCTTGGCCATCTGGGGCCAGACAAGGCAAGTTTGTTTTTTTCTCTATCTTTCACATAATAGCTCTTCAGATACTTAAAGACAGGTCTGGGCAGCTGGGTGGCTAAGTGGATAGAGAGTCAGCCCTGGTCAGAAGGACCTGAGTTTAAATCCAGCCATAGACACTAGCTGTGCAACCCTGGACAAGTCACTTAACCCCATTTCCTCCACCAAAAAAAAAGGAAGAAAGAAAAGATGGTTCTAATGGCCTCTTGCTTCCAGTCTTCTCTTCTCCAGTCTAAAAATCCCACGTTTCTTCAAATGACTCTCATTTAAATGATCTTAAGATCCCTTATCCTGCTTGCCCTGGACATTATCCAACTCATCTAGGTTGGTCTGGATGACCACCAAGATATTTCCCAAACCCAAGAAGAACCCAGGATTCTATAGTTTAGTTGAGCAAAACACAAGATTCCCTAATGGTTTAATGTAATAACAACCCAGCAAAGTGCCATATTTTGTTTTCATTAAAGAATGCAGAGAAGTATTATGCTCCCCCTTGTGTTCACTGTCTTCTACATTTCTGATCATCCCAATTAGAGAAGACTGTCAGACCCAGTGAGGGCAGAATAACATCTCTGGTGTACCTCCACCAGTGCCTGTCACAAGGCACAGCACACAGTAGGTGCTTATGGAAGGCTCATTGAATGCTGAGTGCAGTCCACATCTGCACAGTGAGCTCTCAGGTGGACAAAAATAGGCACAACATTCTGCCCACAGGAGGAATCACAATGAAACCTGTGATTTCATTGGCACAGAATGCTCCCAGGGAATGTACAAGTCAGCCTGTTCTCAATATCTTAGAGTCTTAAAGTTGCCTCCAGCACCAAGCACCTGAGTGATTCGTACAAAGTTACATAGCAGTATGTGTTAGAGTCAAGATTTGAACTCAGTCCTTCATTGGCTTACTATGGGAACTCTCCAAAGGATCCCAGTAAATAGTTTTTGCATTAACAGGCTATTAATGTTCCTAGTAGCTTGTTTTTCATCTCCCGGAGGAAAAGATGGTTTTGTAAGATTCACAGCAACAAATAAGCGGTCATAGTCCTCCTTTGGCAGCAGGTGAGTTAAACCCAAACACAAATACGGAGGGAAAGATCCAGCCCAAAGCCCAGCACATAATGGACATTTAATAAATGCCTGTGGAACTGAAATGGATGATGTCAGAGATTGTCTTTAAACTCAGAATTGACCCCTGTGCCCAGCACAGGCTGCTGGTGTGTAGTGAGCACTGAAAAAGAGCCTGCTGGATTTGCTGAATTTCAATTTTCTCAGAACTTTGGGAGCTGCTTCATGTAGTGGGTAAAAGGCTGGACCTGGAGGCAGGAAGACCTGAGTTCAAATGCCAACGCAGGCACGTGGGCAAGTCTCAGCACCTTCCTCCATAAACTAGGGATGTTAATAATAGCAGTTACCTCACAGGGTTGTCGTGAGGCTCAGGTGAAATGATTTATGTCATATATGGCAATAACATATTACATGCATGTGATATATGGATGTATCTATGTCATATATGGCAATAACATATTACATATACATGTGATATATGGATGTATCTATGCCATATATGGCAATAACATATTATATATAGGGCGAACCTTCAAGTGCCATATAAAAGTTGGCTATTAGCAGTTAAGGGCCCATTGCATGGGTGTCCCTGCCATGGGAAAACCAAATCTACACCCTTTTTTGCCTTGGGAAGAATGAAGAATTGCTTCACTTTGTCAGTTTCTAAACCAAAATCTACCACCTTCCCACCCACCCCAGGAAACTTCTGATAAGACAGTTCTGTGGTCCTCCCTTCCCCCAACAAGTTCTTAGAGTCTGGGACCTTTAGTCTTCCTGGAAGAATATCATTGTTGCACTTATGAGGGTGTTTTCGGACAACTCCCCCTTTTGTTTGCTATTCTCTCAAAAGCCTTTTTTGAGGGAAAGGGGAAAACACTCAAGTCTCAGGAGTATGTGTTTGGGTAGCATGGACCAAACATGGGGATAGTTTTCCAAATAAGGTCAATTTCCAGAATCCAAGCTTGAAAGGAAGGGATTTTGGAAAGCAGCAAAGCTAACTCTTACATGATTAAGAATATACTCAACAAGTGGTTGTTTTGTCTTCTTAGATCTCACTCCTCCTCTGTATACCCTGTGATGCAATAAGGATAGCCTGCTTGCACGAGACCCTCCAGCTCTTGACTTGAGGCATGCCACTTGCACTCTCTCTCTGATCTACCACTCTCCAAGGCTAACTTCATGTCTCAACTAAAGTTCTGTCTTCTGCCTTTCTCAATCCTCCTTACTTGGAGTGCCTTTACTCTGAGAATAATCACAATCTCTCCAATAAGTCAACCTGTCCATAGTTGTTTGCAGATTGTCTCCTCCTTTAGACTGTAAGTACCTTGAGGGCAAGAATTGGTTTTTGCCTTTTTTTTTGGCATCCCCAGGGCTTAGCACAGCACCTGGCACATAGTAGGCACTTATTGGGAGATGGAATAAGGTGGGAATTCTTCAAACACAGAGACCATCCATGATTCCAAAATTCAGTTATTAAGTTGTCTGCTGAACGTTATTAGACTTCAGCTTACAGAGAATGGGGGAACATAGAATTTGAATTCAGGACTTGGAATGGCATCTTAATTCTGCCACTGGAAATGATGGGACCTTGGGCCAAGTCATTGGCTCTCTCCGAAACTCAGTTTTCTCCTCTGTAAAAAAAGAAATTGGATCAAAGTATCTCTAATGTGCCTTTCTATTAAAAAACCCAAATTCTAATGCTACATTTTGTTTTGACATCATGGTCATTTCTGGGCACACTAATCCACATATCCTTGAACCCTAATGTGTAATAAAGAAAAAGTTAGTGAAAAAAATCAGAGACTTCCTGACTGTACCTAACAGTGCATGTAGCACCCCTCACTCCATCACTGTCCCCCC
>CM053626.1:324135926-324222319 GCA_028646595.1 Phalanger gymnotis | reverse complement strand
CCCCCCACCCCCACTCCCTGCCAATCTTGAAAGGGAGGAGGTAGGTGCATGCCATCCCTTGTTCCTCAGGGCCAGGATTGGTCATAATGATGACCCAAAATTTTCCTTTCTTCCTATCGCTCACAGAGTGCTCTGTGTCTGGAATTCACTTGCTCCTCTCACCTCTGCCTCAGAGAATCTCTCACCTACTCAGCCCAAGCACCACTTTCCAGATGAAACTTTTCCTGATTCCACCAACCATTAGTTCTGCCACCCTCCACCCCATGCCACCCCAATCCCAGAGCATGCTGGAGCCAGCCTTAACCAGCTACTTGACTGTTAAATTTTCAGCAGGAGCATTCACACCTCCATAATTAGCCAGTGCTGCAAATCTGAGCTTGAGTTTTTGTTTTGTTCATTGTCCAGACTTGTTGTTGTTTGTCCTTTGGGCCATGACATCAGGGAGATGATGCCATGACATGCAAGTGAGTTAGATATAAGTGAGAGAGAGAGCTGGGGAAAGTCACCAGCCCCAAGAAAGTGATGGAGAAAAAGTCAATGCAGACCAAACTTAAACCTATGTCCTGAGAGAACATGTTCTCTTTGGAGAGCAAGTTGTTAAAGATTTACCAGCACACCCCTGCCTTCCTCCATACCTCATATTTAGTTTGCATGTATTTATTTTACATTTATTCTGTTAACACTTGTACAGTTACTTGCTCTATCTTCCCCTGCCTCCTTCCCCTGCCCCCCCCCCCAATGTAAATTCCTCAAGAGCAGATTGTTTCATTCTACAGATAATTATGGAGCAGCTAGGTGGCACCATAGTGCACAGAGTGCCAGCCCTGGAATCAGGAAAACTCACCTTCTTGAGTTCAAATCCCACCTCAGACATTTACTAGCAGTGTGAACCTGGACAAGTCACTTAACCTTGTGTGCCTCAGTTTCCTCATCTCTAAAATGAGTTGGAGCAGGAAATGGCAAACTGACCCAGTATCTTTGCCAAGAAAGCCCCAAATGGAGTAAGAGTAAGACAGTACTGAAATGACTGAACAGCAACAAAAGAGATCATTATATTCCTGGTGCTAAACACAGGAAAGACCCTCCTCAATAAATCCATGTCGGTTGCTAGTCATCTTTTTGTTTATATGACTGTGTTCCCTTTATAAAATATTTTGATTTTGCTTACTTGACTCTAAGCTGGTTCCTACAGGTCCACAATACAAGTCAGTCAGGGGAGAGGGCACCAGTGACTGCAAGGAAGCAGTGCCTGAGCTGAGCCTTGAAAGCTGGAAGAGCCAAGGAGGGCATGCATTCTGGGCTTGGGATACAACCTTTGCAAAAGCAAGAGGGTAGGTGATGGTTAGGTGATGGGCGAGGAAATATCACTTTGGAGGATTTTTAGCCATTTTTGCTGCTAAACAATTCCCAGGAGGAAATTTGTAATTATAAAGGGAACGTCTTTGAAAAACTCCCTCTTGGGCAGTTTTGCTCTGTGCAGGAGGCAAGCATAGGATGATTGCAGAGAATTCGGATGCCCGTGGAGGATCATTTTGGGAACAAACACCCAGCAGCCTCTCTCAGTTCCTTGCCTCCTCAGGACAGGTTTCTCATGCTCACTAATGGAGTCCGACAGTTGCAGAGGCTGCTTTCCATGAGGCTTTGGATCCAGGTTTTCCTCATGAGCCTGGCATGTTCATTGGATTCCCTTTTTAGTCAGAGTAAAATTCTTTGAAATGAATTGTCCTTATCCATCACCACTGACCTGAGGAAGCTATAGCTGAGGGAGGGAGGGAGACTGCTCCTACGGGTGGCAAAGCCTGCTGTCTAGTGGTGAGCTGCTCAGTGAAGGTGAGAAATAGGATTCTGGTCTCCCCTGGGTGTTAAGTGTGGGAAGGAGGGGGCTTAAGGTTCCCAGGGACATTGAGGTCTAGAGTACTGGGAATGGGCAATTTTCACAAGACCTGACATACCTCACCAAACGAGCAGCTCAGGTGAGATGATCTCAAAGATACTTTCCTATTTTTTAACAGTTTATGATTCGAGGAGACATATTTTCCTACATTTATTGAGCAGCTACAGTGAACAAAGTATTTTCACAGGCATGGTGGTAGGCAGGGCGGGGGTGGAGATACAGAGAAGTATAAGACATGTCTTTGTCCTCAAGGACCTTGTAATAGAAATGGAGGCAAACGTGGATGAGACTAAATTTACATAGGGTCATAGATTTGGAGGGATCTTAGAGGTCATCTACCCAGAAGAGCTAGGGACAAACGGGCATGAGTTGCCCTCCAGGGGGTGGCTTCCCTGTCCCTGGAGGTCTTCAAGAAAACATTGGATGACCACTTGTTGGGAATGGTGTCAAGGGGATTTTTGCCGATGGCCTCTGAGCTCCCTTCCAAGTGAAATTCTGGGACTCTGTTTCTCTGAATTCCCCTTAGTCATGCTTTCTTAGGGCGAAACGATATTCCATTATATTCATCTGACACAATGTGTTCAACTATTCTCCAATCAAAGGAACTCACTTGGATTGGTTAGACAGCTTATATTTCTTTAGTACTGTGATTCCATGATGGACTAAGCTGGCAACACTGGGAATGGTAAAGCACTGAATAGTGGGGGCCCCTCATTGGAGAGCTTCAGGCAACAGCTGGACAGCCACATGTCAGAGATGTTGTCATGGGCCTTCGTGGCAGGAGAGCCTTTGAAGTCCTTTCCACATCTGAGATTCTTTAATGTAACTAACATCTTTTCTTCCCTTTTCCCTTCCCTTCCCTTTCCTTCCCTAGTTTTAAAAAAAAATTCAATTAATAAGCATTTATTTGTCCTCCCTCCCATCTCCCCCAAAATGAAAAAAACTACCTTGTAAAAATGCAGCATAACTTTTAGGTAGTAAAAATTAACACTCATGGAGTCCTTTCCTATTTGAATTCCTTTCTACATTCTTCCTTATTTGAGATTCACCACAACCCTGTTAGATAATACAGGTAATGCCAACCCCATTTTACACATAAGTAAGCGTACTCACTTTTGGTTTCCCTTTTAATCCTATATATTTTATTTTAGGCATTTAAAATAGTATTCCAAGAAGGAGTCCAGAAGCTTCAATCGAATTGGCAAAGAGGTCTAGGAAACAGCAGTTTTGAACCTGATGGAATGCCATCTTTGGAGCAGGGAGTCCTGAATTTGAACCCTGCCTCAGACATTTATCTGTGAGATGTTTGGGAGCTTCAGTTTCTTTATCTTTACAATGGGGATAATAATGCCATCTATCACAGAAGGTTCACGGGAAGATCGAATGAGACAATGTGTGGGAAGCATTCAAAAACCCTTGCAGTATTCGATAAAAGAGTGTCTGCATTTATAAATAATTAGTGAGTTGTCCACCCTAACACTAAGTGTGAAGAGGCAAAGGATTTGGACCCAGGTCTACCAACTCAACTTAAAGATTTTTTTCATTTTTTTCCATAGTCATAAATAGAAATTAAGGCAATGTATTCATTCATCAATCTTTTACTAAGCACTTACTATATGCCAGGTTCTATGCCAGGTAATAGGGATAAGGAAAACTAAATAATTCCTGTCTTAAAGGAGCTTACAGTCTTTTGGAGGGGGAACAACATGCCCATTGACAAGGGTAGGAACTTGACTGTGATTTCATTGCTATGGGCAGCCTCCAGATGAGGAGCCTCTCTCTACTAATGCAGGTCAACTCCTTTTCTGTAATTTATAGTCTTAGAGAGTTGACTGGGCAATGAGAGGTTAAGTGACCTACCAAGCGTCACCCAGCCAGGATAAGTCAAGTCAGAGGCAGGACACTGCCAGAGACTCCTGCCACACTGCCCATGAACTTGACAACCTGGTGGGAGACAGCTCAGCTCAGAGGAAAGAGGGTGGGGTCAGACTTCCAATCCCAACTCTTCCATCTGTCTCCTGTGTGACATTGGACAAGTCACTTCAGTCAGTCAACAGTCATGAAGTACTTCTAATGTTCCAGCTATTGTACCAAGAAAAATACGGTCCCTGCCTTCAAGGGACTCATATTCTAATGGGAGAGACATGTCGAAAATTGTACATAGAAGGTATAAACAGCCTAAAGTTGTCAAATGAGGGAGCTGCACTCAATGGCCCCCAAGGGCCCTTTTGGCTCCAAGGCTGTGATCTTGCAGACATAGCTAAGTAAAAACAAAATACATACACAGTACAAAGTAATTTCAAATCCTTTGACTATGGATAAGTAAATATAAAGTAATTTCCAGTAAATATAAAGTAATTCCCCCTTCCAGGAAGGGGGAAAACATTGTCTGATAGGGGAGCGGTATGGGGAGAACAGGAAAGGCCTCCCTTAAGGGGTGGCCCTCGAGCTGAGCCTTGGAAGAATCTAAACTGAGAGTACCACCCAGGCCACTACAATACACTCAGTTTACACCCTGAACTGTTTGCTTAACACCAGAGACAGTGGTGATCTTGTCTCCTTGAAATACTTTCGACATAAAGAACAATATGAGTGGTCTTTTCTCCTGCACTTTCTACCCAAAGAATTCTCGCCCTGATTCTGCCAGCTGGTGTCGACCCCTTCTGCAATTCTCCCAGGTCAGTTGAGGAATGCTCAGTTGCCACTACCTAGTAAAACATAACTTGCCCAGGGAGAAACCTAAGCAGCTAAAGCGGCATGCACATGTGGGATGAATTATGTGGCGATGACCTTCATATTCTATTTAGGAAAATCCTGAAATGCTAGCCAACCCTGTCAGGGCCGACCTGCAGAGTGTGGATCTGTCTGGATGCAAAGAGCAGCAAGATTTCCATAGGCTCAAGCAACTTAAAAGCCACTGGGCTTGGTCACCGACAAGGCAGTGTGGCTGAAAGCTGCCAAGAGTAGTCAAAGCCAAGAGTACTCAAATGACCCTAGAGCTCGGTGTTTGGAAAAGGTGAGTGGTGACCCCGGGGAAGGTGTCTCACCCAATTGCTTCCCTACAGGATCACCTAATAGGGAGCCATGTGAGACCCTGGAGAGCGTCCCTCCAGGACCTTAGGAGTCACCCAGTCCTAGGCTTCTCAGCCTTTTGGTGCGTCAGGAACTCCTCTGGAGATCAGTCTGGGGAAGCTTATAGACCCCTTCCCAGAATCCTGTTTTTAAATGCATAAAACAAAATACATGCATTACAAAGGAAATCAATTATATCGAAATTCAAATATCAAAATATTTTTTTAAAAACTTCTAATTCTAGCTGACCTTTATATTTGCCAGTGTAGAAAACTGAGACCAAGAGAACCAAAGTGACTTTCTCAAGGTCACACAATAACTTAGAAAAGGGGATTTGACCCTAGGCATTTGCCTCAGTTTCCTCATCTGTAAAATGAGCTCAAGAACGTAATGGCAAACCACTCCAGTATCTCTGCCAAGAAAACCCTAGATAGGGTCACAAAGAGTCAGACATGATGGGAAAAATCAGTGAATGGCAGCTACCTCAAAATCAAAATCAGTCATTCTTTTACAATTTTATGGACCTACAGCTTGTTACCTTTATATATTTTGTATGAGATGGGTGAGAGAAAAATAATAGTATTGTTGGTATCTCCCTTTTGAAGATAAGGAGAAGGAGGAACCAAGTAATCAAGCAATTTAAGATTGAAGTTTCCCCTTTTGGAAAACGAGTAGGTGGCCCGACCTTGAAGGTCCTTTTACAGACAGAATTCTAAAGTTGGTACCCTCACTTTCCAGTTCCATAGTGTCCCTTCCAGCTCTTACATTCAATGTTCCGCTTTTACCTCACGATCTGTATTTTTACATTCTAGGCTCCCTAAGGTCTTCCCAGGCTCAAATTCTGAGATTCTAGGATTTTTTTTAAATTTGATTCCTTCCAGAAACATTATTTATACTAAAAGCACAAGGCAGGTTGGTTCCTTGGACCGCAGTGTTCTTCGAAATAGCACCCATCAGGAGTCTGATTCGCAACAAACATGAAGGTGAGGTTTGGGGGTGGGGTCCAGCAGAAACCTGAGAAGCCTTTTCAGAATCTGGCCATTATTTACAGGATAAAGTCTAACAGTCTGAAGTAGGAATGTCTGGGTTTCGTTGTGCTGGTAATACCAAGGATGAAGCCAGCAATGACTTCCAGATGGCCTCCATCTGGAATAAGGAAATTGAGGCATGAAGCAGTCAAGTCATTTAAGATGACAGACTTTCGAGCTAGAAGGGCTTTTAGAGGTCACCTCATCCAGTCCCCAGCCCCAGTTCATTTTACAGATGAGGAAATGGAGGCCTGAGGGGAAAGAGCTTGGTCCAAGGCCACACAACTAGCCCCAGAACCCGCACGGGAAGCCAGGTCCTTTCTATCTATCACCATAGGTATCTTCAAGTCTTTAAACTCCCAATCAAACACACCGGACCACGATGCTGCCGGTGGAAAACCTGAGGCAGACTCCGTTACGGCCCTGGGTGACATTCCCAAGGAGTGCTGGGTGTAAAGTGGTAAGATAAAAGAGCATGAACCAGGCTCAAGAAAATGCGTTTCAGATTGAGCTCTGCAACTGAGCCCTGTCAATTCACCTCCCAAGGGCCTGACCTTCACCATGTAGAAGACGAGGAAACGCGTTCCTACATGCATTCCAGACAGCAGCCTCCCTTTTTTGTATTGATGGTTAAATTCAGGATTGTTCTGTAAGCTTTAGTCATCAGAATCCAGAGTGCTCACAATTCTGGGCAAGGGCCAAGTTCACCTACAAATCAAGACCTCTTGGGGTGGGGGATGGAGAGTCCAGAACAGCTAGGAAGCTAGTGGATAGAACGCCAGCCTGAAGACAAGAAGACACATCTGCCTAAGTTCGAATCCAATCTCAGACACTTTACTAGCTATGTGACCCTGGGCAAGTCATTTAGCCCTGTGTGCCTCAGTTTCCTCATCTCTAAAATGAGCTGGAGAGGGAAATAGCCAACCGCTCCAGTACCTTTGCCAAAAAACCCCCAATGGGGTCATGAAAAATTGGGCATGGCTGAAAACGACTGAACAACAACAAGGGGGAGCACTGAGTGGTCTTTACCTGCCTAGCTAATTTTTCCTACCCATACTTTAAAATACAGCGTTAGAAATCTGGAATAGAGCCAGAAGTCACCTCAGATCAGCTTGTCTGAGCCCTTCTTTTTACAGATGAAGAAACTGAGTCCCAGAGAGGGAGCGTGGCATGCACAAGTCACTTAGCTAGTAAATGTCAGAGCCAGAATTAGAACTCAGGTCTGCCTGAGTCCATAACCAATTCTGTTCCAGGCACTATCCTGCTCTGCTCCATTAAAAACAACTCAAGATGCAAACAAATGAATAGAAAATTATACAATGTGACGAAATAATAACTGGGAGGAGGCGAACGGGAAAAGGGTCACATCGCAAGCAGACGTGAGGAGAGGGTGCATCTGGGGGTCTGGGGAAGGGACACAGCCCAGGCAAATGTATGGAGGCAGGAGACAGGATGTCACATGGCAAACTGCTAGCAAGCTAGCTGGGAACAAATAGTGTGTGAAGGGGGCTGCTATGAAATGAAGCAGAAAGGAAAAGGGGCTAAGCTTCGGAGAGTTTTTAAATGACACACGGAGAAGTTTGTCTTTTATTTTGGAGGCACTAAGTCAGGAGCCACAGAAGCTTCTGGAGCAGGAGAGGGGCAGAAAGAGGTCTGCTTTAAGAATGTCAGCTTAGCTATTTGGAGCTGGAGGCAGAGAGATTGATTAGGATTCCATTGCAATAGTCCAGCCAAAAGGGGATGAAGATTCTGAACTAAGGTGGTGGCTGAGGGAGTGAGGAAAAGGAGCCAGCTGTGAGAGAGGCCGAGGGGGGCTGACTTCACGAGACCTGTGAACTAACTGGCCATGGAGGCTCAGGCATCCTCTTCCTACTTTCTTTGCTTTATGGATAACATATATGTATATGGGTATGTATATCTACATAGCTGTTATCCACACGTGTGTATTTTTATTCTATCTCTATTTGTTGCCTTATGGATAATATGTGTATATGTAGATTATATATATTATTTATTACATGTATATATATGTATGCGGGTATATATGTATATAATATCTACATACATATAATCCATAAGGCAAAGAAGATAAGGTGAAAATTTGTATTTCTAAGTAAAAGCATGACAATTTTTTTACTTAATCAATGAATCTGTTTTCTTTCTGGTGGTTTAATTCCCACGTTGGCAGTGGGGTTAAAAATACACTGAATTTCAGAGCAAACTTTATGTCCCTACCAGGAAAGAGAAGAGACCACAACGGCCTTCCTCCTGATGTCATAAGGGGCCCAGACACCCCATTTCTGTCCAGTGAGCCTGAGGACCTATGTAGACAGCATGTTCTCCTTTAGGGTGGGAAAGCACTGGAGATGTACAGCATCTAGCCTTCACACCTCTGTGGGACCATGCCTTTACCAGGGCCCTCTGCATAAGCCTTCCTATATTAACAAAGTCCACAATCAACAGAATGGATCAAGAGAGACACCAATGCCTTTTGTGGGGGCACTCACGTGCTTGGAGCATGTCAACTGGCATTCTGCCTTTGATAAATGTACACTTGGGGAGATGCTCCTCTGTAATAGCTGCAGCTTGGGGGGAGTGTTATGGACCTGGGATCCTTGGAATATCCATTTCTATTTTACCCAAGAACCCCAGCCCTGAGAAGAGACACTCCAGATCCCAACGTAGATCTTTCGGGATGAACTTCCTTCTGAGGACTCTTACCTCCCTCAACCTACTGAAAACAAGAACGAAAAAGAGCAAAGGCCATCAGGATTGGACCCTCTGGTTTCCCACTTTGCCCAGAATGTAACAGGTTTGTCTCCTTGATCTCAGGAATCACTGAAAAATCAAGCCTTACAAAGTGGCTTCTCACTCAGTGAAAGAGCAGAAAGGTCCCTCCCCAGAGAACAGGCAGCAGCCAAGGAAATGTTCAAGGGACTCGTTTCTTTCAGGCTGCTTCCAACATCAGGAACAGCTATGAAAACACTTCCCAAGTTCCCTTCTCCCCAATTGTTTTCACAGAAGCCCAGACTCTCAGGGTTAGAAGAGGCTCGCTCAGCTGGTCCCATTCTCCAACATTATGGACAAGGAAGGAGTCATCAGCTTCTTCTGCTAGGAAAAAAAAACTACAAGGGGAGGATGAGAGAAGGTTGGAAAGGGAGGCAGAAACACCTAATGAGTCAATTCACATTATTTAGGCACCAACCATGTGCCAACCATGGTGGAAGACACAGAAAATCCCAAGATCACGATGATATAGAATGCCTGCCCTCAAGGAGCTTATAATCTATTCAGGGGATAAAATATGTGCATATATTCATAAAAAATAAGGACTATGTAATGGAGGGAGGGAGGAACTAGCAGCTGGGGAAATCAGTCCATCAAGAAGTGTTTTATCAAATGCTTAAACAATTGAGTCTTTCAGAAACTCACAGTCTAATCGGGGTAGACAACATGTAAATAAGTATGTCCATACAAGAGCCATACAGATACAGTAGATAGAAAATAATCCCAGAGAGGAAAATCCTGGCAGCTGTGGAAGACCTCCTGAAGAAAGTGAGATTCAGATCAAGACTTGAAGAAAGTCAGGGAACCTGAGAGTCAGAGGCAAGGAAGGTGAGCTTTCCAGGCATGGGGACCAGCCAATGGAAAAGTGTGGAGGCAGGAGATGGTGTGTCTTGGGAGAAGAACATTTAGTAGGTCAGTGTATTTGGGTGGTAGAGTGTGAAGAGAGGGTAAAGAAAGTGATCTTTGAAGGGAACTAGGGATTTTAAGCATCTTAGGCAGAAGAGGGAGAGCACTGCAAACATGGGAGATAGCCAAGGCCAAAGCAGAGGGATTATCACTGAAGAGTGGGAGGGAATGAAATACAAGGAGGCTGAAAAGGTAAGTCAGGGCTAGGTTGTGAAGAGCTTTGAGCCAAATGGAGAAGCTGAGATTTGATCCTTGGAGTAACAAGAACCATTATGGTTTATAGGGAAAAGGAGTGACCTGGTCAGCCCTGTGCTTTAGGAAAATCATTTTGGCAGCAGTGGAGAATGATTTAGAGGTAGGAGAGACCAGAGGCAAGGAGGCTAGTTAGGAAAATACTACAGCAGTGGAGAAGAGAGATAGTGAGGGACTGAAGGAGGGTGATGGCCCCATGAGTGGAGAGATGTCGTGCAGAGGCAGAGGAGCCAGTGGCTGTCTGATGGGAAGCACAGGGAAGAGCTGAGAACGAGAGCCTGGAAGGCTGGATTGTAGCAACCTCTATAGAAGCAGGGGAATTCTGAAAAGGAGATGGTCTAGGGGAATAGAAAACGGATCCTCCTTTGGTTTGAATAGTCGCTACCTTTCTAGTCCCCAGGTCCTTTGCTATAAAAATGATGGGGTTGAACTAAGGGATTCTGAGGATACTATCCAGCTCTAAACTTTATGGTTCCCACAGCTCACTCTGCTGTCAGACAGCTTTAAGACTTAAGAATGCTTTCCAACATCAAATCTGTCCCAGCAATGTTTGCCCATTTGTTGCTCTTGATTCTGTTATCTGAGGCCAATGGGAATGAGGCTAAACCTTCCCAGTGACAACTCTCCATTGTCCCCCATGTCTCGAAGTCTTTCCTTTTCTAAACTGAACAGTCTCATGTCCTTTGGCAATGTGGCCAGTTCCAGAGAAGCTTCTGGCTTTCCCAGATGCAGGGGTGGAGGGGGGAGCACGAGGGGCGGCGATAGGAAGGGAGGGAGAGACAGAGACAGAGAGAGAGAGAGAGAGACACAGAGAGAGACAGACAGAGACAGAGACACAGAGACAGAGAGAGAGAGAGAGAGAGAGAGAGAGAGAGAGAGAGAGAGAGAGAGAGAGAGAAAGGAGGAAGGGAGGGAGAGACAGACAGGCAGAGACAGAGAGAAACAGAGAGAGACAGACAAGAAGCACCCAAAATAAAGTCTATTCTTTCAGGAATAAGCTGATAGAATGTGAACTCCTTCATGGCTCAAAGAGTTTTGTTTTTGTCTCTGCATCCCCAGAACTTGGACAGTTCCGGAGACATGGGAGGTGCTCAGTAATGCTTATTGATGGTAGTGGTGGTGGTTCATTTGTTTCAATTGCGTCTGACTCTTTGTAAGCCCATTTGGGTTTGTTTGTTTGGCAGAGACATTGGAGCAGTTTGCCATTTCCATCTCCAGCTCATTTTACAGATGAGGAATCTGGGGCAAACAGGGTTAAGGGACTTGCCTGGGGTCACAGAGCTAGTAAGTGTCTGAGGTAAGATTTGAACTCAGGTCTCCTGGACTCCAAGTCCAGCACTCTATCCGCTGTGCCACCCGACTGCCCTACATTGATGGTTTTCCCCAATAAAAATGTGATCTCCTCAAGGGTAGGGACTATTTAACTGTTACCTTCGTGTTTTCAGTGCCTGACACAGTGCTTAATAATGCTTATTGGTTGATTGGTGTAAACCCAATCAAATGCAAAATCTTTGAGGACAGGGCATTTCCATTTTTGTCTGTGCATTCCCACCACTAGGCACAGTGCCCAGCACGTAGTAGGCATTTAGCAAATGCTCAAATGGCCAATTGATTGAATAGAAAAAAGCCTTGGACCTTTGCAGAAGAAGGTGTGGGCATGCATCCAACCCATGCCAGGAGGGAAGGACCCTCCTTCGGGACCCCAAATAGCTCATTTGCCTTGGGCTTTCAAGTTTAAAAGGGCAGATTAAGGAGTCCAAGAAAGTTCAGCCCCAATAGGATTTGTCTCACTTTCTGACAGAAGATTCTAAGGAACAGCATCAGCCAAAACAAAAGTGTTGACTTCCATTTGCCGGGGTACAGGAGCCAGAACGCTGACTCAGGACTGCCACCTGTGTGACCTTGGACAAGTTCCCTTCCCTTTCACCAAAGAAATCTGTCCATCACGCTGCACCAGCCCTTCCTGTCCACACAGCACAGAGACAACCTGAAGGTGGGAAATTCGGCGGGACCTAGATGACAGAAATGCTTTGGCGCAAACTGCCATGTGACAGCTGACAGAGAGGCCTCACAGCTTTTCATGCACAGGCCTTGGTGCCGAGAAGGGCTGGTAAACAGAAAACGCCCCTCCCCAGAAGTCATCACGTTCACTTCTCCTAGGGACGTCAGGAAACAGTCTTAGAACCTCGAGTGGGGCTCCACAGTGCACGGAGTCATCTTTGTGAGCTCAAATCTGGCTCAGACACTAGCTGTATGACCCTGGGCGAGTCACTTCACCCTGTCTGCCTCAATTTCCTCATCTCTAAAATGAGCTGGAGAAGGAAATGGCCAACCGCTCCAGCGTCTCTGCCAAGAAAGCCCCAAACGGAGACTCACAGAGAGTCAGACATGGCTGGAAAACAAGTGAACAACGGCATAAAAAACAAATGGCTTGTGCCATTGGGCTTGCTATTTGTGAACCATGTGCTCTTTCGAATTAAAGTGAATTTAAATTTCCAGAATTTTGTAGAAACCATTGAGATAGTAGGAATAGCAGATTTTAGCATAATAGATTTAAAGATCGATGGGAGGGCAATACTCCCATTTCACAGATCAGGAAACTGAGGTGGGTCAACAGGCTTGGGCCATAAAGCCAGGTCTAGAATCACTAAGCAAGACTGTTGAGGAAGAACCAAGAAAATACTTGCAACCTCTCAGTAGAGTGATGGTATATCTGTCTGCTGTTATCTGGGTGGGAAGAAAACATCAGGAGCTGGCAAACTGCTCTACTTAAGATCTTCTAAAGGCCACAGTCCCACTGCTACTCCTTCCTGGAAAGAAATACAGGGATCTTTAAACAGTCACCTACTTCCTGGCTCTGCTGGGCGGGTTGACCTGAAGCCATCACATACAGATTCCAAGTTGGCTGTGTTGGCCCATGATTTATCTCTCTTCTCTCCTCAGATCTAATTCCTTTTTTTGTTTCCCAAGGAATATAGACATTGAAGCCTCAGGGCCCTGGCATCAAGGTAGGCAGACCTGGCACCTCCATAGTGGGCTCTGTGTGTGTGTGTATACAGAACAATCAGCACAAAATCTCAGCTTTGGTGAGAGCCCCCATTTCTCAGGCCTATGTCCCAAGAGGCTCTGGTCGCTGACCAGGGCACTTCCCACTGCCTGGGCTCCCTGCAGATGCTGTCCACCATGTCGGCCTTACTCCTTCTCTGGTATCTCTCTCTCTTCTAAACTGACTCAGTTTGTAACATCTAAAGTACAAAGACAATTTCTCTTTCAGCATTTTTTTCCTAATTCAAGTCAAGTCACTTAAATATTGCGTGCCCACTGCCTCGTGTTATGGGCACGAGCAGCTACATCCCAGAACATCCTTGCCTTCTAAGTGCCTACACAGGTTTCCTTATCTAGGCTGTGTACGCATCATCTTTTAAAGGAAGCCTTACCAAACCCCCTTAGTCCCAGTGCCTTCCCTCCATTAATTATTTCCTATTTATCCTATATATAGCTTGCTTTGTACATTTTCATTGGGCATGTTTTCTGCCCCATTCAAGCTTCTTGAAGGCAAGGATTATTTTTTGCCTCTTTTTGTATCCCCAGCACTTAACATAGTGCCTGGCACATAGTAGGTGCTTAATAAATGTTTAATGATTGATTTTGATAGGAATTTGATAAGCATTATTGACTATTGACCATGACAGGCATGGGGGACCACCTCTATAAAAAGAGAGAGATAGGAAAACGGATGTCCTGTCTAGGGAACAGCCAAAAGGCCAATTGAACTGGAATAGAGAATTCTTAAAGGAGAATAATAATGAAATGTTTAACAAGGGAAGGTGGGAGCTAGATGGGGGTGGGGCAGACTTTAAATGCCAGGTTCAGGATTCTGTGTCTTATCCTAGAAGCAGTAGGGAGCCAGGGGAGGATATGAGCAGCCCTATAACTACTAGTCTCATGTCTCAAAGAAATCAAAGAGGAAAAGGAAGGCAGACACACATATTGATAGCCATTCTTTTCATGGGAGTCAAAAATTGGAAACTAAGGGGTGTCTTTTTGGAGAGTGGCTAAACCAATTGTGGCACATGACTGTAAGGGAATATTATTGTGTCATGAGAAATGACGAAATGGATGATTTTCAGAGAGAACTGGGAAGGAAGACCCTTATGAAATGATAGTGAGAGAAAAGAGCAGAATTCGAACAATGTATACAATGAGAACACATTAGAGAAAAGCAACTTTGAGAACCTTGGGGCCTCTAATCCATGAAATGACTATATATATATATATATCTCTTTTGGATAAAATATCCAAAAGAATGAAGATGAAGCATGCCATTCACCTCTGGATAGAAAGGTGATGAATTTAAAGTGTAGAGACCCACATTTTCAGATGTGATTAATACAGGAGTTTATTTTGCCAGACTATTTATTGAGATATGTATTGAGGGATTTGATGTTTGTTTAAGTTGGCCAGGACAGGGACATTAAATGGAAGGAACAGATTAATTTAAAAAAACTGCTACTTAAAAATTAAAAAAAAGATTTAAAAATAACAAATCTACCGCTATTAAAGTTTCTGTATGTTTTTTTTTCTTGCTATTCACAGTTTCCTTGGGATACCATCTCAAGTAGAACAACCACAACCACAACAACAAAAAGCATGCTGGAAGTCCTGGATAAAGTTGTTTCCAGGAAAATAAAGCAAAGAAAGTAGTAAAAGGCTACTGGGAACATGTGTGCTTAGAACCAGCAGGGGCATCATCCATCCATCCCATGGATTTATTAGGACCTGTTTCCTCCCTTTTGGGGCTAAAGGACAGCATCGTTTACTGGTAAGTTACTTTGCAGAGGTCTGCTAAAACAATCACCATCCCCAGGTGAATCTCTAATACAGGATTGACCTGAACGTACCCCCATCTCCCTAATCCTCTAGCCAGGGCACAAGCAGCTTCATGGTTGAGTTGGAAGGTACCTTAGGAATCTCAACTCTCACATATCATCCATTATAGACCCACAGCAGGAAGGTCCTTAGAGGTCACCCAGACCAACCCTATCACTTTTACAGACATAGAAACTAAAGTCATCCAGAGAAAGAAAGAGGCTTCCTTGTTCCTAGTGTCACAGGTTTTAATCAGCAGGGCCAGAATCCAGATGGAGAGCCTCTCTCTGCCTTTGGACCATGCGCTCTCCTCTTTGCCATAGAGTCTCTGCACCTCAGAAGTCATCTGAATTCACTTTACAGCTGAGAAGGGAGACAGCACGATGTGTTGGAGAGAGCATTGGTTTTAAAGCCAGCAAGTCCCAGATTCAAGTCTTGTGTTGGACACATTCAGGCTGTGTGACCTTGGCTAAGTCTCAGCATTGTAAGCCACTCTCTAAGAATCCAAGAGAAGAGAATCCAAGAAGAATGCAGAGAAGGTGCCAACCTGAACTGGAAGAGGGAGTTTCCTCAATCATCAGTTCTCTGTACCAATGAAATCCCTATCTCTTTCCTAGAGCTGAGAATGCTAGAATATAGTTTCTTAAATTGACACAAATTGTGAATTGTTGTGGTTATAGGTATTCTTTCTCACCCTCTTCATGCAAGTCACTTCATAGTCATGACCTCAAGAAGTTTCTGCTCCAATGGAATAACTAAAGGGAAAGGATGGGGACTGGAAATCACCAAAGACAAAGGACAGATGAAAGAGGCTGAGGATGCTGAGGCTAAAAGGCTGCCTCACTGAAGCCGGAGTCATCCAATGTCATTTTAGCCTGAAGGACATAACATGAAATTACTAGACCACCATTTTGTATATGGTATCCACCAACAAAAAAAACGTCACTAGAAAGAACACCGGATTTTTAGTCAGGAAAGACCTGGCTTTGAATCTTACTCCTAACACCTATAAGTGTTAAGTTGTTTAAGCTTTCTGAACCTCAGTTTCCCCATCTGTAAGATAGAGATAATCACATCCATAGATCTGCCTCCCTCATTGTGATGAGGATTATATGAGTTAATGGATGTAAGGCCATGCAGAACCCCAAAAGAGCTGCATAGACATATCAACTGTTATCCAATGATACAGCCATTTAGATAGTACTTTTGATTTTGCCAAGTACTTCATGTTCTTCTTCTCAATTGAGTCTCACAAAAACCATTGGAAGAGAGATATCTAGGTATTGTCTCCATTTTACAGAGAAGTATACTGAAGCACGGAGGTTAAATGACTTGCCTAAGGTCATACAGCAAATGCATTTCTCAGAGGCAAGATTTGAACCCAGGCCTTCTTGACTCACAATGAAGTGTTCTTTCTGCCACATCACACTGACTTTATTTCTTTCCGTAAAGCACATGGTCAAATACCTTCAGAATACCTACCTCAGTATCACCTTAGCACTGTACGTTTAATCATTCAACATTTATTAAGCCCCCTCTAGAAACAATGTGGGGCAACTACACGATGCAGTGGATAGAGTGCTGGTCCTGCAGTCAGGAGGACCTGAGTTCAAAGCCAACTTCAAATATTTACTAGATGGGTGAGCCTGGGCAAGTTGCTTAACCTCATTTGCCTCACTTTCTTCATCTGTCCAAAGAGCTAGAGAAAGAAATGGCAAACCACACTAGTATTTTTGTGTGGGTGGGGACAAATTGGAGGAGACAAGCAGGAGGAAAAGGAGGAAGAGGAGGAGGAAGAAGAGGAGGAGAAAAAGAAACAATGTGTCATACTAGACACTCAGGATATTAATGAAATTAAAAGACTCCACCTAGGGGAATCAAGACTCCAAAGGTACCTTCCAACTTAAAGACATAGTCCTGATTTTGCAATCATATTATTCCTGGTTCTACTAGCTAAAAATATCACTTCTCTAGCTTTTCCGAGAGCATTTTTCTGGACTTCTCCTTTGGTTCTTTCTGTTGCTTTCCCTGGTACCTTATTTACATCTGTGTTCATATATAGTTTGTAAAAATCTTTGTAACCTTGCCCCTCATAAAGAATTGAAAAAATTTTGTTGTGTCTTAGAACAAACAAAAATGACTCTTATTATAAGAAATATTTGTTGTATAGCCAGACTTTCTTCTACTTGAAAACCCACAAACACTTTATCCAAGGCAGACATTGGGGCCTACAAACTTTGGTCTTCCCATGAACATGAGAAGTGGGACTAAGAAGAGGTATGAATCCAAGGACAAATAAAATTAATCAAACACCAACAGAGCTTTGAAAAGAGCTAAGCCAGGCTGTGTCCTGCCCATCCCCAACAATGTAGGATTAGCATGTAAATTTAATTTCTGCACATCACTTCAGACCACCTGCATCACCCCCGCCCCAACTAGTGTCAGATTGCAGGCCTATCTCCATACATTAATTTTACATCACCCTCTTTTGCAAGCAGCTAGGGAGCCAGCAAGTGGTCCCTGAGGTTTAATCTGAGCAGAATTGGCATGCTCTCAGCCAACACAACCACAGCTGCTGCATAGTAACATTCTTCCTACATAGAAGTGATAACTCCTTAAATCCTAGGAGCCCAGGACAACTAGAGAGAGAAACAATAACACCTGTCTTTCAAGCGACTCTTTAAAATCAGCAAAACTGAGTCACGTGGATTGCATCTCATTTGAGCCTCCCTGGAGCCCTGAGAGAGGTCAGTGCTACTGGTATTACCATCACTGCTTTGCAGATGAGGAAGCTCAGTGACTCACTTATGGTCACTCAGCAAGGAAGTGCTAAAGGTGGAACTTTGAACTAGGCTTTTCTTGACTCCAGGCCCTGTGGAAGTAAACTAATGAATGTTTTAAGAGATGTGGACAATTGAGGAAGCTGTCAGACTGTCCTCAGAAGGCTTTCTGCTGAGGCTTCTTTCCCCCCACCCCCCAAGGCAGTGGGGGTTAAATGACTTGCCCAGGGTCACACAGATAACAAGTGTCTGAGGCCAGATTTGAACTCCAGTCCTTCTGATTCCAGGGCCAGTACTCCATCCACTATGCTGCTTAGCTATCTCTCTTCTGGGGCTTCTTAATGTTTAGAATGTCGCAGACCCCAGTGGCAGTCTGATCAAGCCTATGCACCTTTTCTAAGAATCATATTTTTGAATAATTGAAGGAAATATCAAATTTTGGTTAGAGATCAAAGAAAAATAAAGATGTCATTTTCACCCATTTGGGGCCTCCCTGAAATCTGTCTATGCTCCTCTGGTTAAGAGACCCCATCCTAAGCAAATGTCAATTAACGACTTCAATTCCACCTGATTTGGACAGAGCTTGGAAGTGTAAGGGGGATTCTCCCAAGGGTAAGATCTGTCTAATCTCCTGTGACCTTTCCGCTGACATTTCCTTAAGTAGGTTGTATCTTCATCTCTTCTATAAAATATTGTCTCCTGAAGACAAATGACCAAGAAGACACCAAGGCGTCAACTACTATTGAGATGAGTGAAAAATGAATGGGATCTTCCCGATTCCATGTCCAGTCATTGATCTACTATATCGTCCATCTGCCTAGGAAATATAGGTGATAGAAATCAATAAAATTCATATGAAAAGAAAAAGAAAATTAAAGGAATCTAGTAAGTACCAAAATTTGAGACAACCCAAAACTTCCTTTAAAGAAAAAAGGAAAAAGAAACCCCACCTTAAGTAAGCTTGCTAACAAATGTTAAGCTTCCTATCAGCACCCAAAAGTGGGATGCATTACCTCGAAGGCCTGTTTGGCTGCTGTTGGTGTAGTCCTTTCTTTCTGTCCCTAGCGCTCAGCACGGTAGGCATTTAATGCTTCTGGACTTCATGTGATTCTGCTTGCCCCTTTCCTATTCCTAAATTTGCTTTCTTCTCCCTTGATCCCAGAGTCAAGAAGAAGCCCTTGTCTCAAGCAATCCATCATTAAGAACATGACAGAATACCACCCATATCAATCATGGGGAATGGAAGAAAGCCCCAAAGACTGAAGACAGGAAAATGCTGTCCTGATTTTCAAAAGGAAAGGCAAGGAAGGTAGACTCCATAAACTACCAGTCCATAACAAAATACTAATTATTGGGGAAATTCTAGAATGGATTACAAAACAGGTGACTTTTTAGAGAGAAAAATGGTAATCACTAGGATGAATTCAGTAAGAATCAGTCATGCTAAACTAAAGTCATTTTTGTTTTGATACAGTGACTAGACGTAGTTCTAGGGAAGGTCATAGACAGTATTTAAAATGCTTAGTGTTACATGTAAGTAAAATTACTTATAGCACTGCAGGAATGTCAGTTATCAGAGGTTCTTAAGCTGGGGGCCATGAACTTTAAAAAAAATACTTCGATAATTGTTATTTCAAAATAATTGGTTTCTTTTATGTATGTTCCTATGTATTTTATTTTATGCATTTAAAACCATGATTCAATGAAGGGAGTACATAGACTTCACAGGAACTGCCTAAGAGGTCCAGGACATACATACATACATACATATACACATACATAAATATAAGAGGATTCAGAAACACTAGGTTCCTTTCTGGTCTTCCACGTTAGCAGCAGCCAGCCACAAAGAACAAAACAGACAGAAGCATGAATAGCACCAGCACACAGGACCACTGCACAAGTCTCTCAGACTCAGTTTCTCTATCAATAAAATGAAGACGATAATAGCACCTAACTTACAGGGGTTGTTATTAGGCTCACATGAGATAATGTATGTAAAGTGACTTATTGGAAGCTAATATCCTTCTCCTCTGAACCTCATTGCTACCAGCATCTGACAGTTTGTCATGGTCATTTCTGGGATTTGAATGAGAACCTGGTGAGGTGAAGATATAGACCTAGAGAATCTTGGCAGATATCAACCTGGAAAGAGGTCTCTGGCGGTGTAGCACCCCATCTTTGGCATTGTCCTTGTCCACATTGTTACCAGGGAGGACACTTGGAGGTAAAGTGCTTGGTTTGATGGAATGAACTCTGCAAAGATAAACAGAAGTGCCAGCTCTACCGGCCATGAGCTGTGTGACCCTGGGCATGTCATTTGACCTCAGAGAGTTTGACTTTGAATCTGGCCTTGGACGCTCCCTAGCTGTGTGACCCTGGGCAGGATGCTGTTAAGTCTTAGTTTCCTCAACTATAAAATGGGAATATCAATGGCACCAAGCTCCTATGGTTGTTGTGAGGAAAAAATGAGACAGTATTTGGAAAAGCGCTTAGCACCATGCCAGGCGCGGAGTGGGTGCTCTATACGTGCCTCTTCCCTCCCTTAGGGGGACTCCATTTCCTCATCTGTAAAACCATAGCATTGTATTCTTTACCCTCCCTTTTTGTATATATAACAGGTACAAAGCAGGCACAAGGTAATCTTGAGTGGAAAAGCACAAGCAACAGGCGTCTTCTGACCCTCAGTTTCCACATCTGTAAAATGAGGGAGTTGGAAAAGATGGTCCCTACTCTTTCTATATCTATGATACTATGATTTGCAAAATGTGTGTAGATGGTGCTAACGCTTATCCCAACCAATACACGGGGCTATTTTACAAATGCCAAAGCTCTATATGGTGGAGTTATCATAAGTCAAAGTTGTAGGTGACACAAAACCAGAAAGGAGAGCAAATACATTGGGCGATGTAATCAGGGTTCAAAAAAATGAAACAAAACAAAACACCACAACAGGTTGAAATAACCAAGATAAATTCGCTTTGATGGATCCGTGACTTTAGTAAGAGGATCTCCCTAACAGACACATGGCAGCAAACTTGTGACACTTCAGCACCTGTTCAGTCCTTACCTATGGCTTTCCCTAAACCCACCAAGGAAGATATGCTTCATTCATTGGGAGTAGTCCTCCAGGTCTTTGTAAAGTCCAAAGGGTACCCACATAACACCATAGGAATATCGCACCATAGGTCTACAGCTGCTCTATCCATCCATCTACTCACTCATCCATCCATCCATCCATCCATCCATCCATCCATCCATCCACCCATCCATCCATCCACCCACCCATCCATCCATCCATCCATCCATCCATCCATCCATCCATCCATCCATCCATCCACCCACCCATCCATCCATCCATCCATCCATCCACCCACCCATTCATCCTTTCAAATATCCATCTTGCTAACTGGCCACATGGCCAGTTAGCACCTAGTAGCTAGCACAGTGTTTGGTACATCAGCCCTCTTAGGGAGGCGATTATTTAGAACAAGTCCTTCATTTTAGAGAGGAGAAAATGGAAGGTGAGAGAGATGTTTCTAAAACTCCAAGCCCAGTCAATATTAAGGACAGCTTGTGCACCATTATGGAGGATCCTAAAAGTTTTCTTTCTATAGCTGTGTGTGTGTGTGTGTGTGTGTGTGTGTGTGTGTGTGTGTGTGAGTGTGAGTGTTACAAGCTTTACATCCAAAATGATGAGAACAGCTTCATGAGGAACACCAGAAAATCTCAGAAGTCAGTAGAGAAGCAGGGTAGGCCTTCTCTCTGGATGGGCCTTTTCAGAGCAGGTCTATGCTTTCAAGACATGACTCATACCAACACGCTTTACAAGCTCGGGGAGAACAGCTACCTTTCTTGCACAGACCTCAAAGTGCTCAATGCATCTCATTTATGGCCACAGCATCCCAGAGGAGACAGCTCAGGGGTATCATTAACCCCATTTTAGAGATGAGTAAGTTAAACTCCCTGCCAAATGTCTTATAATTAGCCATCAGAGGAGCTGGAAACTAAAGCCACCATTCAGGGACTTAGGAGTTCAATGGTTTTCCACCATTTGGGAAGTGCCAATTTACTTCTCACTGCCAACCAGCTGTGGCTACTCCCATAAAGAAAAGCAGCCAGTTTGGGATGATTACCTGGCTAAGTCAAGCCAAAACACTAAGCAGAACTGGCCCAGTTACATCATTAATTCATTCATTCGTTCATTTGTTCGTTTGTTCATTTATTTGTTCATTCATTCATTCAGCAAATATCTACTGAGCTTTAATTTCCATGTGGAACATGCTGTTATGAGACAAGTAGAGCCCATCTTTTCCAATTCCCTCATTTTACAAATGTGGAAACTGAGGCTTAGAAGAAGCCTGTTGCTTGTGCTTTCCTACTCAAGGTTACCTTGCGCCTGCTTTGCACATGTCATATATACAAAAAGGAAGAGTAAGGAATAGAATGCTGGATTGGTATTCAGGAAGACCTGAGTTTCAGTCCCTGCTTCAGACTCTTACTGGCTGTTTGACCCTGGGCAGATCACTCAACCGTTCTGTGACTCGTTTCTTCATGTACAAAATGAAGGGGTTTAACTCCATGACTTTTTAGGTCACTTCTGGCTCTAACTCTATGATCTCCAGACACCAAGAACAATCAACAAGCAGTATTAGGTGCACATATGAGCTCCCCCATTAGAACGGAAGCTTCCTAAGGGCAGGGATGATTTCATTTCTCTTTGTATGCCCTATCTAGCAGATAAAGTCAATGTTTGCACATGGATTGATGGAGACCATCTAATCTAACATTAAAGTAAAGCAAAGGAAATGAAAGCCAAAAAGGTCAGGTAACTTGCCCAAGTTAGGAGAGACAAGACTTCAAATCCAGCCCCTGACATTTACTAACAGAGGGACCAAGTCTGTGATTTTGTTTCCTCAGTAACAGGGACGTCCTTGAGCAATGCAAGCTGGCATTTTATGTGGCACTTTTCACATGAGTATTTATCAGAATCTAAATTTCACACAGCATTTGACAAATATCTCCTTTTATCCTCTCAACAACACTAGGAGGTAAGTGCTATGATCGTTTCATTTTTACATATAAGGAAACTGAAGCAGAAAGAAGTTAAGTGACTTTCCCAAGGTCATTCATCTACTATCTGAGGATGGATTTGAACTCAGGTCCTCCTGACTCCCCACTATGTCTCTGAGCTGTCTAAGCACACTTTTGACATACCCAGGGTCAGTCTGTGTCAGAGGCGAGAATCATAAACAAGTCTTCTACGTTCCACTATAGTACATTGCCTACTCACACAAGCTATGTGACCACAGGACATAGTCACTTCCCAGTCTAAGCCTCAGTGATCCCATCTGTGGAAGGCTATATATGTGTCAGTTAATAGTTCTAAAGTTCACAGAGTTTCTTTATATCATCTCACTGGATCCTCACAAGCCTGGGAGGAAGATGATACTTAATATTATTCTCTGAGGGTTGGAGAATTTGAATCCACTTGCTTGGGACCACATAGCTAGCAAGTGACAAAGGCTGGAATCAAAGTCTAATTCTGCAGCTAGCTCAGGTTTCTACTGATTTAAAGACAGGGACCAACAAGAAGCTGCATCTTTGGGTGGCCCAGTGGGTACAGCACAGGACCCGAGGTCCCAAAGATCAGAATTCAAATCCAGCCTCAGACCCTAGATTCAAATCTTGCTGCTGTTACCTATCTCATGTGACCTTGGGCAAATCCCTCGCCCTGAAGGGGCTGGCCTAGAGGATGTTAGAGGTCTCCCATGGCCTCAGATGTGGGGACCAGTTCTGCCTCTGCCCTTCACTTTCTCTCAGGAAAGTCCCTCCATCTCTTTGGGCCCCCTGGTTTGTCCTCCAAAATTTACTGGTCGGCCAGAGATTCTGTATTGGGAGGACAGAGGTATCCCCAGAGGAGGAAGCAGCGCCCTTGATCCCAGGAGTGAGCTAGTCTGTCCAAGAGTTTGACAGTCTGCCGACAAGCATTTAATAAGTGGTTACTATGTATCAAAGGGGGCAGCGAAAGTGGTGCAATGGATAGAGCCTCAAAGCGTGGATTCTCAGGAAGACGCCAATCCAGTCTCACACTTACTAGCTGTGTGATCCTGGGCAAGTCACTTAACTCTGCCTCAGATTCCAGATCTGTCAAATGGTCTGGAGAAGGAAATGGCAAACCACTCCAGTGTCTGCTGAGAAAACCTCAAATGGGGTCACCTAACCTAAACACTGAACAACAACACATATCCAGTATTGGGCTAAGCGCTGAGAATGCAAAGAAAAGAAAAACATGGCTCCTGCTCTCAAGGATCTCACAGTGATTCAGATATGGATTGGACTTTGTGGTTTTGTTGACAGAAGGGACTCCAGGTGTGAAAATGCCCTCCCCCAATGCCAGCCGTCCCTCCTGTGCTGGATGCTTCCATCTGTGACAACATCCTTTACCATTTATGACCTTCTAAAGCTGCCAAGAGGAGGACTGACTTTAAATTACTTGTCCAGGGTCACACAGTCAGTATTTGTCAAAGGCACGACTGGAATTCCGGTCTCTAGGCCCATTGTCTATCCACTGCTTCTTAAACTGGTTGCCATCATGCTGGAGTCTATTCTTGTAGACTTTCCCCCACAAAAATGAAAAAAAATGGGACGAATAATTCGTGGTAAAAGAACAAACGAGGTGGGGGAGAGTGTTCTCCAGGGGAAAAGCAGAGCAGGTCACAACTGAAGCCAAAAGCACCGTCGGTCTGCACCGGGAAGCGAAGCGGTTTATTGGACAAACTTCAATCAACTCATAAAGAGAGGAAAGTGAGCAGCCGAGAGACTGGGGGAGGTGTGGGAGGGAAGGAGACAAAGGGCAGGGCCTTAAGGGGGAGGGGGAGGGGTGAATGCAAATCAGAATTGCCGAGGGGGCAGGGGAGGGGGGCCACAAGTGAGGCTGGAGTGGGGGCAGGGAAAAGGAGATCAAACCCAGCAGCATAATAAGGGGGAACAAAGAGAAGGGACCTCTCTCACCTCCGAGGGGCTGCTGGGATTAAGCACAAGGCGAGAGGGGGTGGGGAAGGGGCCTGGCAGGCTTTCTGGTGTAGACTTGGGGAGGTCCGGTAGTGCGGATAGTGATCTTAAGTACCTTGTCACAGCGGGAAGGAGGCTGAGAGCCTCCCCCTCCCTTTCTGACCCCTAGGCTCCCCGCCTCCCCCGCCGAGGCAGAGTTGAGTTGGGCAGAGAGCCTCCCACTCCCCGGTGTTCTCTAGGATTTCCCCCAGAAAGCAGAGCTGAGCTGGGCAGGAGGGCCAGCCCCCCAGCCCCCACCCCACTCCTTCCACTAACTTGGGCCGGGGAGGGAGGCTGGGCTTCCCAACAAAGGCAATGCGGTAGAAAGAGGTCTGGATTGCCAGTGGGAGGACCTGGGTGGGAATCTCAACTCTCCCACTTATCACCTGGGAGACTATAGACAAGTCGCCCTCACCTCTCTAGGTCTCATCTTATCCGTAAAATGAAGTAGCTATGTTAGATGGCCTCTGGCCCTATGGACCTTAGCAGTTAAATCACTTTACAGATGAGAAAACAGACCCAGAGAAGGCAACGGACTTTCCCAGGGTCACACAACTAGTCAAAGGCACAGCTGGAGTCTGAAAACAGGGCTCCGAACTCTCTTTCACCAAAGTGTTAAGATTAAAAGGATTGAAAGAATCTAGTTTCAAAGAATGACTGAAACGAACTATAAATTTGGCCAAGTCAGCCAAATCGATGGGGCCTGAGCTTCCGCACCTAGAAATGGGGGTGGGGGGAGGTAGCCTTGAGACCTTTCAGGTCCTTTTTAGCTCTGGATCTGTGATCTTTTCATGTGGACCTGAGGTCTAGCTGTGCTGCTCTGCCTGTGTCCTTGGGGAGCTTAGGAAACTCTAGGCCTCAGCGGCCTCCTTGTAAAATGCAGGGGAATGGTTCTTCTATCATTCTCCAGTCCCCCTCTTCCCATCCTACCTGTTTTTCCCCCTCTGTGCCCTTCCTTCAAGAGCAAACGGCTTCTTCTGCTTCAGGGTTTTGGGGGAACAAGAGGAATCTGCCCAAGAATTAATGCTCTGGGACCCACATACCCAGGAGAGGGCTCTCCACCACTGGATTTCCAGGTGGAAGCGATTTGTCCACGGTCACACAGGTGTTGGAGACTAGAGGCAGCATTGTCCCTTAGAGCTGGACCAACACTTAGAAAATCATCTAGCCCAAACCCCTTAATTTACCCAAAAAAAAAAGTGTAAACTGAAACTCAGAAAGCTTAATTGGCAGAAACCAAACCCAGGGCTTTTAAAAATAGATATTCCTTCCAATTAACAAAAATCTAGTTTCTCTCCTTTCTATTTCTTCCCTTCCACTGAGGAAAAAACAGGAAAAGAAAAACCAAACCAAAATGCATCATCAAACAAACAAATTGCTATGCTGGCCATGTCCAAGAAGACTGTGTTTCAAGTTGTGCCCAGATTCCATCTCCTCTCTGTCAGGAGGCAGGTAGCACACTTCATCGGGAGTCCTCAGAAAATTGGGGCTGGTTATTATCGTGTTAAGCAGAGTTCTTGAGTCTTCCAGGGTTGTTAGTCTTTGCAATGTCGTTTTTTTTTTTCATTTTTAGTAAACATTTTATTCACTGACCAACACAGTAGTTCTAAAACCTCATTATTCTTCTGGATGAGTTCACTTCCCTCCTTGTCGGTCCATAAAGGGTCCCCTTTCTATCTCACCACATCCTTGGGTGGCAGATGCCCAATCAAAATTGGTAGAATTGACTCTCCAAGCCTCTGTTGGACTCCAAGTGCCCCAGCCCAGGCTCCATGATCTCCTGGAGTCTCCAGTCAGAGCAGTGCCCAATGACCCTGAAGAAAGTGCTCAGCTCCCAGAGGCCAGCTGTGGCCCTTGGCCCCCTGCAGCTGGCTGGAGGCTATTTGCTTGTACTACTGCTGACCCGGGCAGAGACAAATATGAAGCCGCTTTGCGGGGGCTCTGTGGGTGTAAATTTGCACCCCCCCCTTTCTTTAGCTCCTCTCTGAGTTAAGATAAGGCTCTGGACAAGATCTCAGGCAGGCCCAGAACAAGGGAGCCCAAAACCCTTCTGAGTGGAACAAAAGGTTTGGTCCACACAAAAGCAAAATCAGTCGAGTTAAGGAGCTTATTTGGGGTCCACCAAAAAACAGTGTTATCTGGGGCCTCCTGAAGAGTGATGCAGGGGCTTTGAAGGAGAGTACCTCACTTCAAACTCCAGCTTTCCCCCTTACTATTCTTAGGCTGTCATTGGGTCTGTTTCCTCATTTGTAAAAGGTGAATGTTGGACTAAATAATCTTTGCGTCCTTCCCAGTTCTGAGTCTCTGAACCCATGCTCAAAAGACATACATGTAAGGCTACTGAGTCAGAGGGCTTCGGTTTGATTTCTGGTTGTCTTATCTCTGGGACTCAGTTTCTTCATCTGTAAAAAGAGCAGACTAGCCTTTTCCCTAATGCCTTTTTGCATCTAAATATTTATGAACTATGAGTGTCCTCTTCTTTTTTGGAGGGAGGTACAGAATATACGAACATGGTAAGATTTACCCTGCTAAGCAAAAAAAAAAAAAAAGTATTGTTATGCCCTTCCTTCCACTTCCTTTGCAAAACCAAGAAGGGAGGAGAGCTATAATCTGGCCCTAGAGGAAAAGTATAATCCAATAAGAGGATCCAAGTTCTGCCAAGAGAAAAGTGGTAGGTATTAAATGCTGGCAGATTGATTGGTGAGAGGGCACTTGGGAACTCAAGACTCAAATACAGAGAAATAAAATTTCACTGTGGACAAGAAAATTCCTATCATCAGAAAGTGCTTTGTAAACCATAAAGTGATCTATTTACCTTCTCTCTGCTTGCCTGAATGATCCCAACAGCCTCCTCATTGTCTGTCCCAGTTCTGGGGTCTTCTCTCTCCAATCCAGCCTCTATAGAGATGTGACCAGACCCCCTCTGTTCAGAAAGTTTCACCATCCCCTCATCACCTCTAGGATCCTGACGTTGAAAGCACCAGAGTTCTGATTCCCAAAGGTCTTTGTGGCCAACTTCATTTCTCAGGCTTCCTTCAAGACTCAGCTTCCCAAAGAGAAGGAAGGAGGCCCTTCCCAAAGCTCCTACTGCTGGGCTGTCTCTCACAGGTCATTGACCTCTTTTACATGGTTTAGGTCTTAAATGTACCGACTTGTCTGTATGGAGCCTTCCCCGTTAGAATAAGAACTCTCGCTGCCCCACCCAGCCCTTTCTTTTCATCCCTAGCACTTAGAACTGAATACCTGGAACACAATAAGGTGTAAATGCCTATTGACTGACTGACTAACTGATTGATGTCACAGATTCAGATAACTAGCCAAGCTGTTTCCCAAATCCATCATTCCATCATCACCCTCAATGCATTTGCAAAGGTTGTTCCCTCTGCCTAGAATGAACTCCCTTCTCAGAATGTTTTTCTTTCCTACAAGGTTCGGTTGAAATTCGTCTTCTTCATGAAGCCTTCTGAGATTCCTTACCCCAACTATCTGCCGTTTGTTAATGTTCCCTCCCTCCTCGAATTACTTTATCTTTATTACTCTGTATGGGACTGAAGTCCGGAAGGCTTGAGTTCAAATCTGGCCTCAGACACTGACTAGCTGTGTGACTCGGGGCAAGTCACTTCACCCTGTTTGCCTCAGTTTCCTCATCTATAAAATGAACTGGGGAAGGAAATGGCAAACCACTCTAGCATCTCTGACAAGAAAACTCCAGATGGGGTCACAGAGGGTTGGACACATTTGAAATGACTGAACAGCAAAGTAAAAACACAATATAAATGTAAGATTTTCTCATTCTCCATTACAGTTGCTTCTCCAACACTTTATTGAGATACAAGATGACCTGAGGGTTTTGGAGGCTCTGATAAAGGAACATTAGTGCTAACAGATCCCTGCCAAGCTGGAAACACTCAACACAAGCACATCTAATCATGATAGGGTTTACTTTAATTCACCAAGGATGCCAAATTTCTCATGGTAGTCGGGAACAGGCGCCAACACATAACCAGCAAAGAACTCCAAAGAATAGGAATTAAAGTTTCCATCTGGGAAAGATACAAGAGAAAGACAAGATGGGCCTGTCACATGGAAAGGGAGATGAGGAACAGGAAGACAGGGTGCTCCATGGACCTTCTCATACTGTATGAGGATATAAAGAAAGACCTCCAGCACATTGGATAAATATCCCCATGGCAAACTTAAGGGAAGACATGGAAGGGGAAAAAGCAAACCCAGAATGAGTAAGACATGGATGAGATGTGATATGTACCCCTGAAAAGAACATCCCGATTGATGAGGTCACAGGATCATTGGTAAATTAGTGACGAAAAACATCCTTGTCGTGACTGCTGTTTCCAGAGGGAACAGGTTGCCTTGCAAGGTGCTAAGTTCCTCACCATTGGAGATCATCAGACACCAAATGACCTCTTCTCAGGATTGGTGTAAAAGGGAGTCTTGTTCAGATATGTACTAGATGTTCCTCCTTCCACATCTGCAATTCTGTGCCTCTGATCCCAGGTTGGGGTGAAGAACAATGGGGGAAGCTGGATGAGAGGAAGGGAAAATCAGTGTTCTCAACCCTAACAAACTGAATTTTTCAAGAAGCTTGACCAAGCTACAGAGGATTCTGACTCAACTCAGCAGATCTGCACAATGAGACACACACTTGGCACACACTTGGGCACGAAGGTTCAGAAACTGACTTAATGCCATTCCTTGTTTTCTTTTGCTAGAATGTATAAGGAAATAACATTCTGTTATAATAGGAAAATCTTCCTTTGTATTAATAAATCGGGCTCCTAATAGTCATCATTTAGGTTCGAGGACTACATAAGCCTCTAGCTTTTCAACAGTAATCTATTCTATATTTGCTCTAAAGTAAGCGCCCACTTTGGCAGATTGGAGATTTTCCCTTCACTAAAGGCCCTATTCAATTTCTACGTCCTTGCAGTGTTTTATCTGGGGATTATGTAACTGTACCAAAACACAGCTGTCCCTGCTTTTCCTCCTTTATTTTTTCACATTAAAAAACTCCCACTATCAGCCCGTCCAATTAGTTGCTCACTATCAAAAGACGGCTAGCTCCTTTCATCTTCCTGAAAACGGGGATCCGAGTGACAGGGTGTCATGGAAACTGTATCTGGGGTCATTTCCTGTTTCGATTGTTTAGCCACCAAAAAAAAAGCCATGCACACACGGCTCTATCAGATGGAAATTAATGAATCTCTGCATTGCCTTTCGAAGAACACAGAACTAGATAAAAAAAAAAAAGGGAATTATCTGTTGGGTCCAAGTTTTTCCACCAACACCTGGTGATGCTTGGGGGAGCCATGCACTAGACACGTCTCATCAGTTCTATTCCCACAATTCATTTCTCAGGTGTTGGTTTTGTTTTTCCAGGCTATATAGGGAAAGGAAGGAAGGGAGGTTTTCTTGGTTTAAACCTTCATTTCTGTCTGTCTTATCCCTCCAGAGTCTCTATCTCACTCTTCCTTCCCCTTCCATTGTGCCTCCTGGAATTCCAGTTCTGTTATTAACAAATCATTCTTCATATTAGACATATGTCTTCTCCCTGGAAATTTCTCTGTAAATTTTGTGCTGGAGCTTCCTTGTAAATCTTATCTTGTTCCCTCTCTCCCTTTATTAAAATACGAATTCCATGAAGGCAAGGAACAAATGCAAACTAACCCATTATATCAGCTACCCCACTATATCAATTAATCCATTAATCCAAACATCCATCTAGATCACCTTGAAATCTTTTCTACCACCACTGCCCTGCTTCTCTGGCACCAACATGCCCACCCTCAATTCTATTGTCCATGACACCTATTCCTATGAAATTAATCTACACAGCTTGGAAACCCCTAACCTAGGGCCTAGCATAGTTGATTGGTAACTGCCTACAAATCCACCATCATGGATGACTGTAGCTACTGCTGGCCCCCAGGGGTGGGGAATAATAAATCCTTAGTAGCAGGATTTGTTCTATAAAACTTGGACTCAGTCAAAAGGCTGTGCCCAAGGACCTAGAAGGCCACATGTGGCCTTAAGACCAAAGGTTCCCTACCGCATACTTTAGACCAAGCTTTACCTTCACATCTCATCCAACCATCTAGTCATCCCCTGAGGCCATCTTCACAAATGCCTGGTGTTGTCCATTTAGCTCTTCTACTTCCCAACCCTACTCTCATTTCCATGTTTTGCTCTGGGCACTGTCATCCAATCAATTCTACCACTGCATTTGGAAAAGTTTTATCTGTAATATACAACTCATTACCTTCCCACCCCCGCACCCCCAATCATGATTCCTCAGACAAAAATTCCTTTCTTAGCCACTACTCCCCAAATGGATTATAAACTCCTAATGTGGAAGGACTATCTCTCTTTTCTGTCTTTGTACCCCTAGTGCATAGTAGGCACTTAATAAACCCTTGAACTGAAATGAATTGAACCTTCCTTGTTCCCTTTTTTTTGAGGTCAAATTTGAACCTTTTCTCACATATATGCCATATCAGCCTTGAGACTTTCCATGTTTCTACCCACGAAGGGCACATTCTTGTAATTCATATTACCCATGGCAGAGGGGCAGTGATCACAGATTTATATTGAAGGGATCTCAGAGGTTCTCTACTCCAACCAGCTCATTTTAAAGGTGAGAAAACTGAAGGTCAGAAAGTAAAGTGACTTTTCCAAGGTAACACAGGTAGTAAGAAATGTGGGGCCATTGTCAGCTGAGGCCAAACTGACAGAATAAATAGGGAACTAAGCACTAAGTCAGGACAATCTAGGCTCAAGCAACCCAGACATTTACAGGCCTCATGACCCTGGACAAGTCACTGATTCTCCCAGTTGTAAATTGGCATTGATAGGAGTTTCCTTACCAGGAGTTCCCAATAACAAGGAAATCACAGATGTAGGCAAACAATGATAACAATCCAAATAGGTGGGCATTTTAATAATGCTTTAAAGTTGGAGAAGCACTTTACAAGCATTGCCTTCATCAGAGATACACAAAAGCCAAGAGAGGTAGGGATTGGAGGTAGTTTTGACCCCATTTTAAATGGAAAGTGAGGACCAAGATCATAGAGCAGTTAAAGAGTATCGGATTTGGAGCCAAGGGGCCCGGGTTCAAATGCTGTCTCTAATAATACTGTTTTCATGACTTTGAGAAAGTGACCTTACCTCTCTGAGCCACAGCTCATTCATCTGTAAGATGATGGGAGATCTAGATGATCTGGAAGGAAGGGAACTTAGAAGCCATCTGGTCCAAATCCTTTACTTTCCAAGGAAACCAGGCAACCTTCAAGGTCCCACACCATACACTGGGGTTTAGAGTTAAAGCTGCATTGACCTTAGAGGCGCTTAACTTCAGCCCCCTCATTTTATAGAAGGGGACAGTGAGGTACAGAGGGGTTCAGGGACTCTGAGCCAGATTTCAAACCCAGGTCCTTTAGCCCTACTCTCCCCTCCATCATGCTGTCTCCCATTAATAATGTTCTTACAAGAGTATTTTTTCTCCATCTTTTCTTCCCTGGCTCCCCCCCGAAAAGGAAAATCAATCATTAATAGAGAGGAAAGTATGATGTAAAGGGCTCAGAGGTGCCAGGTAGGGACAATGTTTGGGAGTGAGAGTCCTAGCTGTAATATGCTAACACAAGCCCCTCAGTGAGCTAATGTCTCACCAGCCCACACCATGGACAGAAACAGAGTACCACACAGGGTGCCTGGGTATAAATGGAACCTGGGAGGAAAGCCCTGGGATTTCACTGGAGTGGGGGCATCCTGGGGAAAAAATGTCCTTTCGTGAGCAGCCCAGATTGGCATCTTCTGTAAATTTACAGTCTCAGAGAGGGCCCTAGAGCACATTTGGAGACAAGACTTGAATCCAAGGCTGCCTCTGGAACCACTGCATCATAGTAGGTGGCATATAATAGGCCTGGCGCAAGCAGGTGTTTAATAAATCCTTGTTTGTTGCTTACTAATGCAAGTTGTAATGATGCAGTGGCTAACTCTATATTTGGAATCAGAGAACTCGAGTTTAATACCCTGCTCTGCTCTTCACTCTCTATACAACCTTGGAAAATTGACTTAATTTCTCTGTTCCTCCATTTCCCCACCTGCAAAAAGTAGAGGGTTCTTTCATTCAGTGCTGAAATAGGAGCTGGCAGCTTGAGTCTGAACCTTCCATTGGTCATTCCATCTTACTCCAGTCTATTCTATTGTAGTATTTATTAAATGTCTACCATGGGCACCAAACTGTGTTGGGCAGTGGCGATACAAAAACAAAAAACAATCCCTGCCCACAAGGAGTTTACGTTCTCCTATTCTCTTCAAAAACCAATCTTGCCCCCAAGTTCTGGTCCCTTCCATAAATAAGAATAATGATATGGTGCTTAATAAATGCTTATTGACTGACTAACTCTCTAACCTGCTCTATGTCTGGATCTTAAAAAGAGAAAAATGAGTCACTGATTTCCATTTGCAAATCATTTCTGTTTTATTTTTTCCTCTGCTGGATTCTGGGAATGCAAAAAAAGTCAGTAACTTCCAGAAGGCTGGTGGGGTAAGTCCTTGATTTAAGGACAAGGTATTTGTTGGGCAATCAATCCCTCCACACATTTATGTCTCATTTATCAAGGCTTTAAGCTTTAACATGACATAAAACCTGAGCAGTCACACACAGTCCTTTCTTGGAGCGGGGGTGAGGGGGAGCAGACAGAGGAAAGGCGTTTGGGCAGTGCTGAGGAAGGGGCCAGAGAGTAATTTCCTTACAGAAAAGGAGCTACAATATTGAATGGACCGCTGAAGGCATCAACATGAAGACATATAAATCATTTCAAAGAGGCAGTGAGCTGGGCAAAAATAAATCCAAGAATGCACCTACCAAGGCGTTCAGGTCATGATGAGTGAAGCTGGTTCTATCCCAAGAGAAACAGCACATGAAACAGAAAGCGGGAGCGAGGGTGGTGGGGTGGGGAGGGAGATGGGCCATTTCTATTCTGGGAATGATGAACTGAGAAAGTCTTTTTCTTTCTGAATTTCTTCCAAAATACAGAATGGTAATATCACTCACAACTTCACAGGTCAGACCTCAAAGATGCTCGCATCAATCCTCTCTTTTGACAGATGAGGAAACTGAGGCTGTAAGAAATTTGCATGACTTGCCAAGGGTGGGTCATCCACTGCTCTTGTATCCCCAGTGTCTACTGAATTCTTGGCACATATGACACGTTAACTTGTTGATCCACTGCTTGAAAGTTCATTGTCCCACAAGCTGAGCTAGAGTCTGTGCTTGGAGATCCATTGCTCATCCTTCCGGCCTCACGTGGTCTCCTGATTTTTCGCCCTTTCTTATGAAGAAGGCTTGAGTTGGTCAGAAGGGGCTGGATGCCAGAAGATGCCCACTCTCTCACCAGATATCTGACTAGCTAACTATTTTGTGGCTCTAACTGCTTTGGTTCCCAGTCCTTGTGAACTGGGTTTATTGGAGTCTCTCTTGTTTGTCTGGCAAATAATGCAATAGAGTTTGAAGCTTGGGGACCCAAACACAAGTGTTCTTAGATTCCAAAGGGACTCTAGCTCCATGACTAAAGCTCATCTAATGCCAAGGCCACTTGAAACTCCATTGTCACTGACTCTGGACTCCAAACATTTCCTTTTGGGGCTTGAGCTTCCCTGTGGGCTGAGCTCCTAGAAACCTCAGCCTCCAAACTCAAAGGCCTGAGGCTGATTTCACTTCCGCTGATGACCGGAAAAGGTGAGCATGAAATAGCATGCCTATGTCACTTCCCGCCCCCCCTCCGCCCCTTTACAAATAAATATCATGAGCCAATTGCACGTTTATGTAAAAGAATAACAATGTGGTAGGATCTTAGATTTACAACTAGAAAAGGTTTTAGAGGTCATCTAGTCCAGACTTCAGCAGCTAGGTGGCGCTGCAGTAGACAAAGAGCTGGGCCTGGCATCCCCAAGTTCAAATCTGAGTTCAGACACTTAGCTGTGTGACCCTATGCAGGCCACTTAACTGTGTTTGCCTCAGTTTCCTCATCTGTAAAATGAGCTGGAGAAGAAAATGCAAACATGGCAAACTACTCCAGTATCTTTGCCAAGAAAACCCCCAAATGGGTTCACTAACCAGACCTTGGTTTAAATGCACACTCTGATACTTATTAGCCATACAGCTAAGGCAAGTAACTCAACCTCTATGATCCTCACTTTTCTCACCTGGAAAATGGGGATAATAATACCTATGACACATGGCTATTATGTGGTTCAGTCAACACACATATATTGAGCATCCACTACATGCCAGGAAGGTAGAAATTGTGCTAAGCCACAGTGAAGAGAGACTGCAAGGTGTCCAGGTACATAATACGAGACATGCAGACTATGAAGAGCAGGATTCAAATCCTACTTCAGACACTTCCTAGCTGTGTGACCCAGGACAAGTCACTGACTCAGTCTTAGTTTCCTCACCTATAAAATGTGGATAATAACTGGACCTTACCCCAAAGTTGTCATGATGATCAAATAAGATAGCTTACCTAAAGTGTTTTGCAAACTTTGAAGGGCTGTATAAAAGCTAGCTATCACTAGATAACATTTCTCAAGTGTTTATAAGCCTCCAAATGCTATGTAAACATTGGATATATTGAATATTGGTTTTTTTTCTGCTTCAAAAATGAAAATTTCTCCCCCACACCCACCCCTAGAGAAGCAAATTATGCTTGATATAAAGGGAGCTGCCCAAAAGTTGCTTTGGGAGGGAATAGATGTTCTGTCAATGGTGGCCTTCAAGCCAAGGCTAGAAGGCCATTGTTGGGTACACTCTAGTGAGGATATTTGTTCAGGTAGGGGATGCATAGCTGAGGACCCTTCCAGTTCTGAAATTCTGGGGCGCCTTACACCTCTAGGGTCCTATGGATTTACTGAAAATCCCATGGGATGGGCACCTTGTGGGATCCACAGCCAAGCCTGTGCTTCCTTATGCTAGCTTGTGCACACAGCCAGGAGTGAGAGGCCAGAGAAGGTCCAGACATGGGACTAATGAACAAGGGAAGAAAAAAAAAAGCCTACCTTCATCTTTGGGATGAAAGCAGCTATAAAATGGTGTTTTCTCTCTCAAAAAGCCAAGTAAATGAAATAATCAATAGCCACTGGCCCATTACTCAATGGCTCTTTTCATGAGAGGAAAAACAAAGGGGTTGGGGGGGGATAGCACTCAATGAAAACAGGCCCCCAAATAGGGCTCAATCTGAGCAAAGCTTTGAAACATAAGTCCAGAGCCCAGGTTGGGTTAAAATGCCAGCCAGAGTCCCTTTAATCTTGAAAACACTGTCTTCCTCAGTGCCTTCACAGGGTCACTCAGGCAAAGCTGGGAAGTTTTTTGTACGATGACACTTTTTGTGGGAAATTCTAGTTCCAAGGAAACCAGTTTTACCTGGTTATCCCCTCTGAGGACAAGTATGCAAATGAATGGAGCCAGCACCAGTGAGCATTTATTAGACACCTACTGCCTTCTGGGTATTGTGCTAAGATTGGGAGGCACAAGAAAAGTACAAACAATGCTTGCCCTCAAGGAGATGATGCTCTGGCGGGGGAGCCAACAGATAGCCAAATAGGTACATGCACATCCATACAAGGATGATGGATGGCAGCCATAGAGGTGAAGATGCCAGCCACTGAGACAAGGAGCATCCTCCTGCCCAAGGTGAAGTTTTAGCTGAGTCTGGAAGGAAATGAGATTCTAACGGTTCCTTCTAGCTCCAAATCAATGCTTCTAAGGCTATATAAGCTCTGGGTCATTACTTTATTATGTAAACCTATTAAGTCCACATGACTAGAAAGACATGAACACAACCAGGGTTGAAAGTAACTTTAGCCCAGCACCTTAGATGAGGAAAGTAAGGGTCAGAGAATTTAAAGGACTTATCCAAGGTCACACAGCTAGTTAGCAGCAAAGGCTCTTTTGATTCCACTTAGATCCTAGTCCTCATCATTCTTCTCCTTATTCACCTCCTTATCATCACTGCTCACAAGAAAGGCATTGCGGTGCTGTGGGGACAGAGCTGGCCTCCAAGCTGGCTGGAGGAGCCAGGCGAGGCACTCCAGATAACTCTCTAAGATGGATAGTTGTTTCTTCTACCAGTGAAATCATAGATACAGGCATATATGGAAAGATGCTCAGTTTAATCAGAGCTGGTACTGCTGACCAAAAGGCACTCAGCCACCTGTTTTCAATAACAGAAGCTTACCAATGGACAACTATTCAGTCAACAAACCTTAATTTCCAAGTCGCTAGGCAACTGCCTGCAAACCTAAGCTCTTCCCCTTTTTGCTGTCCCTCTCCTAGGCCACGGCATCTCCTGTTCTTGTGCTTCTATACTGGCTGGCCCCACTCCCGTCCCACCCCCCAAACTGGATTTCTCTCTTATCAAGTCCTCCCCAGAGCTTCCTCAGCTTCCCTCAATCCCACCTTCTATAGGAGGCCTTTCTGGGTGCCCCCACCCACCCAGTGCCTTCTGCTCTGACATTACCCACTATTTATTCTACACATATCTTAGAGGGACGTAGTTATTTGTGTGATGTCTTGAGGAGAACATAAGCTTCTGGAGGGCAGGAACCATGTGCCTTTCTTTATATCCTGAGTGCTTAACCCAATAGCCAACACATAGTAAGAACTTAATAAAGGGTAATGATGGCTAGCAAGCTGACTCTGGTCCTTGCAGATCATTTATAGCAATGAGTCCAATAAAAGTCCCAACCCATGCCCCCAAGTTTCAGATTTATTGCCTCTCTGTTATCTTCTTTGGAAGCCAGGGGCCAAGCAGGGCAAAGATGGGCAGATTTAGGGAAAAGTGGGGGAGATGGAGAAGGAAGAAGGAAACCTTCTGGGGTGAAGAGCTTTGGACTTTCAAGGGAGAGACTCTCTGCAAGCTCCTGGTGGCAGCCCCGGGTCAAAAGGAGCCGATTCTGTCAGCTCAGTGTCAGAGCAAAGGAATTCTCTCCCCTGGCTCCCCATGCCCAGGGAGCCCCCTCTCTTCTATCAACAACCCAAAACAAAGTTCCAGCATCAGCCTCCTCCCCAGTAGACAGATCAAGTGCAGGGGATGGGGGGAGGCACACCCCTTTGTGTTGGAAATCACTTGGAAGATACGAGAGAAGTAACAAGCTTTCAAGAAGAGGAAGGGCCATTGTGGGGCTGTTGGCTGGCAGCCACTTGACCAGCTTCCACCAAGGGCTGGGCAGGAATGAGTGAGCTGAGCTTCCTGAAGGACAGATTTCTCTTTTTAGTCTGAGGAAGAGCTCACAGATCCTGCCAGAAGAGACAGGGCAGAAAGAACCACGGGGGCCATGTCTCTGAAACAGCAGGGAGAAATTCCTGAAGGTTGGGTTACTGGGCCCCCGGAGCACATTCCCCACCGCAGGATGGAGGGGCACCTTCTCCGAAAGGGTTTTTTGGTCTGCTTTCATTTTAAAGACCAACACCTTTCCCATGCAAAAAACCCAGAGGTTTCATGTAAGAAACAGAACTTCTGGGATATCCAGGCTGTTTTTAAAAAACTCATTTCATTTATCAAGGTAGTAACAAAGCTGCTCTATTTATGTCTCCTTCTGCATTTTTTCCTGTGCTTTATTTTTTTTAATTGATCTATTTTCATATGTGGTTCTTTTTCAGAGGGGGAAACTGTTCTTAGTGGCCCACACCAGTTGTCCAGGGACCCCTAGGAATCCCCAAGACCCTTTCAAGGAGTCCATGAGGTCAAGGATATTTGACAATAATATGTGGATATTTTAATGTCTAATAGAGTAAATATTAACATCTACAAACCCACATAAACAAAAATACCTTAGGGCATCCTCATAAGGGAATAGGGAGGGTAATGTACATGGTATATGTCATAATATACATTACATATTGCATGATGTATGTTAGCCATTATTACATTTGAAAATGCCTATAGATCTGGGCACAGTAAGTAACTCCTGTAGTCTCAGCATCTGAGATGTTGAGGCTGGCAGAGTGCTCGATCTCAGGAATTCTGAGCTGCTAGGGGCGGAGCCAATTGACCGCCAGAATTTAACTTGGACATTAATGTAAGGAGCCCCCAGGATCGGGGTGAGGGGGGAAGGTTGCCTAAGTAGGGACTAACTCACAAATCAAAACTTGAGTAGTACCCATACTTCCTTAGTGAGATAGGGAGACCCATTTTTAAAGGGAAAATAAAATGCCACATAAATGTGAGTAATTTTTATTAAGAAATAATCACAGAATCTGAAAGTTGGAAGAGAGCTCAGTAGTGATCTCATTCCACCCATTCGTTAGCCGAGTACTGGCAAAAGAGCACTGATTCGGGGGTCTGAAGCTCTGGGTTTTAATTCTACCTCTGATATTAGCTGTGTGACCCTGGGCCTTCTCTGAACCACAGTGTCCTCATCTGTAAAAGGGCAGGGCTGAACTAGTGTACTTCTTCCCACTCTAAATTCTATGATCCTAAAAGGGAAAGGTAATGAAAAAGGGAAGATCCCTTGGTTAAAGTGATTTTTTTCTCTGTTAAAACTGAGGGGTTTTATAAAGCCTCTGTTAAAGAAATGTTTTTAAAATAAATTTTGACAAATTTAATGTATATCTATGTCTGTACATATACACATATACATACATAATAAGTGTGTGTGCATTTTAAATTTCCAGCTCTGTGAGTTCATGAAGGATTTCAAAGGATCAGTAGCAGAGGTCCTAGACCCGCATGACCTTAAAGTGCTGCATAATTGAGTCAATTATTACTCGTGTCATTAATGTTGTTCATGATAAAGCACTCAGGTATAGCAGCATGAGTTTGAAGACCTGGGTTCAGTTCCAACTTTGCTTCTTACTTGCTACATCCCTTCTCTGCCTCAGTTTCCTTGTCTGCAAAAGAGACAAGAAAACTTCTAGAACTAAGCACACAGGGCTGATGGAAGGAAAGCATAAAGAACAATAACTTTCTGGGCCTAAGCTTCCCCCCCCACCAAAAGATAAAGAGCCTGAGCTAGAGCAATAAGGTGTCAAGAAGGTGTCAGATTTTTTAGTCTCTTGACCCCTTTATGCTCTTAAAAATGACTGAGTACCCTCTCGGTGGATTATATCGATTTAGAGTTATTCTATTAGAAATTAAGGCATTTTAGTATTATTATGGAAGGGTAGGTAAGTGGTACAGTGGACAGAGTTTCAGACTTGGAGTCTGGAAGACCTGAGTTCAAAACTGGTCTCAGATACTTACTAGTTGTGTGACCTTGGGCAAGTCACTTCACCTTGTTTGACTCAGTTTCCTCATCTGTAAAATGAGCTGGAGAAGGAAATGGCAAACCACTCCAGTATCTCTGCCAAGAAAACCTCAAATGGGGTCATGAAGAAAGAGTCAGACATGACTGAATGACATTATTGTGACAATTATTTTGATCTCTTGAGCCCTGTGAAAGGTTCTCAGAGCCCTCCAAGAGGTTCCTGGGCCACATTCTAGGAAGCACTTGACTACATGATCTCTACAGTCCCTTTCTGTTCTATGGCTGCTTCAGGAAGTAGTAGGTTCTCACATCATTGGAAGCCTTCAAGCAAAGACTGGATGGCCATTTGTTGGAAATGTTGTAGAAGGGATTCTCATTCAAGTAAAGTTGGACAGATGGATTCTTTATTCCCTTCTAACTCTGAGATTCTGGGAATCTGGTTCTATCATCTTACTGCTCTGAAATTCTATAGAACAAACCAGTCTTAAAGCAACAGTATAACCATCTGGGCCTCATACACAAACCTATCTATATCCATATTGAGCCTCTGATATCTCCTGGGTAGGTTACTGTAAGTATATCACTTCATTCAGAGGGACCCAGTGACCCAGCCAGCTCCCCAAGACCTTAGGCTGGAGACAAGGTGGGAAATCTGCTTTTGGAGAGGCAGGCTCCTCACCCAGAGTCCCTCATGTGGTTGAAGTCACAAGAGTGGTAAAAACAGGACAATGACACAAAAACCTTACCTGCCCACAAGAACGTGTTGTATGAGCTCTCACAAATACTGTGAATGGTGGGACCCAACATTATTCATCAAGCACCAAAATATTTAACACAAAAATATTTGAAAGATAAAATAATAGGATCTACAGGCTCTTTGAGTGAGGTCATCAAAGCTGATGTTACAAATATGTAACTATATAAATAAAGAGAGGAAGCCTGGAAGAGCTGGGTTCAAGTCTCACCTCTGACCCTTTCTCCTGTGTGGTCTTGGCCAAGTCACCTAACTTCCCAGTGCTCTGGGGAACTCTCTAAGATTAAGTTGAAGAAGAAGGTGATACCAGATTGGTGGAAAGAGTTTTCTCACCCCAAAGAGTTTTTTATGCCAATGGAATCACTAAGGGGATCCCAAAATAAAGTAAATATTCCCAGGCACACTTAGTTTCTATCTGTGGTATGTGGACTGTCACACATGGAACCACAAGTTTGTGTATTTAAAACTGGCAGGGACATTAAGAACATCTTTTTTCAGGAATTCTTAAGCTGGGGTCCAGACACTCCCCCAAGGGGTTCTGTGAACTTGGATGAGAAAAAAAAATACGTCTCGATTCCATCCTACTTTCCAACTCCCTTTTTTTATTTCATCAGAATGTAAGTTCCTGGAGGTCAGAGACCATCTTTCTGCTTTCCTGGCTGAGCTTAGGATGGTGCCAGGCACCTTACTCTTTGTTATTCAGTCGTGGCCCACTCTTCCTGATCCCATATATTTGTTCAGGTAATAAGATACTGGAGTATTTTGCCATTTCCTTCTCCAACTCATTTGACAGATGGGGAAAACTGAGACAACCAGAGTTATGTAACTTGCCCAGAGTCACCCAGCTAGTAAGTGTCTGAGGCCAGATTTGAACTCGGGAAGATGAAGCCTTCCTGACTCCAGGGCCAACCACTGCATGAACTGTGCTACCTAGCATTCTTTGCAAGGCATAAATGCTCTCTATGGCTATCAATTATATGCATTTAAAAACCGTTTTATAAAAAGAGATCCATGAACATCACCAGACTGACAAGGGGTCCAAGAAACAAAACGGGGAACAGCCCAGCTCTTATTTGAAATATGTGGAAGTCGAGGGCCACCACTGAAGGGATAGTATTGGTCCCAGGCTTCCAAGGAAGAAGAGGAGAGAGGTGGAGGAATAGGGAGGAGGAAGAGAGGATGAGGGGCAGCTGAAGAGGGAGAAGAGGAAGAGGAGGGGGAGAGAAGGGGGAAAGGAAGAGGAAGAGGGTGAGAGAGAGAAGGAGGGGGATAATGAGGAGGAGGAGGGGAGAGGACCAGGGGGAAGGCAGCCTCAGCTGCTCGGGGAAAATGCCTCCGGGAAGTGGTTCCTGCGGAGACCCCACCACTCTACACCCCCTAGCTGGACTAAGAACAAGTTCCCTAAAGAAGAAACTAAGGGGATCAGCGTGATGGCGGGGCCTAAGAGGATCCCCTTCCCCAGGGGAATGGGGGCCGCCGGGGAGGAGGAGGACATGCAGCGCGGCCACAGCTCAGTCCCGGGTCCAATCAGTCAGCTGCTGTAGCCGAGGACCAGCTCTCCTTCACTGGGGCGAGCCACTCCCGAATCGCTTCCCCTCCCCCAAAGCACTCTTGGGGGCCGGCAACCCTGTCCAGATGCTGCATCCCCTTCGCCTGCCCACATTTATATAATGAGATGATGAATTGTACTGGGACCAGAGACCCCGCAGCCACGGCTACTGCAGGGAGTGAGAGGTGGGTGTGGGGAGACTGAGAAAGACAGAGATCGAGGGAGGTACGGACAGGCAGGAGGAGGGGCAGAGAGACGCGGCGCAGGGGGGTGGGGGGTGGGAGGGGGTGGGGGTGGAGAGAAGAAAGCGAGACAAACAGGAGACAGAGAGAAGGGGGGGCGGCAGATCTCTAGCCTGGGGACCGGACAGTCGGCCTCTCGGAGTCCCCAGACACTGAGACAGGCTAGGGCTAGGTGTTCAGCAGACTCCGGGCTAGTTGGGGCCCCGGGGGCAAGTTTCTCTTCGTCCTTGACCTTTCCTTCCCCTTCCTTCCCTCGGGACTGTCACAGGCTCACAAAGTGAGAGCAGGGGTTCTTGGGGTTCTCTACCTTGTGGATTTCAGGATATCTGCAGGTGCGAGGAGAGGGGAAATTATATTTCTTTCAATGTGGTTAGTTTCCTTTGAAATCCTATTCTTTCAATGTGTGCATTCAAGAACGTGGTTCCTAGGCTTTACCAGAAGACCACAGAGGGCCAAGACCCACACATAACTCTGAAGAATCCCCTAAGTGCTCTGAGGAATCTGAGAAGTGTTTTGCAGTGGAAGGAACTTGGAACTTGGAGCCGAGACACTAGTTCAAACCCGAAATGCCAGCCAGCTCTACCAATTATGACCTACCTTTGTGACTTTGGGCAAGTCACATGCTCTCTGGGTCTCAGTTTCCTTCTCTGAAAAGTGAGAGGATTCTTGGCCTCTCTGGTCCTTTCGGGCTCTGGATCTGGCATCTACCCCAGAGATTCTTAACCCCTTTTGTGTCGTGGACTCTCTGGCCATCTGGTGAATTCTCTGAATGTTTTAAAATGCACAAAATAGATTATATAGGATTACAAATGAAACCGATGCTAGTGAAGTAGAGTTAGCAGAATATTTTTCCAACAAGTTCACTGACAAGTCCCAGGTTGCGAACCCCTGATCTAAATTCAACTCTCTCATTTTACAGGTATCACGGGATCCCCACCCTGTTATATGGGAGCTTGAAGCAGTGATGAAATCGTTAAGTCCTTGTCCCCTCAAAAGCAGGCACAGAAACAGACAATATATTTACACGGTGGTATGAATGAAACCCACAGGTTCAAGAAGGGCTAGTCTTTTCACTTCAGCAAAGTTTTATTGCACCCAGGTCTGTGCTAGGCACTGTAAGGTGATATAAAAGACATCTGCTTGGGTTTCTCATCTGCAAAATAAATAGTTTTCCTGCTAGGTCTAGTTTGCAATTACATACATGGATGATGAGGACTCCAGGGCAGGGCTGCCTGGCAATCTATCTGCCAATGGTGCTGGTGAACAGTGAGTATCCTGGGCCATCAGACATTTGTTAAGTGATTGCTATGTCTTAGGCACTGTGCTATGCACCAGGAATAAAAAGAAAGGGGAAAAAAAGGGGGGGGGGAGTATCTTACATTCTAATGGGTGAGATTATATGTAAATAACTAGATACTTACGGATAGAGACAGATTAGACAAAGGTAATCTAGAAGGGGATGGGAAGGAGGGGGCCTCCAACAGACAGTGAGATTTGAGCAGAGTCTTAACGGAAGGCAGGGAAATGAAAACAAAGGATGTGAGTAAGCAGAGCATTTGAGGCATGAGGGAAGTTAGAAACAGGAGACAGTATCAATTCAAGGAACTGCAAAGAGATCGAGGATCTGAAGAGCTCCTGAAGGGGAGTGAAGTTCAGGCTTGATCCTGATGGTAAGGGGGAGTCACTGGATTGCACTGAGAGAGGCATGATATTGCCATGCCTGCTTTTGGGAAAAATCCCCTTGGCAGCTATGTGGAGGAAAGAGCGGACTGGGAAGAGACTTGAGGCAGGGATACCAAGCTACTCTAATCGGCCAGGCAGGAGGTGATAAAAGCCTGAACTAGGCTTAGCAACAAAAGGTCAAGTGGATGAGAAATGCTATGAAAGTAGAAATGATTGGTTTTGCTGAGTGGTGACTGGGGACCTGAAGATGACATGGAGGCTTCAGATGAGGTAACCAGGATGATGACACTGCCCTCAAAAGTTATAGAGAAGTTCAGAAGAGGAAAGCTAGCTTCTGCTGTGGACTTGTTGAGTTATAGATGCCTAGGAGGCATTGAGCTTGAGATGGCAGGTTTGATGATGAATGACAAGTGGGAACCATCTTTGTAGAGAGACCACTTAATCCACTGGAGCAGCCGTGAGATCATTAAATGAGATACTCTGGATCAGAAAAGGGAAAGGGGCCCAGGACAGAGCCTAGGGGACACCAACAGTTAGGAGATATGACCTGTTTGCAGATTCCACAAAGGAGCCTGAGAAACAGAGGTCAGTCAGGTGAAAAAAGAACCAGGAGAGATCAGTGGCACAAAACCTAGAGAGGATCCAGGAGATGGTGACTGATCATGTCCAAAGCTATAGAGAGGTTGAGAAGGCAGAGGTCTGAGCAAAGGCCACCAGATTTGGCAATTGAGAAACAACTGATGCCCACCTCCAGGATCTGAAAATAACTACAGTCTGTCCCAATATTACTCTCCAGTTATTAGGAGTTTCTCAGTCCCTGAAGTAACATAGACAATTGGTGGTCTTTTTCCTATAATGAAAACCAGCCTGACCTCTACTTAAAGGTCAAAGGGAGGCACTTGTTTTATGAGGCCATCATTGTAAGTCCTCTCTTTCTCCCAGCCTCTCAAATGAGGAATTATTTAGATCAAGTTTCTTGGGATTAGTTTCAGACATGAAGCACATGAGAGAAAATGACCCACCTTATTTCCAGAAAACAACTCATCTTATTTCCAGAAAACTAAGGTTTTTAATCAAGGAACCCAGTAAGAATAAAGGATCTCAATTCTGTAAAGTTTGCATCCCATCAACAAATATTAAAGAACCGCAGATAAGGGCTTGACTTTCCAGATGCCCTCCCATTCTTTTGTTCTGCCTTAATCTAAGAAATACATTTCTCAGAGAGATTTACTCCAAACTATTTGAGTTTATACAACTCAACAAGTGTGTATAAACTACCTACTATACGTCAAGGCATTGTGCTTAGGTTTCTTTCTTTTTATCACATATTTTAATGTTGCTGTTTGCTTTTTATACTTTTGGGTGCTTATAATAACCCTCACCTCTACACCTAGAGTAACACATACAAGACATTTAAACATAGAAGCAAGAGCAATGTGCATTCTTCACCCACAGTCCACCACCTCCCTACCAAAAAGAAGGAAATATGCTTTATTTTCAGTCTTCTGGAAGAAAAATCCTTTGCTTCACTCTGGAATCACCCTCATTACCCCATGGGTGTCCCACAGGGCTTTTCCAGAGTCTTTTTTCTTTTCCCTAGACTACTTCCCTTGGTGATCTCATCAGCTCCCATGGATTTAATGACCATTTCTATGCTGATGATGCTCAAATCTACCTCTCCTGCTCCAACCTCTCAGCTGACCTCCAATTTCACATCTCCAAACTGCCTTTCAGACACCTCAAAACAGATGTCCAACAAGGTCAACCTTCAGAGTCAGTGGCCTTTTCTTCATTGGAAGCCTCTTCCCACTGTTTGCAACTCTCTTCTGGTCACTGCATTCAGGATCGCTGATGTGTCTGTGAATATTTTCATTCATTCAACAAGATGTAGGAGACGTTACCTGAACTGTGCTGGCAGGGAAGCTGTGGACTCATGAAAACTGGAGTTCCTTTGATTAAATTAGTCACGTATTCGATTTCTTCTGGTTTAAAAAGCATTAAAGCCCATTCCATGTAGGTAAATGCGCTCATAACACACACAGGAAGTAGAAATGAAATACACATGGCTGGCTATCTGGGTTCTTGCCAGAACTTTTAATTACTAAAAATTACAAGTCATAACCACTGATTCCCCCTTAATAATTTCCCTTCAACGAAGGCCAGTCATTTCAACTCAAATATTCTTCTGGAAATGCTGAATGATGGCGAATCATGGAATGTCAGAGACTAAAGAATGAAGGGTGAAGGTCATGCAGAGGGCAATGGAGAAGCCCATTGGAAGCTGGAGTACATTATACCATAGTAAAAAAAAAAGAAGCATCTTAAAAAAATAGGGGGAATAACAATGTCACCAGAAACATATGTCAGAGAAAGATGGAGGGGAACCATGCGTCAAGAATGAAGGCAGCCTATGTGCTATAAGGGTATACATTTGATGTCAAGATCAGTCAATCAGTCAATCAATAAACACTGTAAAGCACAGTGATGGGCATTGCGAATACAATAATAACAATGACAATATAGCAACTGCTAACCTTTATCTAGCATTTACTATGTATGGCACAGTGTTAAGCACTTTACAGTTATTGTCTTATTTGAGCCAAGTGCTATTATCATCATTTTACAGATGAAGAAACTGAGGCAAACAGGGGTTAAGTGACTTTTGGCCAGGGTCATACAGCTAGCAAGTGTCAATGGCTGGATTTGCACTCAAGTCCAGACACCTAACTCTGTCCAATTGCCCCAAAGCCAAAGAGTGACGAAATGACTTCTCTCAAGGAGTTGACGTTTTGCTAAGAGGATCAAGAAAATTAACCGAAGAAACAGTCTCTTGGGTGGATGGTCTGTGAAGGATTTAGCGGAGGGTGTTAAGACTGGCCATAGAGTCAGATTTAGAACTAAGTGTGGAAGCTGAGGCCCATCAAGGTTCAGGCAATCTCCCAGAGTCACAAAGAGAGGGAAGGGATGGATAGGTTGTGATCTGCCTCAATGTGGTTGAAATCCCAGCTCCTTCTAAAATACTGCGATGCGCTCCAAGGGAAAGTCTATTTCAAAGTCTTCAAATACTATTTGGGGGATAGCAAAGCACATGTGTCTCACCCAAGGCATTTTCTCTTCTCAGCAGAAGGACATAGCCTCAAGGCAGGAGGAAGAGGAGAATTTCTCTTAGCTCAGTAATTGGTGGCTGATGAGAACATGCTGAGTTGGAAGGGAGGCATCAGACATGATTAATTTGGGTTCTCCCCCAGAATGTTTGCTGTTTGATGGGAAGAGGAACAGTCTAAAGGGCCAATAGGAAGCCCTGCCTCTGGCGCTTTCATTTCTCCCCCTAGATGGGGATGAGTGTTTTCTATTAGCAAAAAGCCTGGTGCCAACAAATCCCAGTTTCAGATCAAATGTTCCTCCATCTTTTAAAGTCCCAACATCAGAGGGAGGCATTTCACAAAGAAATTCAGCCCCAGACAGACCTGGAGAATCAAGGCTGAGAGGGGTCCATGCCCAGCTGAATGAGTGGACTTCAGAGCCCGAGTTAATGAAGCCCTTCAGTGGGCTGCCTGCCAAGGTGGGCTAGGAACCATAGACATTTCTCCAAAGCACAGCACTCATGCCTCCAATCCAGGCAGGTTAAATGGGGGACGCAGAGGGGCATTATGGCATTTGCCAGAATCTTTTTAGTGCCAGAAAATTCTTAAAGTATAGAACCAAAGCACAAACCTTGCCCAAGCCACCTTTCCTGGGTTCTGCTTACCATTCTTTCCCATTCGTTAGAGTGGAAGCTCCTTGAGGGCAGAGGGCTGGTTCATTAATTGTCCTCGTATTCCCAGCCCCTGGCACAGTGCCAGGCATATAAGAGGTCTTTAATAAATGCTTGTCGGCTGACTGGGTGATTAAATGACCTCCTCTTTCCATCTACAATTCACATGGTCCCCCATAGCTGAGTCAGTGAATCTGTTTGTATCATGAGTAGAAAAGAAATGGATTCAGATAGAACACTGGAGTTGGAATCCAGAAGTTCTGGATTCAAATCCTGCCTCAGGAAATTATCTGCTGGATGATCGTGAACAATCACTTGCTCTATTTGAACCTCAGTTTCCTCATTTGTAAAATAGGAATGATAATGCCTATGGTCCCTACGTTATGGGGATATTACGAGGCTTAGACAAAATCATCTAAAATATTACTTTGAAAACTTCGATGCACTCCATAAACATTCCTTGTTGTTCAGTTGTTTCAATTGTGTCCAATTCTTCTTGGCCCCATTTAAGGTTTTCTTGGCAGAAATACTGGAGAGGTTTGCCATTTTCCTTTTCTAGCTCATTTTACAGATGAGGAAACTGAGGCAAACAGGGTGAACTGACTTGCCCAGGGTTGTTGCATAGCAAGCAAGAGTCTGAGACCAGATTTGAAGTCAGGAAAAAGATTCTTCCTGACTTCAGGCCTGGTGCTCTACTAGGGCCTAACTGCCCTAAGAAACATTAGCAGTTTTTTTTTTGGAGGAGGGAGACGAAGTAACTGGGGTTCAGTGACTTGCCCAAGTCACATAGCTGGTAAGTATCAAGTGTCTGAGGCTGGATTTGAACCCAGATCCTCCAGACTCCCTGGAAAGTACTCTATTCACTGTGGCACCTATCTGCCCCATTATCTATTATTATTTAGATGAAGAGGAAACCGATCCCTTGCTCATGCTCATTGGAGTCCCTAGTGCTTATTACCATCTCCTCTCCACCCTCCAAAAAAGATAATTGGCTCAACAGAATCCGCAGACCATGAAAACCATGTAAACATGCCATATGGGGTGATGGGAAGGAAAAGGGAAGGGAGGGGGAATGTGGTGAGAGAATTATCTTATTATAGCAGTTAGAGTTGGCAGGGACATTAGGAAGTTAGAGGGTCTAATTCCTTCATTTTGGATATGAGGAAACTGAGGCTCAGATTGAGAGGCAGAAGTGCCTTGTTCAGGGTCATGTATGTAGTGAGAAGCTGAGCCGGTGTGCAAACCTAGGTCCCCTGGACTCCAAATCCACAGCACTTCACATCCCACCAGTGACCTTACGACAATGCAGGATGGTTCCCATGTTCCAAGGTGATAAACTTTGGAAATACAATTGATTCAAAAAGCAGAGACCGTGTAGATGATAGACACCTTTGCCACCTAAAGAGAAAGCCCCCAGACACCCCCAAATGGGCCTCTAGGTTTTAGGCTTCGAACCCCAAACTTGATACACCCACCCAAATGGCCAACTTTTCCATCAGGGAAAGGTCTCCTCATGGGGCAGGCGATCTGACTCTAGAATCAGGCTACCCTCAGAGGCTCTGTCATCCAACATGGAATAGAGAAATTCAATAAACTGTGGAGACAAAAGAGAAGGAAAGTTGATAGCAAAGTGGTCAAGAGTGAAACCCTCAGCCAGACTGCTTACAAGTAACCCAAGGATTTCCTAAAACAAAACAAACAAAATCAGAACCAAAAACATAGCCCAAGAATGTCCCAGGTCCCCTCTAAATCTGGTATTCTCTTTTCCTGAAGGACCCATTGGTTAATCAGCAAGCATTTATTAAGTGCTTACTATGTACCAGGGAAAGCTAGGTGGCAAATGGGATAGAGTGCCCAGCCTAAAGTCAGGAAGACTCATCTTCCTGAGTTCAGATCTGGCTGTGTGACCCTGGGCAAGTCACTTAATCCTGTCTGCCTGTTTCCTCATCTGTAAAATGAACTGGAGAAGGAAATGGCAAACTGCTCCAGTACCTTTGGCAAGAAAACCCCAAATGACATCATGAAGAATCAGACACAACTGAAAACAACTGAATAAAAATCACATATACCAGGCAAGGGTTAATCTCGAAGAACACAAAGAAAGAGATGGAAAAAAAACCAATCCCTGCCTTCAAGGAGTTTGCAGTGGAACGTTACGAATGCAGTGGCACTCAGTGATTATTCTATGTCCTTCTTGTTCCTCCAATCTGCCTCTTCTCAGCTGCTGAAGTCATCGTTCTAAAGCCCAAATGTGGCTATGACTCAGGGACCCCTTCGAGCTTTAACTTTGTGTGATGCTTCTGAGAATCACCTTTTCATTCCCTCACCAGGTGCTTTGTGACTTTTGGCTCACACAGGCTGGTGATACAGCTTTGCAAATCGCACCCAGCTAGCGGGTATTCAGAACTACATAGAAAGAACGGGACTCTGGACCTCTGGAGATGGCTTCGTTTCCAGCATCTTCTGGGTTACTAACCTTAAAATGAAGTTTCTTGAAGAGAATCTGTCCTTAGCTGAATCTGGACAACTCCTGGCATCCTAGAATCATTTCTTTTTAAAAAATCACATAATTTTACATCTGAATAGAGGTGAGGAGTCAGTTGGGCCATCCCATTCATGACCTCAAGGATTCCTAGAATGACAGTAATGGAATAAACCTCAGCGTTCATAGGATTTAGAGTCAGAAGGGCTTCTTTTGACAGTGGAGAAATTGGAAGCAGAGGGAAGGGCAGTGACTTGGCCAAGGTCACACCAGCAATAAGTGTCAAGAGGAAGACTCTCTACCTCCAATTTCATGGCCCTTTCCACTGTACAATGTAAACTTGAAGCTGGAAGGGACCTTGGTGGCCATCTAGCCCAACTTGATTATTGTATAGCAGAGGAAGTTTCAAAGAAATGCTCAAGGCCACACAGCAAGCATCAAAGGTAGAATTTGAATCCAAGACCTCTGCCCCAAGACCAGTGATCTATCCACTGGGCAAGCTCCATCAGATATCATATAACCAGGATGACAGTGACCTGCCCAGTATTGCAGGGCTTACTCAAGATGGAGACAGGAGAAGAAACTTGGCACTTTTTACTCCCGAACTCTGTCCACTACAGCTCTCTGTCCATAATGGGAAACTTAATAGATTTATTTCTGATTATGATTTTTAGTGACGAGGATGGAGAGGGAGGGAATAAGCATTTATATAGCTCCTACTGTGTGCCAGGCACTGGTCTAGGCACTTGCCTCATTTGATCCTCACAACAACCCTAGGAGATGGGTATTGTTATTATCTCCACTTTACAGATAAGGCAACTGAGGCAAACAGGCATTAAGTGACTTGCCCAGGGTCCCACATCTAGTAAGTGTCTGAGACCAGATTTGAATCTGGGTCTCTCTCACTCCTGTCCTAGTGATCTATCCATTGCACCTCCTGGCAAAAAATTCAAGGACCAAGTATTTGAAGATGAAATACCTGCAAATCTTACATAATACGCTGTTCATCCTTAGTTCTCAAAGAGAGCCAATGACATCAGAAGGGGGATGTCTTGACTTGCAAGTGAATTGCACTTGAGTGAGACAGAGCTGTGAAAAGGCATCAGCCTCACTCTCTCCTACAGAGTCACAGGAGTCCAGTGGCAAGACACAGAAGTACCTAATATGACCAATATCTGCCCTTTGCAATGCAAATGGGGTCCATGCATACACTGATGCATTCATTACCTACCCTCTGAATTTGATGGAACAATATGAGTGGAGACACTTCCTGACCCTGGGCAAGTCTCATGGAACCTCAGTGCAACCCAGAGACTGGGAGTTAGGAACAGAATGGTCCCTGATCCGCCCTGAGTGAGGGAGAGGGGGGTTCCACACTGGGAGATCCTGCCACTGTATTGTCTCGTGACTGAAGAGAAGAAGCTGATTAATTCACAATTCATCAATGCACTCATTCACCAATAGGGCACAGGTCTAGATCATAAAAAGAAAAATCTATGCAGAATCACAGGAATGGACAGTCTTAATCTTTTACCACTGTTCAGGACAGAAGGTGGGGCCCCATCCCTAACTGCCTCCTCGCAACATCGGCATCCTTACACAACTCACTTCTCAGGCTTCCAGGGCCCCCACTTCAAGGGAAAAGTCCTCTCTACTGTCTTGGAAGGCAGAGGACCTTGATTCACATCCCAGCCCTCCCAGTTGCTGCCTGTAGGACCTTGAGAAAATCGCCTCCTCTCCGCACCTCAGTCTCCTGGCCTGTAAAATGAGAGGATCAGACTAGGTGATCAGCATGGCGCCTTCCAGGTCTAAATCTCTGATCCTTTAATTGTTCCATCATTTTTCAGTCTTGTCTGACTCCTTGTGTCCCCTGTTGGGGTCTTCTTAGCAATGATACTGGAGTGGTTTGCCATTTCCTTCTCCAGCTCATTTTATAGATGAGAAAACTGAGGCAAACAGAGTGAAGTGACTTGCCTAGGGTCACACAGCTAGTGTCTGAGGCAGGATTTGAACTCAGGAAATTGAATCTTCCTGACTCCGGGCCATCATTCTTATCCACTGTCCCACACAGCTGTCCTATATAAATGTTAGCTATTCTTCTGATCTGAATTACAATTCAAAATGGCAAAGTATATAGGAGAGACACAAGCAAAACAGCTGCCACAATCTAAGGAGGGGAGAGATTACATCTTTCTGACTGGAGGAGACAGACTCAGCTTCCCAGACTTGGGCCATGAAGAATGATGGGTAAGATCTCAATACGGAAGAGAGATGGTTGGGAGAGAAATGCCTTCCAGGTACTGTGACTAACATAATTCTACTCTCCCCATCAGGATGCATTCTCCACTCAGTTGCCAAGATGACTTTTCTCAGACCTAGGTGTGACAATGCCACCTTCCTGTTCAATCAGCTCTAGTGCTTGCTATTACCTCCAAGATCCAATCAATTTAACCTCCTCCACATGGGATTTAAGACAGTTTCTAGCCTGATCCCTTCCTGCCTTTTTAGCCTTCATATGCATACTCTCTATAATCCAGCTCCACTGACCTCCCATTGCTTGGTCATAACACTCTGTGTCCCCTGCCCATCCCTTTATGCTGGCTCAACTTTCATATTTTGAATGCTCTACTCCATCCCCTCTCCCTTTACACTTACCTGGCTTCCTCAAGTTAGCTCAAAGCCTACCGTCTACAAGAGATCTTCCCCAGTCCCTGCAGCTGTTAGTTTCTTCCCTTTCAGAGGACCATACAGCATGGAGTGTCCTCATCAGAGTAGGAGCTGTGCTCTATGACCAAAGCAGAACTGAAATAGCTCGAAAGAAACTCTGGAACCTCAAATTTAGAGAATCTACCCAAATGTCCACATTGCCTGTTTGTGCCTGACCTGTGGTAAAACATTCTGAGCTCAGATTGGTCTGATCAGCCATGGTTGGACACGTGGTAACTTGACTCTAAGACAGTGATGTCATTTTGATCTTCTACCAGAACGAAGGACAACAACCAACCATCTTATCTACCCATTCGTATTTTATAGCCATTTCCTCCATTTTAGTATAAAGCTCTCGAGGGCCAAGAATGGTTTTTGCCTTTCTTCAGATCTCCAGTGCTTAGGACAGCACCTGGAGCCCAGAATAAATGTTTGTTAACTGAGGCAGTTAAGTTTTCAAAGATGAAATGGGCAGGATTTGGAGATAGTAGGTAGCTCTTTATTGGAGGTTTCCCAGCAAAAATGTCTCTTGGCCCAGTCTCCTCATGGCAAAGATGAATAAGCTGAGACCTAATGAGTTAAGTGACTGGCCCAAGGTTCCACAGTTAGGAAGTGACAAACTTGGGATTTGACCTCCAGACTTCCTGACACCAAATCTATCACAAGCCACTACACCACATTGTTTCATAGTCTGGAGGACAAACTATCAGATGTTTTGTAAAAGGGACTGTTTTTCAGCTATGGGGTGGACTAGATGGCTTTCCAACTCTGAGGTTGTCTGATTCTATTGTCCCTACCTAACATGAGAGGTCATCGAAACCCATCTTGGCTCACACCACTGGAATTAGGGAGACAGCTGCCATCAGCTAGTCCAGACGCCTCTATTTGCTGATCTTGGTGGGTGGGCCCATGGCTGGAGGGAGGGGAAGGAGTTGGTAAATCAAACCAGAAAGCACATCTCATAGAGTCAAGTCCACACATCCCGTTAGGAGCTGCCCATCCAAGCTGAGCCTGGTGCCCGGGGCATATTCTGCTGCTGGGCTGGGTTAATGTCAGACTTTATGTAAATAGAGTAAATAAAAACAGATGGAGGTAAGCTTGCATAGCAGCACAGCATGTATCAAAGCCAGAAGGCAGAGGAGGGGGGAAAATTTTTTTTAAAAGATGAAAGATGGGCAAAACAAAGCACCAGAAATTGGCTTTTAGAAAGCCTGAGAGTGCCGAGGAGGGACCAGAAACTGACTCGATTTTTTTCCATATCTAACTCCTCAATCCACACAATAATTAGAGGGAAAGCTCTCAAACTAAACACAACTAACTTCACCATAAAAACGCCTCTGGGTGATTTCCATAAATGCCATCTATTCATATCAGTGAGCATGGAACTTCTTTCTGGTTTCAAGTAATCTTTATTTCTCGAATATTTAAAGTGATTTCTTTCCAGTATCATATTGTGGCTTAATAGCAGACTAGCCTTGATTCCATCGCACTCTGCTCGTACACAGAGTATCATCTTATTTTATTTTTGTAAGATTAAGCAGCCAGAAGAGACCTCTAAGTATCACCTAGCCCAAACCACTTCTTTGAAACACACATACACACACACACACACACAGAAAATGAAGACTTTTGATTTCTTTCCCCGACACATTTATTCCTCATATGACAAGAAGAGCTATTTGCCAGCTGGTGGGTTAAGCTTAAACTTTGATTCACAAAGCTCTGAGTCAAAGCCCTGCCTCAGATTCTAACTAAGTCATTTATTCCCCTCAGCCTTGGTTTCCTGATCTGTCAAATGAGGATACTAATAACACCCACTTTCCGGGTTGTTGTGAGGGCCAAATAAGATAGAGTATGTGAAGCGTTTTGAGAACCTTGAAGCCCAACCTAAATGCTTCACTTTTCTTCCTACTGTTCTCATTGAGCCAACCCCTGTAACCAACAGCCAAGCAACCACATCTGATGGGATATGCAACATTTTTCACCCATAGTTCCCCACCTCTCTGCTCCACAACCTTACCTTTCAGCGCTGCTTTCAATTAAAGTCACCTTGTACACCATTATCTTGCTTCTATTTTCTTTACTCTGGCAAACTTCATTCACAGGCTTCCTAGATTTCTCTGAATTCTTCCTATTTGTCGTTCCTTCTTATACAAGACTCCACTTGGTTCCCAAGTCACAATAGGTGCAGCTGCTACCCAATTGATAGGCACCCACGTTATTCCTTTCTTTTTTTTAAAGGTCTACTCAGCTTTTTTACATAAAGTTGAGTTCCAAATTCTATCCTTCCCACCCTCCTTGAGATGGTAAGCAATCAGATATAGGTTGCAAGTGTGAGATATGTAAAGCATTTCCATATTAGTCATTTTGTTACAAGAAGACAGACAAAAGAAAAAATAAAAGAAAGACAGTGGGAAAATAGCATGCTTCAGTCTGCACTCAAACCATATCTGTTCTTTCTCTGGAGGCTGATAGTCTGCTTCATCATTGGTCCTTTGGGATTGTCTTGGATCATTGTATTGCTGAGAATAGCTAAGTCATTCACAGTTCTTCATTGAACAATATTGCTGTTACTGTGTCCATGATTCTCCTGGTTCTGTATCTGTGTGCATATGTGTGTGCATGCATGTGTGTGTGTGTGTGTGTGTGTGTGTGTGTATTCATCGGTTCATGTAAGTCTTTCCAGGTTTTTCTGAAATCATCCTGCTTGTGATTTCTTATAGCACAATACTATTGCATTACAATCATACACAGGTTGTTTAGCCATTCCCAAATGGATGGGATCCCTTTGATTTCTGGTTTTTAGCCATCATAACAAGAGGTGCTAGAAATGTTTTTGTACAATATAGGTCCCTTTCCCTTTTTTTGGATGTCTTGGGATATAGAACTAGTAGTGGTATTACTGAGTCAAAGGGACCTGTGAAATTTCCCATTCATCAATCAAGTATTTATTGGGTACCTACTATGTGTAAACATGGTGCTAAGGGCTGGAGATACAAAGAAATGCAAAAGCAGTCCCTGCCCTCAAGGAGCTCACAGTCTAATAGAGAAGAGAACATGTAACTAAGAAGATTACGTACAGAGAAGATATATACAGAGTTTGTGTGTGTATATGTGTATATATGTACATACAGTATATGTATATAGATATGCACACATGTGTTAATGTGTGTATATATGTGTATATATGTATCTGTATATGTGTGTGCACATGTGTGTATGTGTATATGTATGTATATACGCATATATGTATGTATATATATGTCCTGCTGCCACAAAGATTTCTATTGTGAATATTTTGCTACATAAGGAACACTTCTTTCTGTCATTACCTCCTTGGGGTAGATGCCCCATAGCAGGAGAGCCAGGCCAGCACACTGGGTGGCACCAGGGCCTTCAAATACAGAAGACCTCAACTCAAATCTGCTAGCACAGAGTGTGAGCCATGTGACCCTGCGCAAGTCGCTTACCTCTCTGAGCCTCCATTTCCTCCAGGATGAGGAAATTCTATCCTAGAGAGGTTGAGACTTATCCAAGTTCACACAAATAGCAAAAAAAAAACTGTCATGATATGAACCAATTCTTAGCACAGCTGTGGTATTGAGACAGTGTAGGGCAGTGAGGAAAGCCCTGGCAGTTCAGGAGGAAGGACTCAGATTCAAATCTCGCCTCACTATGAGGTAAGTCAATTCACCTCCATAGTTCTCAGTTTCCCAATCTGTCCAATTTGGGTTTGGACTAGCTGGCCTCTGAGGCCTCTGTCAGCTCTAGAGTTATGATCCCAAGAGCACTGTTTGCAGTCAGGCATCTTTCCACGTAGAATTATGTCAGACTGATAGAGCTAGGATATCTTCTTTACCATCATCATCTATATGGCTCATTATCTTCTTCATCTACTGAGTGTAGGAAAGGAGCAGGGCAGGAGAGGACCAAATGGCCCAGGTCCTCCTAGCCTCAGTTTGTGTGGTTCCCTTACTTAGCAAAGGCCTTATCAGCTCTACCACAGCTGAAATGAGTCCAAACGGCTTGATGACATATTGGGATTTTCTCCTGTTAATAACTCCTGCTTCCTGCCTCCTGCCCATGACTGGCAGGGCTCTCCCAGCCCACAGTAAGTGATTCGGGACAGACAGGCAGCTCATTATCTCCCCATCCACCTTGCTGCTGCTACTGCGGCAACGCACTGGCAACTTTTATCTGCCAGGGACAGCTGCGTTCCCAGTGTTTGAAGTGAAATGTCACTGTGGGCTAATGCAACCCGACTTACATCACTAATGATGTCTCCCACACTTTGAAGAAACAACTCAAAAGCCTAATTAAAAATTCAGATTCTTTCTCCCTGACTTGCCAGTTTCCAAATGCCCTTCCTTCTACCAGGACCTCCCAATTGCTTTTTGAAATGCTCCACGAAAAAAAAATCCAAGTGGGCAAAGCACAAAGAGACCAGGGCCTCCACCCAAGGGAAGAGCCCTCACCCTGGACTTTGACAGCTTTAAAAAAAAAACCCGTGATGGTTGGAACCCATCCAAGAGAAAATCATGTAAAAACAGGAGATTTTACTCCCCTGATCTGCATTCAACAATTTCAATAATATATACTATTCCCAGAGACACACTGAAGGCCCTTTTATCTACCTGCCTCCCATCATATTTACTTGTAGAAACTTTTCAAACTAGAATCACGCTGGAATCAGTACAGCCTAGATAACTATAGAAAAAACTGGAAAGGGAAAGAGGAGGAGTCTGGGGTAGAAGACAAATGCCTTGGAATTAAACATAAAGAGAACAAGGTGAAAAGGCAATCTGCTCAGTCCATAGTGGATAATTGGTCAGAGGAGAGGAAATATGAATTGATAGAATCAGAATCACCAATCAAAAGATTAAGGAACACAAACTGCAAAGTGTGCGATCAATACATGGAGATTCAAAGTAAAATAGTGTTGATAAACTGTTACTACTAATAGTTACATGTTATACTGATATATTGATACATACATGCATCAATTAAAAATCAGCAAAAGCTCAGTGTTTTGGGAATGGAGAAATGAACACATATACATTGTCAATGGAATTGCAAATCTGTATAATTTTTTTCAGATAGAAATCTGGTAGTAAATAATAAAATTTATAAAAATAATCATATACTTTGGCCTAGTAATTCCATTGCTGGAAATATAGCCTGGAAGTTAACAAAAGCAAAAAAAAAAGAGTCATCAGCTTCAAAAATATTAGTCCAGCATTATCCATAATTGCAAAGAATTGTACTATCTCAATATTTGAGGAATGATTAAATTGTGATACCTCCATGTAGTTGAATGCTATAATACAATTGGCAACATAGATCTAGAAGCTAGCTGTGACCTCGGGGGCCATTTAGTCCAACCCTGTCATTTTACAGATGAGGAAAGCAGACACCTAAAACCTGAATACCTTGTTCAGTGACATACAAGGTAGTAAGCCTTGGGCAGAATTTGAACCTGTATCATCTGACCAGAGTCAGTACTCTTTCTATTTTACCCCTCTGCCTCCCCTTGAGATAATAACCTAGAAAGACTCTAAAGAATTCTGGAAAGACCCTTCTCTTATGAACTAATACTGAAAATACTAAGAAAAAGCAAAACAAAACCAAAAAACCAGTGGAATATATACACTGACTATGACCCTATTGGCACTAAGCAGCTGGACTCAGGAGAACCTGTGTTCAAATCCAGCCTCAGACACTTACTAACTATGTGACCCTGGGCAAGTCACTTAACCCTGTTTGCCTCAATTTCCTCCCATAAAATGAACTAAAGAAGGAAATGGCAAACTACTCCAGGATCTTTGCTAAAAAAACCCCCAAAATGGGGTCACAAAGAGTCAGACATGACTGAAATGACTGAACAACAACATCAAGTATACCGATAATAATAGCTGTTCATATATATTTTGAATGAATTACAGAGTAAAAACAATATAGTCCTTCTTCATAGTAGGGCAGTGGACAGAGTGTAGGGTTTGGAGTCCAGAAGTTTTGAGTTTGAATCCTTCCTTAGATACTTGCTGGCTGTGTGACTCCGACAAGTCACTTAACCACTTATCTGTCAAATGAAGAGAATAATAGCACCCCTTTTCCAAGACCAGTGTGAAGACAAAATGAGCGGACATTGGTAACGCACTTTGCAAACCTAAATGTGCTATCCAAGCGCTACCTAGTAATATTATTGTTAATCACAACAAAAATCCCAACAAAAACATATGAATCTCCCATATGAAATATGAAATCTCCCATTCTAGAATCACTACCCAGGGGAAGAAAAATGTGGGCAGCCTTAAATTCAAATCCAAAAGAGAATCAGGTTTGAAAAATGAGTATTTTTACTTCAACGATTTCCCAAAATTAAATAAACAAATAATTGAGGCAGCCTCACCTAACCAAAGTTTTCATTAGGAAACCAACTTCTGCTCACAACATGCGAGCACACACACACGAAGATGTACTAACATGCATTAGCGAATGTATGGTCATATAAACAGTGGACACAGGTCAGGGAGCTCAGGATTCAAAGTAATGGGACCAGGGTTCAAATTCTGCCTCTCCCTCTAGCCTTAGCAGGTGCCTTCTCTCTGGGCATTACTTTCCTCCTCAATACAATGAAGGACTTAGGTTCTAGGACCTTCCAGCTCTGAACATATAATCTTAAATAAATCCTTCTTCACGAGCTATTTTAAAAGACCATAATTTTTTAAATGCTTAAAAAAACAATTTGGTAATTCAGATTGAAACTCAAACTAGAGAGCAGTAATTTCAAATTGGGTTTTTTAAAAATACAGCACTGCCCTGCTAAGGGTCACTGATTTCTGGTGAAGCTTTTCTTTCTTCAATGATTTCCTGACTTTTCTAGATTTAAAGGAAGGGGCTTCCAAATAGACCCCCAACCCCTAACCAATAAGAATGATGCCAGACTCGGTCCTTCTGCCCCTGATGCACTTGAAGACCAAGAGCTAGGAAAATTCCAAAGCATTTCATAGAAAAGGTAAATAGAGTCAACCTACTTTTCTATGTTTTTTTTAAAAAAGCCTCCTTTTGGAACAAGGCAGTTCCTATACTCCGATAGATCAATGTGATTGGCATCAGAGAAAGCAGGCAGAAGAGGGGCTGAGTGGGCAGGCTCACTGAAGTAGTGGAGAGCAGGGGCCCCTTAGAGCTGGGGCAGAAGTAGGACTGGTGGTTCACTGTAGCACCTGAGTAAAGTCAATTCTATGTGAGAAAAACAAAATGAAACAAAAACAAAAAACTCTTAGTGGCCTGGGGGAAAGTGCCTGAGCCATGCAGCCTCTAAAAATAACAGGCTTGTCCTGGTGATGACTGGTAACAGGGTAAGATCACAGACCCAGCTGAGCCACTATGGCCAGGGTGCCCTTTTCAAATCTATGTGCTTCAGGATCTCTCTTCTTTTTATTGAGAGGGGAGTAGTGAGTACAGTTGGTTTTGCTTAACTGTTTTTCTTTGTTACAAGAGAAGGCTCTTTTGGGGGTGTGGGATGGGGCATATCCAGAAATTTTAATGGGATATGAAAACCACAAGCAGCAATGAAACTTTTTTAATATTTATTTTTAATGTTTTAATCTTTATTTCATTAAATATTTCCCAATTATTTGTAATTTTTTAACATTTAATATTTTACTTTCCCTAATTATATATAAAAACAATTTTAAAGTTTCATTTTTAAAAATATTTGAGAAGTCAAGCAATTCAATATAGGTTATACATATGCAGTCACAGCAATGACACTTCTAACAATTAAAATAATTCATATACTTGGAAGATTGTGGTCACCAAACTGAGATCCATGATCATTTAAGAGAGTCTGGCTTTACTATCCACACAGAAAAAAATAAGTGGATGAAAAATGTCTTTTGTCCACACTAGATATGCAGATCCTAAAACTGGTCTATTTAAAACATCTGTTTTGAACAAAAACTGTTACTCAATAATGAACGTTGCTAAAAATTGAATAGGAAGGAGAGCAGGCATCTGGGAAATTGTGAAGTGTTTTTACTGATCCCAATCTTCTCCTTAAAAGCAAAGCCCAGCTTTTTCATGTGAATATTCTTTCAGGGAAGCTCCATGGCTTGAATCATGGGCTCTCGTAGTCCGTGGACTGTTTGTCAGTCATGGATTTCAAAGCCCAGATTTCTACAGATTTGCAGAATCTTAAGAGTTGAAAGAGACTTAAAGGACCATAGAACAACATAGTCAAACCTCTGTCCAAAGAGGAATCCCCTCCCTAGTAACTCCTTCAAATTAGTAACAATCTTCTGCCTCCCTAGTCAGACAAATGCACCTAGGACAGCTCTGTTTGGAAGTGGTCCCTTCCTTCAAGCTTAGAATGATCTTTCTGCAACCTTCACCCCATTGCCCCTTAATCTCTGTCTCTGTTTCTGTCTCTCTGTCTTTCTCTCTCTCTCTCTCTTTGTCTCTCTGTCTGTGTGTGTGTGTCTGTCTGTCTCTCTCTGAGTGTCTGTCTTTCTGTCTTTGTCTCTCTCTGTATGTCTCTGTGTCTCTCTCTGTCTCTATCTGTCTTTCTTGTCTGTCTGTCTCTATCTGTCTGTCTCTCTGCCTCTCCCTCCCTCCATCACTCTCTCTCTTTCTGTCTCTCCCTCTCTCCCCTCCCTTTCTCTTTTCACTGGCTGTCACCCAGGTTTGGAATTCTCTCTGTCCTCATCGATGCCCTTTACTTTCCTTGACTTATCTGAAGTTCCAGCTGAAATCCTGCCTTCTGAAAGAACTCTTTCCTGGCTCCCCTTAACCTTTGTGCCTTCCCTCTCAGATCATCTCTACTAAATCCAGTATATATCTTGCATGTACACAACCACTTGCATGGTGCCTCCCACTCTGGACTTTTAGCTCATAATGGTGAGGGACAGATTTTTTTTTTGCTTTTCTTTGTATCCCCCAAGGGCTTAGCACAGTGCCTGGCACAAGAAGGCACTTAACAAATGTTCATTGACTGATTATCTTTTTTTCTTCCTTCTGAGAAAATTGCTTGGCGCGGTCGACTTGGCAAAGTCCTTGGCCACACTAGAAGTGAGAGATGGTTTTTATCAATGGAAAGTACAGTAGAGAAGGTAGATCACCACCTGCCCTGCCTTTGCAGCCTTAAGGCTTAAGGACTGCTGGGACTTGCCATCTGCCCTTAGATTCCCAATGTGTGCTCTCTTCTCTAATTAGAATGTGAATTGTCTGACGTCAGGAACCATTGATTTTGTATTGGTATTCTCAGCACTTACAACAGTGCTTGGCACATAATTGGCACTCCATAACTTTGTGTTTTTTTTTTATCATTCATTCTTTCACTCACTCACTCCAGCAATCCAAGTCAGGGCTAGAACAAAGGTGACAGAGTGGCAAACTCCATCTTTCATCATCATCATCACTATAGTCATGATATTTGTTAAAGCCCCATATTGTTATAAGCCAAGAAATGTATGACAGACATCCTGTAAGGAGTTTGCAACCCATCTGGGGAAGGGCAGGATCAGAGCAGTTCAGAGTTGAAAGGGACTCAGTAGCAACTTAGTCACGCTCACAGCTGACCATGAATCTTTTTACAATAGACCAGACACGTGGTCATCCAGCATTTGCTTGAATGACCCAGCTTCTATATCTGGAGGGGATCTTTATACTTTGGGTTAACTTGAACTATGACTAGGTTTATATCTCCTTTTGCAACTTAGGCCAAACATTTCCTTCTAGCTCCAACACTAGGGCCAAAAAAGCACAAGTTTACCCTCTTCCATATTCCATCTCTTCAAATACGTGAATACAGCTCCCCCAATATCCTCCCCCAATTTCCAGGCCAAACATTAAGCTTCGACTGATCATCATGCAAATGCAATAGAAACCCAAGATTCTTTGGGATCATATCTGCCTGATTTTGGACCCCCCAATGTTTTTCTTAAAATGTTGTGCCCGGAAACGATCACATGATTCCAGATTTAATCTGGAGTACAATGGGTCTGTCCTCCCCCCAGTCCTGAGTATTATGATTCTCTTAATGCAGGTTAACAGCACACAAGTTTTGGGGGAGGGTGCCTGATCATATTGCTCTCTCACACTGAGGAAACCAGTGGGTAGAGCAGAGAAAAGGCAGAGCCAAGGAGTCAGGAAGGTCTGAGTTTTAATACTGCCCAAGACACTAATTACTGTCTTCTAACCCCCCTTAATGCCAATGGCTTCTTTCCGTCAAATACTTCCAGTTTATCTTGTCTAGGCCTTGTTTATACAGAATTGTTTACATGTTGTCTCTGCCATTAGTCCAAGGACTCCTTGAGAGCAGGGGCCATATTTTATCTTTCCCTAGTGCCTGGTACATGGTAGGTATTTAACAAATGTTTATTGACTGACTGGACAAGTCATTGACCCTGGAAAAATCACTTAACCTCTTTTCAACCTCAATTTCTTCTTCTGTAAAATGAAGGTTATAATAACACCTATTTTTCAAGGTTGTTGTGATGGTCAAATAAGAGAAACCAGGTAAAGCACTTTGTAAAGTTATCATATATGTATACATACATACATACGTATACCTAATGTACACACAAATATATCATCATATAAATTTGTAAACTATATATATAATGTATGCACATATATAATTATGTAAATGTTAGCTATTATCATCATCATCACCATTATTACTATTGAATTTGCATTCCATTGAAACTCCACAATCTTTTTCGGGTGGCCTACTAAATGGATCTGCGTCCCCCATCTTGTCCATGTGAAGCTGATTTTCTGAACCAACACATAGTACTTTACCTTTATGGCTATTAATTTTCATCTTAGCTTCGACACAAAGTTCTAGCTTGACAAGATCTCTTTGGAGCTTGATTCAGTCCTGAAATGCATAATGAGCCTATAACTTTCCTCTCTCTCGATACCAAATTGCCATCTAAGTCTGTGGCACATTCCTCTCCTATTGTGGTACTGGTTCTTATTGAATTTGCCATCCACCAAAACCAACACACGGCCTATCTGTGAGAAAATAAATGATGAAAGAAGGTGGCTCATGACCAGTAATGGTTACAACTAAGAAGTTTAGCAAGTGAGTCCAAAAGAGAGAGGAATCAGTTCCTATTCAATGCCTCCTTCAGCCTCCAGAAACAAGACTACAGCACAGCTCTCCTGGCTAGCATAAGTCCAGACCTTTAGAGCCAGAAGGGACCTGGGAGAACATCTACTAGTCCAACACCTTCATTGTGTAGAGGAAGGAACTGAAGCCCAAAGAGGCAGGTGGGAATTGACTTGCCCAAGGTCACCCAGATAAGAAGAGGTGGGATTAATTCTGTGTAGGCCAGGTCCTAGGAGTCCAAACACCAATATTCCTTCCTCTCCTATACCAAGCTGCCTACCATCATGGCCATCAAGTCCTGTTTCTTTGTAGTCACCAATTTATAGAACCATCATTGCTTGTGTGTTTTCCCAGAGAGAATGAGGCAAATTCCAAATCATCCCAGGTTGTTATCTGGAAAGTTTTGATGGTAGTAGAAGGATAGAGTAAATTGCAAGAGATGAAATATAACTTCAACTCAATGAACACGCAGTGATTACAATGTATCGGGGGCACTGGGGAAAGAAAGACAATACTAAAAACAGTCCCTGCTCACTCTTTCGTTCTAGAATCATGAATCTGGATGAGCAGGGACCCCAGAGGCCATCTAGTCCAACCATCTCATTTTTACAGATGAAGAAACTGAGGCCCAAAGAAATTAGGTAACTTGCCCATGGCCACACCCAGGGAGTAGAGTTGGGAGAATAGGGATTTGGAGTCCTACATTGGACCTCTAAGGTTCTTAAATTAATAATCCCGTTTTGGTAAATAAGCACCCTTAGACCAGAAAGAAAAAACACAGAATTCAGAGTCAAGACCTCACTTAGAGCCCAGGGCTCTCCTAGGAATTTGCTATGCTCCTTGAACCAGCCAACTTCTGGGTCTAGGCTTCTTTTTAAAATGAAAGATGGCACCGCATGACCTCAGCCTCTTGGTTCCCTTCTAGCTCGAACATTCTACCAATCCACTATCATGAGTGATGACAATTCCCACTGGGGTGTGAGATGTAATGCCAGGACTCCCATGTTACAGTCCCACTGTTCTTTGGTATTTGGCATGGAAAAACGAGAAATAAGCCACTTGGGTGTCAAGGAAGAAAGTGGGTACAACATAGAAGCAATTTCTGCAACTCCTCTGGCAAAATTCAACAAAACTCTGACTGATTCTATAGGGTGCAGCCCCATCTCCCCTCTAAAAAATGCCCCCCTCAACTTCAAGCATGGCTGGCCTAGCCAGTTACATAAGTACAGGACCAAAGGCCAGTAGGGAGAGGCATCACTAGGTATGGGGCCAGAAAGGAGGAACAGGAATCCTTAAAAAAAAATAAAAAGGCAAATGGTATATAGAGCAATTGAGACAGTCAATTTTGATGGTTTTTTCCCCCTTGGGTTCATTTCCACTCAAAATTGTTGCACTAATGGACAATTTGATTCTACCCCCTGGAGATTCCATTTCCCAGGAGTTGAGGATTTTATTAATGCCAAATGTGTATGACAATAACCATGGTCCTTGTAAATGCCAATGGATGACAGTTTCTAAAATCTCTCCTATTTGGTCTAAGACAGAAAGAAATCTTAAAGATAGATATAAATCTTATCTTGGGGGAAGGAGTGGTGTCTTAGCCCATACCTTATTATGGTACTGAGCCCACCTAACAACAACATTGCCCTAAATATCTGGGCTGCTGGGCTCCCTATGCTCCAGAAACTCACTGAGAATGATCCTAGACTGTTCTATTATGGCAAGTGGGATTTGTGATGATAGGGAGAACTAAGAAGGCCAGATCTTACTCCTAATGAGGATCACATGAGCTAAAGTGGTCTATTCCCTGTTCCTCATATACAGCATCCTATCTCCCATCTCCAGGTCTTTGCATAGACTGGGCTCCAGGCCTGACATGCCTTCCCCGCCTTGCTCCTGCCTCTTCTAATCAATCACTATTGCCCTTCCAGCTGCTCAACTCAAAGAGACAGCACCAACTCTTCCATGAGGCCTTTCCTTTTTCTCCCCAGATGTTGGTGCCTCATCCTAAGATCGCTATGAATTCATTTTACTTTTCCTTATACGATCAATCAGCCCCGTGACAATCCAGGTCCAGTCCCTATCTCTGTTCCAGCACAGTGCCAACCTGAGAGTAGGTACTTAGGAAATGCTTGCTGATTGACTTCCCCATGGGTCTATCCTTCCAAGACTCTAGTATAAGCAGGACCATGCCTTCTGGGGGCACCTAGCATGGTATGAGAGTCAGAAGGAACCTTAAAGATCCACTAGTCCTATCCCCTCATTTTATAGAAGAAGCTAAAGCCCCCAGGGAAGAGACTTGCCCCCAGTTACAAGGTTATGAGACATCTTGAACTCGGTGTACTGTAGATACATCCCAAGCAGAGCTCATTATCTTTCCCTGAAATCTTCCCCTACTTCCAAATGTCCTTATTACTCTGGAGGGCACTACCATCCTTCCAGCCACCCTGCATCATCCTCAACTACTCCCTCGTGCTCCCTCCACAGAGCCAATCTAAGGTCCCTTTTATCTAAGCAACATTGCTCTGACATGCCTTCTTCTCTCCTCGGGGACTGCCACCCAGCACGCTGGTGCTGGTGCTCAGCACCAGAAGCCTCTATGATTGTCACAGCCTGCTGATGGCTCCGCCACCACAAGATTCTCCCCACTCCAGTCCTTTCTCCACTCAGCTGTCAGAATGATTCCTGAAGTGCAGCTCTGACCATGTCACCTCCCCTACCCCCAAAACAAACACACACTCGCTTAATAGGCCACAGTGGCCTCGAGTAAATCTAATTTACTAACAAGTCAAGACATCACCCCATGAAGCCATTGGTTCTCTTAGAAAACCAAGGACCAACAGCAACGATGGCTCCCTATCACTTCCAATATCAATTATCAAATTCCTCTCTGGTTTTTAAAGTCCTTCACCATTTGCCCTCCCTCCCCAGCCCCATTACTACACCCACCTGGCCAGTCTTCTTACACAATGCATCTATCTCTCCACATATATCCCTCCTCCTTCTCTCTCTCTCCCTCTGTCTCTGTCTCTCTGTGTGTCTCTCTCTCTGTCTCTGTCTTTTTCCATCTCTGCCTCTCTCTCTATCTTTGTCTTTCTCTGTCTCCGTCTCTGTCTTTCTCTCTCTGTCTCTCTGTCTTTCTCCGTCTCTCTCTGTCTCTCTCTGCTCTCTCTGTCTGCCTCTGTGTCTCTCTCTGTCTGTCTGTCTCTGTCTCTTTCTCTCTGCCTCTCTCCCTCTCTCACTGGCTTTGATATTCCTCCAACAAGACAGTCCATCTCTTGGCTCTGGTTATTTTGCCTGGCTTCCCCCTATGCCTGGAAGGCTCTCCCTTCTGGCTTCATGGACTTCCTCCAAGTTTCAGTTAAAATCCCACTGTCTACTCAGGGGTTGGCAGGCATGCCCCCAGCCTGATTTTTTGCATGGTCTGGGAGCTAAGAATGTTTTTTACAGTAAAGGCCCATTCTTAGCTCCTGGACTGTACAAAACAGGCAGGCGGGCTCAGTTACCCTGGTAGTGCTTGGCTCGCTGCTGACCCCTGGACCCACTCCATGAGCTGTCTTTCCCAATCCTAAACTCTAGTGTCTTCCCTCCGTTGATTACCTCCAATTCATCTCATCTGTAGCTTGTTTGGTTGTCTCCCCCATTAGACAGTAAATTTGTTGAGAAGAGGAAATATCTTGTCTTTCTTTATATTCCTAGCATTTAGCACAGTGCCTGGCACATAGTAGGCACTTAATAAATGCTTGCTGAATGACTAACAAAGCTAACAAGTGAAATGACAGGTCTAGGCTTTGAAGCCAAGGCCTGTGACACCATATTCACTCCTCCCCACACTCCACCACAATGTGTCCAGCCCTGCTCATCCCAGCTACCACCAAGGCTTATTAACACAGTGCTAGGCACATAATCAAGGCTAAATTTATATCACTCTTTGGCTAATAAATCATTTTATTGAGTGATAAAATGAATAAAAAAGGATTTCCTGACCATTTGCCATGTGCCAGTCACTTCTATGTGCAGGAGCTACAAATATGAGCCAGTTAGTACCTTGCCCTATTTGTTGTATTGCGCTAATTAATTTTTCATGAGACACAATCCCAGCTTCAATAGCTCCTAGCTGCGGGACCTGGGCAAGAGATCGTCTGATCTCTGAGTTTTCTTGAATGTGAAAGATTGGACTGGAATTTTAGATCCTCATTGTTGGAAGGGACTTCACTGGCCATCTACTCCAACTGCCCCGACCCCCAAAAGAAGGAATGCCTTCTGTAACGCATCTTGTTGTCTACTTGTGTCCAACTCTTTGTGATCCCATTTGGGGTTTTCTTGGCAGAGATATTGGAGTGGTTTGACATTTCCTTCTCCAGCTTATTTTATATATGAGCAAAGGGGGCAAACAGAGTTAAGTGACTTGTCCAGAGTCATACAGCTAATGTCTGAGGCCGGATTTGAACTCATAACAGTCTTCTACGCATTATGGCACCACCTAGCTGCCCTCCTAGCAAGAGGTCAACCAGGATTTACCTGAAGAACACCAATGAAAGGTGATGCTCCTGAAGCAGCCCCTTCTCCTTTCTGATAGTTCTTTGGGTTCCATGGTCTCTAAGGCCTCTTCCAGTTCAACTATTCAATGCCCATCTTGTGTCTCTAATAACATCACAAATTCCTTGAAGGCAACAACTATAACTTTGGCTTCTCTTTAAGCCTGCACAGTGCCAGGGATAGTCCCTTGCACACAGTAGGTGCTTATTAAATATTAAAGATAATGTCTGAAGAGGCAGGTCTAGGTCTCACTGCCACATAGAGTAAGAGAATCAGGCTGGTGCCAGCCCCTCACAGGTTATTTCCATCTACTCTGTACATAACTTGTTTATACAGAATTATTTTTGTATTTGTCTGTTTCATTAGCTTGCAAGTTCCTGCAGCACAAAAGCTGGTTTTTGCCTTCCATTTATCTATGGCAGGGCCTACTCCAGTGCCTGCAGGGTACATTTGCTCTTGATGACATTGTTCAGTGTTTTTCAGTTGTGTCAACTGGTTTTCTTGGCAAAGATTCAGTTCATTTTACAGATGAGGAAACTGAGGCAAACAGGGCAAAGTAACTTGCCCAGGGTCACACAGCTAGTAAGTATCTGAGGGTGGATTTGAACTCAGGTCTTCCAGACTCCAAGCCTAGCAATCTATCCACTGCCCTACCTAGCTACCCACAAGGTACATACTAAATGTAATGCCTGTAGATTTGTCTCCAAAGAAGAGAGATATGAAAAGACACCACCGTATCCCATTCCCTTGCAGAGGAGGAGATTTCACAAATGTGGAATATTACATATAATATCAGATATTTTTCAATTTATTTATCGAGTTTCCCTGAATTTCCAATCTTTTTTGTTTATTTAATTCTTTATTAAAGGAATGGCTCTCTGGGAGGAGGGTAAGGAAGGAACACTTTAAAAATTTTAATTGAATACATGCTTGTTGGTTGACTGACTGAGATTATCAAAGACCAGAAAAAGACCTTAGAGAGATCGTCTATTCTCAGGTGCCCATTTAATAAGAAAACTGAGACCCAGTAGTGTTTGCCCACGGCCACTCCTTTCTAGATCTTCTGTTTGGGGTTTGATGCTCCTGAGAGCTTAGGAGGACCTCCCTCCCCTCTTCCCCCCCCCACAACCTCCAGGGGACTAGGATCAGGTTTTAGGTTTGATCCCCCAGCCAATCTTTAGACAATGTCTTTGCTACCTAAGCAGCTCCACTCAATTACAGCTTCCTTAGGTCAATGGAGATGGTTAAAAGCAATTAATTTCAAAGAATTTTGTTTCCAACTCTTTTCCTAAACAGGGAATGCAATGAACATACCAGCCTCATTAGGAAAACTTAGATCTAAAGCCTTAAGGAAAACGGCTTCTCCAACTGTCTAACTCCATTACCAAGCACGAGAAACACATCCTAGGAAACCATGGCAAAGAGAGAGGCCTGCTTTGTGTTTTTCTAAAAATTGTCCTTCTCAATGGTCTAACTTTATTATGACCATCCTTAGCCTCCTTCCTCTGCTGCTGTTCCAAACACAGCAGAAAAGGCCTATGGGAGGGCGGGGAGAGGAGGACAGTTTTGTCAGCAAATTTTTAAATACAATTTTTAAAATTCCAAATTCGATCAAGAAATAACAGCAGCAAACGCAGTGTAAAAAGCAAAACAACATCAAAAGAAACTGATTGACAAGTTTGGCAAAAAAAAACAAAAACAAAAAACAAAAACAAAAACCAATATCTTCCCACTACTAAGATGATGTCTATCAAGAAACAAGGCCAGCCCTCTTAGCTGTACCAAACTATCTACCTAGTGGCTAACATGGCACCTAAAAAGCCAGAGGAGATTCCATCCATAGGCATCCATATGAGAGGATCATAACCAAGTCACAGTCGTGTCCTGCGCAAACCAGCCTTCTTCGGGCTGTCACAAAGCTCCACAATGTAAGTAACCAAAGCCACATGAGTCAGTCGATGTACAAATTCCACTATTGGGGGTGGGGGCGGAGAAGGGGAATGCCAGCATTGGAAACTGGCATGAACCAAGGGAAAAATACATGTCTCTCAAATATCCTGGGAAAGAAACAAGTGGCCGACTCATCCCTAAAACCCGGAGGCGAGTCTCACAAATAAAACAGAGGGGGCCACTCCACTTTTTGTAGGACAAAGGCCAAGCCCCGGGAGGTCAATTGCCACAAAGACTTCCTAAAGGTGCTAGAAAGAAGCCAGTTTGGAGGAGATAAAAAGCCATTTGGACCCAGACCCTATGGATTCTTTTTTTAAGGGTCTCCTTTTCAATGGGGAAGGCTTTTAAAACTACATTTGCTTCTGATCCCTACCTGAATTACAATGTGTTGGGATCTGATTTCACCTTTTGTCTGCCTAGGAGTGAGAAGTGGCCCGCGCTGCAGTCAGCTTCTCAGGAGACAAGCCCTAGCCAACAAAGGGGAGTAGCCAGCAGCCCCCGCATCTCCAAGAGCCCCCAATCTGTGAGGTGTAAAACAGCTTGCGAATCACCAGCTCCAGGATCTCGGGGTATTGTTATGGGGGACACTGTCGTTCAGGAAGACAGGCTGGCTCTTTGGCCTGAAATATTTTCCACCCAAATATTTATTTTACACAACAGGTCTTTTTTCCCCCTGTTTTTAAACTAGCTTCCTCAGAAAATTCCTTCACACCCAAGAACTTGGCCTGTCCCAGGCCAAAATCAAAACGGTGCATTGGTGTAGAAAATAAAAACCAATTCTGAATCAGAAAGACCCGGGCCCGGGGGCAGCCATTGCATCCCGATTCGGGCAATTGTTACACAAAAACAAGGGACTTGGGAGGAGACTCACTGGATATTTTTTCAGTTCTGCACATGCCGGGGTTTGCAAATCCAGCCAAATTTACCTTTTCAACCTCCCCCCCTTCCCTTTCGGCATTCTTCCTCCACTCCCCCTTAAAAAAAGTAAACCTCACTTGTCTTTGATTCAAGTTTAAAAGTCTGAAAATTGGCCTCAAGAAATGTGCTCTCCCCAAGGGGTGGAGAGAGAAAGGGAGGAGAAATCCTGTGGAAACCTGAGTCCCCAAATGATTCCAAACATCTCTCCCAGTGGGAGGTGCAGGCAAGAAATGAAATCAGAGACCTCCACCTAGGAGAGGAGAGCATTCCAGTAAACTCAGCCTGCCTCGCAAGGCCCCATTATTTGTCTTAATGCTATGATTGTTGTCATTAATAACACATTACCGAACCGGCTGCATTGTATCCGACGGTTTGCAGCTAAAATGAATCTGAGCTTTCCCCCATTAACACAGACTGGGCCTCCCTCGCTAAGTACAAGAAAATAACCTCACCGTAAGAGACACCTCCCTGGCTACGAGAGAGATCTAGCAACTGGATTAGACTCATTATGTACCTCGCGGCCACCACCACTACCACCAGCATCAACAAGCACAGGCAATTAGTCTGCAAAGTCCTCTTCCTCTCCTGAGTCAGAGGGAAGAAGGTCACCAGTCTGGGGTGAGTGAGAATCGGTCCTCACTCCGCCCAAAATACCCAAACAAAAACAATGTCCAAGTCACATCCCACACCCGGAGCTCAGCCCACAGCTCGCCGATGAAAGAGCCACAAAGCTGGAAGCTAGAGCCTCCGGGGTGTCCGGGGTAAAGGATTAGCAAAGCCCCCAGCTCCTTCCCTGGTAGGGGGCTGGGAGACAGAGGTGCAGAAACCAGCTGCCCCCACCACTTCCCAGTACACCTCTCCGGGCATTCTCCCAAATCCCGGTCAATCTTGCCCCCGGGAATCCGAGTGCCAGGAGAGTGTGGGGGCCAGTGGGGCCTCCAGAGGGGCGAAAGGAAGGGGGGCCTGGCTGCCCCCGGGCCAAGAAGACAAAGAAGAACGCGGAGTTTGCAGGAGACAGTGAATGGGGAGTAACTTTGCAGGGAGTTGGGGAGAGGGGCAGAGAGAAGGGGGTGCAGAGCAAGGGGAGAAGTTTGAGAGAGGGAGGAGTTGTGCATGGCAAGGAGGTCTGCGCAAGGGGCAGAGAGGATTTTCCTCGAAGAAGAAGCATGGAGAGTTGGGGCGTGCGGTGGGGGCCGGGCGGACTAGCTGCCTACCTGCATGGTGACGACCCCCAGCTCCTCGGCTGCTAACCTCCGCATCTGGCTGGCCAGCACTTGCGCCTCATCCAGGATGGAGAAGTCGGCGTCGGCCGCGCCGCCCAGCCGCCAGAGCAGGGCCAGGCAGAGCAGCCAGAGCGGCGGCGGCGGCCCCCGGCCCCGGGCTCGGCCACCGGCCCCGGCCATGGAGGGCGCACCACGGCCCCGACCGGGGCAGCAGCAGCAGCAGCAGGCTCTGGAGGCCAGCGGAGACGCCGCCTCCTCCGGCTGGGGCTCCCCGCCAGCCCCCGGGGCCATGCTAGGCTGCCTCTCCCGCCTCTAGGCTCCGGCTTCGGGAAGGGAGCGGGTGTGGGCTGGGCTAGGGGAGTGCAGAGGACGCCCCGGTCCCCCTCAGCGCTCTCACTCCGGACTCCCCGCGAAACTTTGTGCGGGCCACTTCCCGGCGCCCGCCGAGGGCTCCCGGGAGGCGGGCGGCCACGGAGCAAGCCCTGCTACGGGGCGGGAGGTTCGACTGCCGGCATCGCGCGGGCTCCGGACCGCCAGGGCTCGGGGGCTGGGGTGCGCAGGCTCGGGGAGCTGGGAGCCCGGGGCCGGGGCTGCGCGGGGCCCCGGCTCTGCCTGCTAGCCCGTCCGATCGTCCGTCCGTCCGTCGGGCCGAGGCGGCGGCCGCTTCTGCTTCTTCCTGTCCGCAGCCCGGCTGCAGAGCCCGGACGCTGAGAGGAGCCCCCGGTGGCGGTGGTGGCGAAGGGCGGACTGCGGGGACGGCCCCGGAGGAGGGGCGGCGGCGGGCGAGCAGGGGGCCGGGGCTGCGAGCTAGCCCGAGAGAGCTGGAGAGGAGGAGGGAAGTCACGGCGGCGGCAGGAGAAGGAAAAGGAGGAGGAGAAAAAGGGAAAGGAAGAGAAGGGCGGGGGCGAGGGCGGGGGCTGTGGAGCCCGTGGCTTGGGGAAAGGGAGGTGTCTGGTGCCACCCAGCTGCGCCGGGGCTCGGTGCACTTCCAAACTCAGCCAAGAGACCGGAGAGAGAAGAGAGAGAGAGAGAGAGAGAGGCGGGGAAATTCCCCGACTCACTTGCCGCCGCGTCCCTCCCGATCCTCTCCTTCCTTCTCCTCGCAACATCAGCAGCAATCCCTGGAGAATCCGCGTCCCTCCCTCTCATCCCCTCTGGTCTAGATAGGAAAGGTTCAGGCCCCTTATCTTCAGGGTCCCACACCAGGGCCGAGCCTCAGGGTGTCCGCCGGTTTCTTCTCATTCCTCCGTCCCCAGCAAACGAGACCAGCCAGGAGGTATCCTGTCCGCGATTCTGACTCTAGATTTCTTGTACCTTTCCCTTACTGGGGCCCAAGGAAGGCAGAGGATGTGTTGAGTATTGCGGATTTGGAAGGAAAAAGGACGGTCACTCATACTTTGACTTTCCCCCCAACTTCCTCCTCCTTCCCTGCCCCACTCTTTTAAAAGCTCTCTCTAATCTAGGTTGTTCCGTTTGGGAAAAGAGGCGGTTTGGCCCAGAGGTTAGAATCGGCCTCTTAGTCAAAGCCCTTCGGCTTCTAATATTGTCTTCGTGACCCAGGGCAAGTCCCCGAACCCTCAGTGACAGAGAGGGTGCTAACCTTCGTGGGCTACCTGGAATTTCCTATCATTGGAGTTCCCTGTCCCAAGGAAATCTTAGGGGCCAGTCTCGACCCCTCTGGAAATCTGCAGCAGCACAGCCTGGTTTTGTGCAGAGTGTACATTAATGGAATCAATAAATGCTTAATGCTTTAATGCCTAACTGAGAGCAGCTCAAAGGATGCGTGTCTGACTTATAGTCCTGTCCTGCCTACCCACTGTAATGTAGACCAGATCTGGCTTCATTCAGTAAGAAGTGGGAGCTCCAGTTGGAGACTCAGCACTCTGGGAGGCATGAAACTGACTTTCTGATTGGGTAGGGCATTCCCCACACTTTACATACCTCTAAGTGGCATTGTCCCTGCATAGATCAGACCAGCCTTTGGTACCCAAGTTGCCAAGGCAAGGTTTTCTGGAACAGCAATAAAAAATGGTCAAATTCTACATGTCTTCACCGCTAAGAGAAGCAGTACCCTCCCCTGTGAGGATACCATAAGCATCAACAAAAAAAAGTGACAAAAAAACAAAAACAAATAAGTGCCTTGAAAAGAGTGTTTTTCCAAATAGTATGGTTTTTTGGGGGGGCGGGACTGGGCCTGCAATTTTATTGGCATAGCAAGCTTTCAGTAGGGTACTTCCCTCTATCAATGCATTGACAGCACTGACTTTGCAACTTTGAGTCTTAAGAGACCCAACTTATGTTGAATCTTAAGAGTCGACTTAAAAGTTGCTGGTAGTTGTTGAAAGATTAATCAGCCACCCGTGACTACACAGTTACGTATCAGAGGCGCGACTCTAACCCAGGTCTTTTTCGAAAGGAGTTTTTGTTACGCTACCACATTTGGTGGCATGAGGCTGTTGATACATGATATCCATGATACTGATAAAAAAAATGCTGTTCTGAAACCATAGGACATCCCAAATGAGCTGAAGATGCACATTTCCACCTTCTGCTCTAGAACGTCTTGGTTTGAAGCTTTACAACGATTCTAGAGACTTGAGAAATAATAGTAAGAGTTTAGAAACATCTTTATGTGCCCTATCTCATCAGTCAACAAACATTTATTAAGCACCTATGATGTGATACATAATGAGAAAACAGGACTCATTGGGGAAAAAAAAACAACAACCTGATGTTGGGAATGATTGAAGGCAAAAGGAGAAGGGGACAGCAGAGGTTGAGATGGAGAGCTAAAGTCATGGAAACAACAAACATGAGCTTGGACAGACTTTCAAAAGGTAGTGGAGGGTAGAAGGGCCTGGTGTGCTATGGTCCCTGGGGTGAAGGAGAGTCAGAGAGGACTGAACAACAAGAATGTGCCAGACCCAGGAGAGGCTGGAGGGATTTAGTCAGTGCATAAAAGTATCTTTGATCTCAGTGTGAGAGGTCCATCTAGTGAACCCATGATTGCCAGCTTGTCCTGTGTCCATGTCCTCCAACAAGTTTGCCACAGAGGTTCCATCAATGTGCTTTCCTCATGTTTTCCTCACCAATGAAACCTTCCAACTATTCATCTGACAATACTTTATTCTCGTCATCTGCCCAGACCATCCCCTCTTCCTAGAGCAATTGCTAGATGGTATCTCTTACTCCTGCTCTTCTTTGGAATTCCTTATGGTTAAATGGTACTCATTTTTACTTTTTCCTTGACAATTGTATTTCATGCTTTCCTGACATATAGCAACAATGATAATACCCAAATACTGAAATGATGGAGCATTGCTTTTATGAGAAGCTTGACATCAGGCTAGGAGTTTTATAATGTTCCCAAATCAATCCAGCCTGCTCTCCTCTTGGGCAGCTTGGGGGCCATTCTCCAGTCATCCTGATGAATATCTGGCCACTCAACCCATATGACTCTGGAGGAGAAAGTGAGGCTGGTGACTTTGCACAGCCCTCCCTCACTGAAACTGAAGTCAACTGCAAGGCATATCATCATCTCCCTGATGGCATGGTCCTCTTTGAGAATGAAGGACAAACACAAAAAGAACAGCAACAACAAGTGTCTGCTCGTATTCTCAATGTTAGATACACATACTATTGGAATGCTCTTTAGAGTCCCCATACAAATGCATGTTGAAATCTGTACAATAGACATTACTCATCCACTTGGTCTTTCTTCGCTGATGGCCAGACCAAACTCCTTTGAGTAATTATGGATCTCTTGCTCTGTGATATTCTGAGGCTTTATGTAATCAGCACAATGCCATCTGCCTGAAGGAGCATCTGGAGGACCTCGCCACCCACCGGGAATCCCTCTTCAATTCGTACTCTGCACTGGATCCTCCTCATTGAAGTGACTAATGCCTTTGACTAGTATACATCTCCCCATTCTGCTGGCCCCATCTTTGTTATCAGCAGGTCATTGAACAGGATTATTTCTATTGTTATATCTTCCAAAGAAATATGGGTGATTTTGATGTAAGAATGTTCCACAGGTCCCTTGTTGGATAAGAGCCTGAAAGGTAGTTTTGGTTCTAATAAATCAATGCTTTCTTGTAACCCACAAGCAATTGCACAGTGCAATCTTATATTCTCTACACTGTGAACTGGTTGATTATCACTTGTGAAAGCTCCTTAAAATGTCCTCAATTTATATATAGATTACTATCACAAAGATTTTGTATAATGGAAGAATAGGTATATGGTTAGGAAGTTACTGGTGTTCTCTTGGCCACCTTTTTCAGTATTAATAATGCTATCTGAGGTTGTCCCCCCATGCTTTTAGTCTTTTCCCCTACCCTGTATTTCAGTTCTTAAGGTTCTCCCCACTATATGGCTTTCGGTATGGAGCTCTGCTTTATATTCTTGTTCCAATATGTCTGCCTCCCTCATTTTTGTTTTCTTTTGTATCATTTCTACCATATTGTCTCCAGCAGCACCTAGGGTGACATTAGGACACAAGTTTTGTTGTTCTATTATCCTTGATGAGGGAAACAGTTTGTTCAAATAGTTTTGCAAATCTTTTCCATTTTTCTTCTGTTTGTACTTCTCTTTCCATCTTTATCCAGTAATGCCCTTGGGATGGCTTGGCTTTGTTCAATATCTTGCCAAGTTTTCTTTAAGCTGGTTTTCCTCTCCACTGCTTCTCTCTGTTTTATGAAATGATAATAGTCATAATTGTCAATCACCCTTTTGGGTAGATGTTATAAAGACAAGTACATATCTGAACCTAGTATTATCTTTGGCAGCTATCTCTCCCCATCTGGCAAGTCAAATACTTACTGATTAAGGGGCTTTGGGGGGCCTTTAGTTCTCTGTGTTGTGGCATTTAATTTACATTTGTTGAACTCCTGGATAAAAGTATCATAGTCAGTGTTGGTGCTGTTTCTGTTGTCCATTTCCTAGTTTTGATTTTCAATTTCTGTTTAAATAGTTCAAGGTTAAGTTGTTTCAATTATATAACTTATTCTCATTATTCTTCATGTTTTTAAAATTAATTTTGATCTTAGTTCTGATGAGTTGATAATATAACTGTACACAGATTCAGGGATGATTCCCCTATCAATAATAAGTTTTTCCTATCTATAAAAATATAATCTTTGTACTTCATGGTATATTTGGTTCTCACCATATCCAATACCTACCAAATCTTTGTTCTGAATATTTGGAATATATGGAGTCTTTAGGCTTCTGTGCAGTCTACAGGTCTTTATTTCTTCTTTATCAATCATGCTTGACCAAAGATTTCTTCCCTCCCTCAGTTTTTCCTACTCGTGCATTGAAGTCACCGGATATCAGAGTGTTGTATTGATTTCTTATGGAGAGCCTTATCATTATTGTTTCTAGAATTTCTTTAACATTTCATCCTCAGCCACTGATACTGGTGCATAAGCTGCAACCATTTTCATGGTGATATTTTTACAAATACTTCTCATTGGTATTGTGATATGCAATAACCAAATATCCCATGAAATAATGTTTCTTGTTACCTCTGACCATTCAATAAAATCTATTCTGCTATCCCTTTTCTTAGCTCCTCCAAGTAGAATATGTGAACTGTCCTTCCATTTACCTGCAACTGCCATCTTTCCTCTGATTGAATTTATAACAAGAATATGAAAATGGATATGACTTAGCTTCTCTAGCAATATGGCCACTTAGTAGTCAGTCATTGGACAAGGTTCTCTCATTGGGAGTGCCATCAGTCAAATTCAAGTTTGTTGACAGGTCTAAATGCTATATGCTTCTTATTACCCTCAGCTTCTTTCTCCACCATGATGGTGACAACCATCATTGCAGAATCAGGAGACCGTACAAGACTGATGAACATTTTCTATTTTATTTTTTATGGGTTACCATGGCAAAAAACATGAAATAAAAATTATACTAGGTTGCCAAGAGAACAGTAATTGTGCCCCTCCATAATTAACTAAGTCAGTCCTGGTGGGGGGGAAGACTTGATCTGTTTCTGGGGTCAAAGCCTTTCTATCATAGCAGAACATGCCAGACCTCGTATTTTACTGACATAGCCTTCGAGAACCCAGGATTACTTCCACACCATGGTGAGACATTGGAGGAAGCTCTGGGGATAAAAAGTCAAAAAATTTATGCTCCATGAGGAAAACACTGTCACTCTTTTATATATGAGGAAACTGAGGCCCAGAGAATTGAAGGGACTTTTCTATAAGATCATTTGGAGTCAGGACAGTCCTGGGTTCAAATCCTGCCTCCTATTCTTACTAACTGTGACCACTTCATCTCTCAAAACTTCAGTTTTCCCATCTGTAAGATGGGAGAATTAACATTTGTGGTACAGGGTTGTTGGGAAGATCAATGAGATAGTAGAGAGAGGATTCTGTAAATGTCTATACTGATGTTAAAGCCATCTCTTATCAAGTCTCATTTCCCTCCCAAAGGATTGCTCTGGATCACAAGCATTCAGCTGGAAGGGACCTCAGTGGCCTTCTAATCCAACCCTCTTATGTTACAGATGAGGAAACTGAGGTTGAAGGAGATGAATAATTTGTTCAAGGTCACGGGAGTTAGGATTTGAACCCAGGTCCTCTGCCTAAAAAGTCAGTGCTCTCTCCACTGTATTAAACTGGTTCAGTCAGGTAATAAACAGTTAGGTTCGCCAATGTAACTTGGTACTCAGAAACAGAAAAATACCACAACCCCAACTCTTAGAGCTGTTCAGACCTTCATTCATTTGTTCAACAAGCATTAATTACACGTGCTCTGATTTAATTGACAATTTCAAAGCAGGGAAAAAAAAATCAACTTGGAGGGCACTGAATCCAACTCCCTAATTTTGCAAAAGAGGAAATAGACCAGGGAAGTTAAGTAACTTACCTAAGGTCATGGGGCAGGAATGATAGGGCTGGGGCGTGAATCCCCAGGCCTCTGACTCCTAACCCAATGTGCCTTTCCACTGCTCCCTCTCCTCCGCTGAATGTCGACACTATTTCTCATCAGAGCCTGCTGGTTACCCTGGGCCTTGGAAGGAGAAGCCAGAGGACCATAAGTTCTTTCATCTCTGATTAAGCCAGAAAGGCTCTGGTTATGGTCACACTATAGGTTTTATGCCTTGCTCAGTGACTAAGTTCAGAAACTCTTCATCTTCAGAAGGATGGCTGAAAGGTGACTATGAAGATTAACTATGGGGGGGGAAGGGTAGAGGGGGCTGTGATGTGCTTTGGTGGAGGGACTGACTTCACTGACTAGATCACAAATGTCTAAAGTTTGGAAGGATGGTAAAACTAGCTGAAAATGTAATTGAATGAGACTCTTTACCTCCATCCCACCCTTATGAGAAATGGTGAGGATTTACAAGGTGGAGAGAGTAGCAGATTGCTTTACTCTGGGATGTCTGAGTGAGTGAGGGAATGACTCTGAGGGAATTCTGAGGGAATGATTCATTCCCTCACTCATTATGCAGTGTGTTTAGTTAGGCCCTGGAGAGATAGAAGCACAAATAAGAAATAAGATCTTTATCCTTAAGGACCTTAAATATTGCCAGGAGATAAATAATACTCTCCTAACTTCCTAAATGCCATAGCACAAATAGCACTCCTCCTGGCTACTTCACCTGCCCCAACACTCACTCAAAGGCTGAGAGTCCTCTGGGGAAGCTCCTTCACCAATCCAGCCTCGAACACCTACTAGCTCTGTCACCTTGGGCAAACCACTGAAACTCTGCCTCAGTTTCCTCAACTGTAAAGTGGAGATAATAATAGCACTTTCCTTCCCAGATTGTTGTGAGGGTCAAATGAGATATTTGTAAAGTGTCAACACAGTGCCCGGCACATAGTAGGCACGATATGAATACCAGATATGAATAATAATTACTATCCTTACTGTTGTTATGAGACACAAATTTTAGATGTAGTCTCTGCCCTCAGGGAGCTGACAATCACAGAGTCGCCAAATTTTTTGATTTTGAGAAACCTCAGACTACTATTGGCTAGCATTTATATAATGCCTACTATGTGCTAAGAGTTTTAGAAATATTATTTCATTTGCTTCTCACAGCAACCCTGAGATGGAGGTGCCATTAATATCCCTATTTTCCAGTTGCTTCCGAGGGCCCATACCTCACTAAGAGTCCCCACCACAACATCTCTACCACAAGGAGGAGCCTGCAGACCTGGAGGGAGGGGGAATCCCCTATGTCTTAAACTAATCAATTTCCCTTTTGCATAGTTCTGATACTTGCTCCCCTTACACCAAGACCAAACTTGCCTCTTGAAATTAACAGCAAGTGCTCCCACTTCTGCCCTTTGAGGCCAAGATGGTCTTCCCGCACAAGAGAGTCTCTCAAATAGTTTATTTGTTTAAGCTATCGTATTCTTCTTAAGTTTTTTCTTCACTGGGCTGAATATTCCCAGTTTCTTCACAAACCTCTCAGGGCTCTTCGCCAGCCTGATTGCCGTCTTCTGGACAGACAAGATATACAGGCATGAAAAGTTAAATGTGAATAAAATATTTAATGAACATTTCAAGACAGTAATTGGGGAGCTGTTACAAGCCAACATATCACTCATTGGCAAATGCATTGGGCAGAATATAATTAGAATTATGGAGTAATGAACAAGTTAAAAGTTTGGGAGGACTGTAGACAGACAATGGGGTTTCTGGGGTTTCTGTCCTGTTAATGACATCTGCCTTACATGTCCACAAATCAGGGTATGAATGAGCCAGAAGTGAGAGAAGTAGACCACAAAACAGGACACGGTGAGACGCAGCTGTGCAGTAACGCAAATATTACCGCTTGAAGCCAGAAGACCCAGAGTTCAAGTTTACCACATAGCAGCTGTATCACCCTGGGCAAGTGAGTTAATCCATTCAAGTGTGTTTCTTCATCTGTAATTGGGGATGGGAATACACTTTCCAGCTTCTCAATTGTGAGACTCATCTTTATTCTGGTATAATGGAAGAAGCCCTTTGTGTCTTTGGTCTCCCAGGGTCTGGGTTCAGATCTCAGCTCTTGTTCCTTTTTACCTGTGTGAGCTTGATGAAGTCCCATTTCCTCTCTCTGAGGGACTTTTTCAGTCTAACTCTCCTCCACTTACTCAGTGTTCTAGCCAAAGTGAACTATTTTCTACCCTCTCCCCTCCTCCCTCATGTTTCCCTCTGGCTCCTCCCCCTACCTCTGCTCAGACTTGCAGTGGATCCTATGATCTGGCTCCTGATGGGACTCTAGGCTGTGGGTGAACACCACAGATGTACAGTATCTGTGGTGGAGTTTGAACCCAACTCCTGCTCCAGAAGGAGGAATGATGGAGAGTTCCAGTACAGACAGATGTCAGAACAAGGAGCAACATGCCAATACCAAGAAACATGTAGATGCATTTTTGACTTCAAAGAGCCATAGGCAGGAAGTATTGTCAGAGACAGGAGCAGGGTCAAAATCGGAGACTCACAACAAGATCCAAGTGGAGAGGGAGGTTGGGTTCTGATGAGACTTGGAGTCTGCGTTTCAGGCTACAAGAATCTGGTCAGTGAGACAGTTGAAGTAGTAAGCTGGACTAAGAATCTGATTTTAATTTGTTACACTCAAAGGCACATGAAAGTTTTAAGTATTGCCAATAAATGGTTACCCCATTTTCCATCTCTCTCAAACTCCAGCAGCTGGGAATTCAGCTGTGTAGTCAACCTCATTCAGATTCCTTTAAAAAAGTTTATCGATATCATTTTTTCCTTATCACTTTGATTCCACAATATATCCCTCTCTATTCCCCTTCTAAAGGGAGGCATATCTTAAAATGAGAAAAAAAGGGAAAAAAATCATTGTCGAAACTACCAAGGTTAGCAACAGATGCAGCGTCCCACAGCCACAGCCCCCTAATTCTACAGGGATGTGAGGGAGGTATATTTCATCTCTATTTTTTGTTTGTTTGGTTTATTTTTTGCCATCCTCCTTACATTGTTGCAGTCATTGTGTGTAATGTTTTCCTACTTGTGGTTACTTCACTTTGTATCAGTTCATACTAGCCTTCCCATAACTCCCTGTGTTCTTCATATTCACACTGATATTTACAAATAATTATGCCTTTTGTCTTTATACTGAAAATGCTTAGCTCAGTGCCTAGAACATAAGCACCTGATAAATCTTTACTGGCTGACTGAATAATATTCCATTATATCGAGATGCCACAATTTGTCTAGCCATACCTAATCCATGGTCATAGGTCCAATTCTTTGCTGATAGAAGAAGTGTTTTGCCCAAAGCATGGTGCATAGATGCTATCATAAATATTTTGTTATTTATGGGACCTTTCTTTATATCTTTGGTATCTTATATGCTGAGTCAAAGAATATCTGAATCACTTACCGTAGTTCCAAATTGCTTTCTAGGATGGTTAGACCAATTCACAGTTCCACCAACAGTGTACAGGCATACCTTATTTTATTGTACTTTGCAGATACTGGTGTGTTTTTTTTGGGGGGGGGTTGTCTTTTGTTTTTTTTTTTTGTTTTGTTTCTTTACAAATTGAAGGTTTGAGGCAACCTGTATTAGCACCACTTTTTGAATAGCATGCACTCACATCATGTCTTTGTATTGCATTTTGGTCATTTTCTCAATATTTTAAACTTTTTCATTATTATTATATCTGTTACAGTGATCTGTGATCAGTGATCTTTGATGTTACTGTAATTGTCTTGGAATGGCACAAACCAGGCCCACATAAGACAGCAAATTTAATCAATAAACATTGTGTGTGTTCTAACTGCTTTAGCAACTGACCATTCTATCTCCCTCTCCTCAGGCCTCCTTATTCCCAAAGACACAATAATATTGAAACTAAGCCAATCTTACAGTGGTCTCTAAGTGCTGCAGTGAATGAAAGAATCAATTGATGTAGCAAACTTCATTGTTGCCTTGTTTTAAGAAATCGCCATAACTAGCCCAACCTTCAGCAATCACCACCCTGATCAGTGAGCTTCCATCAACACCAAGGCAAGACTCACCAGCAAAAAAGATTATGACTTTCTGCGGACTTAGATGATGGTTAAAATTTTTTCATCAATAAAGTATTTTTTAAAATTAAGCTATGTACATTTTTTACATAATTCTATTGCATGCTTAATAGACTACAGTATAGTGTAAACATAACTTTAACAAATGCAGTGGGAAAGCAAAAAGGTCTCGTGGCTCACTTTAATGTGATATTAGCTTTGTTGTGTTATTCACTTTGTTGTAGTGCTCTGGAACTGAGCACACAATATTGCCAAAGCAGGACTGTGTTAGTTTGCCTGTCTTTCTACATCTGCTCTAAGATCACATATTCTCATCTTTATTCATTTTGACAGTTATCAGAGTATGAGATGAAACCTCACTTTTGTGCTGATTTGTGTTTTCTGTTTTTATTAGAGCAATTTTTTTCATATTGTTTCTAAAAGTTTGCAACTTTTCTTTTGCTCCTAACAAAATTCTATTTTTGTTCTAACATTTCTATTTGTTCCTAATATTTGACTACTTTTCCATTGAGTTGTGGTTCTTGGTCCTATATAATCATTTAGGTCTTTATATAGCTTGTACATTAGACCCTTAGGAAATGTGACATGAAATTTCCCCTCCCTCCCATCAATTACTTTCTCATCCTTATTAAATTTATTTTGTTCATGCAAAAACTTTACAATTCATATAGTCAAAATTGATCTATTTTAATTTTGTGATTATCTCTATACCTTCTCTCCTGACCCATAGCTGCAAAAATTTTCTGATCTGGTTCTCTTCTATTTTTTTAAAATAGCGTGACCTTTTAAATTCAGATCATATTTCCCTTCAAGCTTTGTGACGTATGGTGTAAGATGTTAGTCTAAACTAATTTCTGTTTGTCAGATTTCCAAACTGTTCTTGTCAAATAAGGAGCTCTCCAAGTTATTTATGTTCTTGGGTTTATCGTACACTGGGTTATTGACTTCAGTTGTTTCTAATTCTTCATCCAGGTGGTTCCACTGAGCTACTTTTCTATTTTTTAAAGTTTTTTTTAAATGATTACTCATTTTATAACCAATAGAAACAATTAGGTTTTCAAGAATGTATAAAAAGATTGTCTATATCCCATGAACCTTGATCAGGTAAGAACTCCTCATTAATTAAGTTAAGAGGTGAACAATGAGGTCGATTAACCAAACAAGCCAATCATACCCCAGAGACTTTAAGTAATGGCAGGAATATCTTTCTTTATACAGATCTATCCATTTATCTATAATCCTTTCATTCATCTCTCTCGCCATCTAGCCATCATATCTATCCATGCTTACCTCCCCCTCCCCAAGCACGTGTGTGCGTGTGTGTGTGTGTCCACATATAGTGTGTGCTATAGTAGATAGAGTGCTAAACTTGAAGTCAGAAGAACCTGGGTTTGAATTGTGACACATACACTTACTAGCTTTGTAGCCCTTGGCAAATTGCTTAAGCACTCTCAATTTTAGTTTCCACATCTGTAAAATGGGAATAAAATAGGAATAAGAGATGATTCTTATTCAGGCACGAACAGTGCTCTGGGGTCCCTTCCACATCTTATATTTTACTTTCTTACATTATTTTGTAGGTAAGGCAAAGAAAAAAAAACAAACATCCATTAAGCACTTACTGTGTGCTAGGCACTGTACTAAGAGGTGGGGATACAAATCCAAGCAAAAAGAAAGGTGGTTCTGCCCTCTAGGACCTTACATTCTAGCCAGGAGAGAGATACATGAAAGGGAACAGAGAAAAGAAGGCGGGTGGTAGAGAAGATGGAAGAGTCTGAAGCCCATCTGGAAAGACGACGAAGCATGGTGGGCCTGGGCCCATTCCCAAAACAAGGGCCACCCAAAAGGAACTTGCCAGTAGGAAGAGAGGGTTGGAATGGCAGAGGGATGTTCTGGGGTAAAAAGACCCCAGCCCTGAGAGAAGTTTTGGGGTGAGAGGTTAGCTGAATCATTGCAGCCATAACCCGGGGGAGCAATACAGTGCTTAGTGCGATCAGCTCTTTATTCATTTATTCTCCATGGGCTCAAGTTTGTCTCCCTTGGTAGAAGGAGACCTTAATGTGCCATGTGCCTTGAAGTGCATAGGATGGACATTTGAAATATCTGAGCCCCTCCAATCTTCCTGATGATAGAGTCAACACCTAAAAGCGCTCACACACTGTTGGATCCCTTACCGCAAAGAAGAATACTATGCCATGAGTGGGGGAAAAGGTTTGAGAGCCACCAGTTTGGGAGATAGACACTGTCTTAGTATCTAGAAATATGACAGACATGAGAGAGTGCAGCCTCTTTGTGCTGGTGGTGGTGGTGGTCCTTCATTTTCAAAGAGGATTGACGGTATCGTGGGTGGTGACTTGACTTGCTCCTGAATCGGATTTAAGGAAAGCAGAGCTACACAGGAGTCTGCCTCATTCTCTCTTCTGGAGTCACTAAAGTCCACAGAGAAGGGAATTGAGCCCCTAAGAGGTGGAATGATAGGGTTATGGTCATAGAGGAGGTGGGAGAGCTGGGATTCTGGAGATGGAAAGGGATAATAAACAAGACAGAAAA
>CM053626.1:324119078-324135426 GCA_028646595.1 Phalanger gymnotis | reverse complement strand
GAGTAGGTCCAGTGTTTAATGAAACCATCCCAAGTGGGGTGAAGCATGTATTGCCCCTTCTCCCTCCCCCTATTATGGGTTGCACTGTATTCTTGACTACGATATTGAGGAGATTTGCCAGTTGCTGCTTTTGAGGTTAAGGTTCAAACTTTATTCATCCATAAGTGAAGAAAAGCCTGTACCTTTGGAACCACACCAGATGGATTTAGATTATAATTTCTAAAAGAAAATCTTATTTTGTTTTCTTGCCACTCCTGGTCTAATCTATTGAGCCAAGATGTGCAGTTTATTATGGTTCATAAAACACAGCTGATGAACCTGGTGTGTTGAGAAGAAAGGTTAACAGGAGTGGTGCTGGCAGATGAAAGTTTACAAAATGATTCTGATCATTTTCAAGAGAGCTTGGGATGGACAGCCAACTTCATTAAGAAGCTTGGTGGGAGGGAGACATGATACCATAGGGACCAGTTGGGGAATCCCCTTTATCTGTGTTTTGCATATGAGAAACCCCAGAGCCAGAGGATGGGGCTTTAATATATTAATATTAAAAATCATGGGAAGAAGTCTTATTGAGGACTCCGGTATTAATAGAGATTTTACCAGGAAACTATTGGTTTGCAGTTTCCAATTTTTTAAATATCTAGGGACTCTCATTCATCTTCCCAAAATCCTAATTCTTATAGATTCATTAGTGTTGAACCAATGCTTTTCTCATGTCTCAGTTCTTTGTATATGCGTTCTTTTCTGATGTATTAAACAAAAAAAATATCTTCACAAAAAATAGCACCTGCCTTCCAGAGTTGTGAGGATCAAATGAGCTCATATTTATAAAGTGCTTAGCTTGGTGCCTAGCACATAGTAGGCACTATGTAAATCCTAGCTACTGCTACTATTGTGTTATGATGGATCTGAGGCAGTGATCTTTCCTAGACAGAGATTTGATCGCAGGGCCTCAATACCTCCCAGCAGGCAATGCTTCTGTCAGACAAGGATTCTCTGTGTGAAGGTCTTCATTCTCCATCCCCATCCCTTTGTATCTGTAACAGTAAGGCAAGATTTGTGACCTGGAGGATGACCACCAACATGCCTGTATCATTTGGAATCACAAAGTATGTAAAACTCTCTAGGTAGAAGGCAGAGGAAGCATAACATTTATTTAGACACCAGAGGATCAGATCCCAAGACTAATAACTCCAATTTGATATAGCAGTAATTACATTCCAAAACTAGTAAGCCCACCTCAATGTAGCAACAAGGAAATTATAACACAGTATTATAGCAAGGAACCAAGTCATCCTGTAACCTTCCCCCCTGCTAGGGCCTTCCCATAAACAATCACTCAGGAATCCTAACTGTCTGCTTGCCTTCATTCTCTCCTCCCTCAGTTCTCTGGTCTCCAAAGCTCCCTGGTTTCCACTCTTCGCTCAGCATTGTCTTCTGCAGCTCTGTCAACTCCCAGTTTTTACTCCTTCTCCTTGGGCTGAATTCTTAATTCTGGCTTTTCTTCTGATTCCTGAAATCTGAATTCTCAGTTCTTAATGGCCATCTTCTGGGGGTATATATTCTTTTTAGAGCCCAAGGGCTTCACACCCAATCAGTAAAAAGGCATGGGCCTGAGACTTAATGCCTTATAAGTAAAGGGATTAGACCTACCTACAAACAAACCTTTAATTAAGCTTCCCTTAATTGGCTCCAGCTGAGGTCTATTGAGTGGGTGGGAAAGGTCTTTAATCCCTGATTGGCAGCACAAAGGTATGGGCCTGCCTCCAATCAAGCTTCCTTTTCTTGGCCCCACCTGAGGCCTATTGAATAGACATGGAAGATCTTTCACTTACTGATTGGCCTCGAAGTGTCACCCAAACATGTGGAGCTGGAGGGTTTAGGGAGGGATCTTTTCTTGGCTTGGGACCAGCCAGTTCTTCTGCTGACCTTCTTGCTCCATCATAGTCCATCTCCCAAGCCCCTCCTTTCATTTTTATGCACATACAGTTGTTTTCATTCCCTTTCTTTTCCAGGTTCAAATTCCTTTTGGTAAGATTGTTAACATCCATTCATGCCTACAATGACTTCTGGACAAGATTTCTGAATGTGTATGCCAAGACAGACAGACAGACAGGCAGACAGATAGATACATAGATAGGTTGATAGATATATAGATGGGTGGATAGATACATAGATAGATTTATAGAACAAGCATGTATTGAATGCTTAGTGTGTGCCAGGCACTGTGCCAAGCTATAGCCATACAAATATAAGCAACCCAGATATAAAATGTCACATCATAAGCAAATCGGAGAAATACGGGAGAATTGATCAGTTCTATCCATAGATGAAGAACTCATGACCAAACAAAGGACAGAAAGGATCATAGAAGAGAAAATGGATAATTTTTGTGGTAAAAAAATTAAAAAGTTTTGCACAAACAAATGCAAAACAGATAAGACTAAAAGGGAAATAGTTAACTGGGAACAGTCTATGAAGCAGGTTTCTACTTGACTTCTCATTTTCCATCTCTTTGCCTCTGTCTCTCTCTCTTCTTTCCTTCCTCTGTCTGTTTTTGTCTCTGTGTCTCTCTCGGTCTGTCTCTCTCCCCCTCCCTCTCTCTCTTGTCTCTTATTTCTAATCTTTTACCTAGATCTATCAACTTCACCTCTGCAGCATCCCTTGAACTTGGCCTCTTCTCTCTTCTGACCCTGACTCACCCTGGCTTGGGCCCCCATCCCATCACTCCTGGATTATTGCAATAGCTGCTGGAGGGTCTAGCTGCCTTAGGTATCTCACCACTCCAGTCTACCCCCACTCAGATGCCAAGGTAATTTTTCTAAAGCTCAAGGCTGGTGACATTATGCCTCTACTCAATGGCCTCCAGGATCAGATACAAAATCCTCCATTTAGCCTTCAAGCCCATCCATCAGCTGTCTTTCCATTCTTCTTATACCTTATACCACCCCACCCCCAATGTCATCATCAATGCAGTGACACTGGCCTGTTATTATTCCACAAATAAGACACTCCATCTCTTGACTCCAGGCATTTCTGCTGTTCATCCTCCATGCCTGGGATTCTCTTGTTCCTCATTTTTGCCTCCTGGACCCTCCAGCTTCCTTCTAAGCTGAACTAAAATCTCATAATCTTTGGAAGTCCTTCCTAATTCCTCTTAATTCTAAACCTCCCCTCTGTTAGCTATTTCCTATTTGGGGTTAAGGCTGGTCTTTAAGAGAAAAAAACAAAACTAGAAACTCTGAGAGTCTTTTCTTCTCAGATCTATTTTTTAAACACTATTTTTTGCCTCATTTCTTATCTAGCCTTAATCACTGAATGGGTGCTGCCTTAGTCAAACTGACACCTGTTAAAGACCTTAGCTTGGAAAGGCCAAGGTCCCCCAGCACATCCTGGGCCATCTCCAGTTGTCCTGATCTATATATCTGACCAATGGACCCAGATGACTCCGGAGGAGAAAGTGAGGCTGGTGACTCTGTTCAGCTCTCCATCACTTAAATCCAGTTCACTTGCATGACGTGGCATCACCTCCCTGATGCCATGGTCCTCTTTGAGAATGAAGGAGAAACAGCAGCAGTAGCAGCAGCATTTTCCCATTTACCCTGTATAGATCTTATTGGAACACGATCATTTGCTTGCTGTTTCCTCCATTAGATTTTAAAGTCCTTGAGGGCAGACTATCGTTTGTCTTTCTTTGTAATCCTGCACATAGCAGGGTGCCTGGCACAGAGAAGACACTATTGACTGACTGATAAAGGATTCATTTCCAAGATACACAAGGAACTAATTCAAATTTATAATAATATGACCTATTCCCCACTTGATAAATGGTCTAAGAATGTGAATGGGCAGTTCTCAAGAGAAGAAACACAAACTCTCTCTAGTCATATTTTTTAAAAATGCTACAAATTACCACTAATTAGAAAAATGCAAATGAAAGCAATTTTGAGGTTCTACCATAAACTTGTCACATTGGCAAGGTCAACAAAAATTGATCGATGTTGAAGAAACTGTGGGAAAAGAGGCACTTTGATTCAGGTCGGTGGAGATTTCCATAATGATTCAAACATTATGGGAAGCATTTTGAAATTATGCTTCAAAAGTTATTAAATAGTACATGCCCCTTGACCCAGCTATATCATTGCTAGACCTTTAGGTAACAGGATAACAAGTATTTATTCAGCTTGTACTTTGTGCCAGGCACTGTGCTAAGCCCTGTGGATACAAATGCAAGGAAAAGAAAGGTTGTCTTCAAGGAGCTTATATTCTAATGGGAGAAACAGCACATCAGAGGGAGCTGCAAAGGGAGAAGAGAATGCATTCCATTCCTGCCACTCTTGGCCAAGTTCTGTCTCCTCCAAATGGGAGTCCCTCACCAATGGACTTGCTGGTGGAAGAAGAAGGCTGGAGGGGAGGGATGTTTCAGTGTGAAAAGGTCTCATATGTACCAAAATATTTATAAGCACCTCTTAGTGTTCTGGCAAAAACCTGGAAACTGAGGGGATGGTGTATTGGCAATTAAGGAGGGCTTTTAACACTTATTCAACCAAGTGCCCTTGAAGAGTTTGGCCTTTGTTTCCTCGATTAAATTAGGAGTCCTTGATGACCTCATTGCCTCAAGGGAAAGCCCAGTTTACATGGGTTTGAGTGACATGTTTATGACATCAGAGGCTTTTAGACCAAGTGGATTTAAGTTGCACTTTTGTGACGATTTTAGGTCACGTGGGTGAGTTGCGTGTGTGACTCACCTTTGACCCTGAACAAGATATATAAACCCTGAGGTTGGCGTTCTCCCTTGGGGCTCTTACTCTTGGAGGTGTGTTGATGTGAAGACTCTGGGCCGCTGTAGTTAAGAGCCCTCCAGCTTGTAAACCTGGACATTGGGACTTTGTTAAACCCTCAATAACTATGTATTGAGATTTGAATCAGACAAGGTGTCTGCTGATGTTTGTAATTTGTTTGTATTTGCCCTGAAGTTCAGGGTGCTGGCTTTTCCCCCTGAACTAAGTGAATGGTATTTGTATGCTGGATTGAAATAAGATTAACACCCTTAATGTTACTTTCCTTAGTAAAGCAGATCAAAAGAACCTGCACTGGCAGCGTTCTTGTTGTTGGGCTTGTGTTGGTTTTTCACCCCCACAGCAGCTGCTAGCCAAATTGCTGAAACAGATTCCCATCAACTGGGGAAAAGCTGAATAAGTCATGATGTATAAATGTGATGGAATGCTATTATGCTGTAAGAAATGAGGATATAGGTAAGTTCACAGAGACATGTAAAAACTTGTATGAACTGATGTAAGATGAGCAAAACCAGAAGAATCAATTACACAACAACATCCACAATATAAGAATGAAAAGCTTTGAAAATTTCGGAACTCTGCCTGGCTAAATGATCGGTCATGACCAGAGAGGATCAAGGATAGAGGATGTTTCTGCCTGGTGACAGAGATGACTAAATGCAGAATGGGAAATTTGTTTTTGGACATGCCCAAAGTGGGAATGTTTTACTTGATGGTCCTTCCCTCTTCTCCTAAAGAGCATCTCTTCTCTCTTCCCTTCCCTCTCTTCCCCTCCTCTTATCAATTCATCAATAGGCCCACCAAGGAGAAGTGGGTTGCCTGAGATCACACAATTAGTAAGTTGCAGTCTGGGTTTGAACATGGTCTCCATGATTCTGGTCTGCCTCAAAGCAGTTGTGGTTTCATAGGTTCTAGGGCTGAAGAAAGTGAGACTCAGAGCAGAAACACAACTTCAGTGGAGTAGCAAATAGTAGCACCCAGATTTGAGCTCAGGTCTCCTCAGCTAGATTGAAATTCTAGCTCTGCCATTTACTACTTATGTGACTTTGATCAGACAAGTCACTTCCTTTCACTGGGCTTCATTCTCTCTAGCTAAAATAAGTTGGTGTGTTGTAATCACTCAATCATCAAACGTTTATTAAACACCAACTGTGTGCCAGGAATCAGGCTGGGGAATTAGAAAGAAAACAGTGTGTGCCCTCGATGAGATTGGATTCGATCAGAGGCAGGGCCATTCCATATGCAAAGATACATGTAATAGATACAGGGTGATTTGTGAGTTTGGGATAGGGTGTGGTAGGACGCTAGCAGGTACAGTGGAAAGGGAGCTATATTTGGAGTCAGAGGACCTGGGTTCAGATCTTGGCTTGACATTGTTTGACGTTGATTGGATTATTTAGTTCCTCTTGGCCTGTTTCCTCCTGAGCAGAATGGGAAGGTTGGCCTACATGACCTCCCAGCTCCCTTTGGCTCTATGATTCTATGGTCTAGTGGAGAATCAGTGCCTTCACAATGAATTAAGCCAGAAAAGCCCCACCTTCCACCCCTGTGTTTCCCAATGCCAGCCTTCCATCCCATTCATCATCCTCAGTCCTCAAATAATTCCAGCTTCAGCCAAGGACAAAGGAGGGAGCCAGGCATCTGGCACATTGGCCCCAAACATGGCTGAAAGTAGCTATGAAAAGACCATCCTGTACTCACGAACCCCCCAGTGTGGGTGGGAGAGGAGGAAGAAATCCTCCTGCTCTGACTGCCAGGCCTGGCAAGTCTTTGAAAAGGTTTGCTCTCTCCTGCCTCACCCGGCATCCAGGGCAAGGCCATCTCTAGCTAAAAATAGGAGTCGGAGCTTCAAAGACTGTGAGCACAGGGCTGCTTCAGGGAGGGATGCTGGCAGCCCCAGGAGAGCAGGGACTTTCTGAACTGGGTCCAGTTTTGTGCCTGTTCCTCCTCCCTCTTCAGAGAAGGCCCAGATGGAAATGGTGGGATTTCAGTGGAGATAGATTCTATTAGCAGATCCACAGGTCTTTTTTTTTTCTAAATTCCAGGGATGAAAGCAGGCTGGGGGGCCCAGAGAAGAGGGACACATCTCAGTCAGCCTGGGAAATTACTCAGGGATGCTCTAGCCACTTTGCCTGAGCCACAGATGGGGAGTGGGGCCTGAATATTCATGGGAGGCGTATCGAAAGGAATCTGGACATTCAGGTGATGAGATGGTGCAGTGAGGAAGGAACCCTCTGAAGCCTTCCCAAATTCCCCTCCAAACAACTAGAAAAGCCCCTCACAATTGATCTTGGAGCAGGGAAGCAGTTTAACAGCCTGGCAGTAAAGGCTTGTCTCACTGGGGTGGGAGGAGAGCCAGGTCCTAGAGTAGCAGCAGCCAGCCTCACCGCAGGGGGCCTTTAGCAAGGCTCCAAACCTGGGGCAATCCACCAGCTTAGCCTGACCCTCCTGCAAGCCAGCAGCCCCTGAGACAAGTGAGCAGCATAGCATGGCCCCACCCCAGCCACACCACCCCCAGCACAAGTCACCAGCAAGGTCTTGACCCCATCACTGACCAGTAGTGAAGACCCTTCCCAAAGGGCTGGCCAACATCAAGTCCTTGTCCTGGGGCTCCTAGGCAGAAAGGCCCTGTTTCCACAGCAACTCAGAAGTAAGGCCCCACCCCTGGGGCAGACCAGTAGCTAAACCCTACACCCAGGGGAGGCCAACAGGGAGGTTCCACCACCCAGTACAAGCATGAAGGGAAGCTTACCCTCCAGAAAAAGTAAGCAGCTAAGCCCTAAAGCCCAGTGAAAGCCAGGAGTAAGACTCAGAGTCCAGCACAAAAAGCTTGGGACAATACAGGACCAGAGCCCAACTCTCATATAAAAACATGAAGTCACAAAAAAGAGAAAAATGAGCAAAAAAGAGCTTGATTATAGAAAATTACTATAGTGATAGGGAAGATCAAGGCATAGACTTAGAGGAGGACAATAGTGTTAAAATGGCTACATGTGAAGCCTCAAAGAAAAATGTAATTTGGTTTCAGGCACAAAAAGAATTTCTAGAAGACCTTAAAAAGGATTTTAAAAAGCAAATTAGAGAAGTAGAGGAATAGAAAAAAAAATTGGGAAAAGAAATGAGAGTAATGCAGGAGAATCATGAAAAAAGAATCGATAGCATGGAAAAAGATATACAAAAACTTATGGAGGAAAATAACTCCCTAAAAAATAGAATTGGCCAAATGGAAAAGAAAGTATAAAAGCTCACTGAAGAAGACAATTCCTTAAAAATTAGAATTGAATGAGTAGAAACTAATGATTCTATGAGACATCAGGATACAATAAAACAAAATTGAGAAAAATAAAAAAAATAGAAAATGTGAAATTTCTCATTGGAAAAACAACTGATCTAGAAAATAGATTCAGGAGAGATAATAACAGAATTATTGTACTACCTGAAAGCAATGATCAAAAAAAAAAGTCTAGAAAACATCTTTCAAGAAATTACCAAAGAAAACTGCACTGATGTATTAGAACCAGAGGGCAAAATAGAAATTGAAAGACTCCACTGATCACTGCCTGAAAGTGATCCCCAAAACAAAAACCCCCAGGAGCATCATAGACAAATTCTAGAGCTCATGGGTCAAGGAGAAACTGTTGCAAGTAGCCAGAAAGAAACTCAAATATCATGGAGATACAATCAGCATTACAGAGTATTTGGCAGCTTCCACATTAAAGAACCGGAGAGTTTGGAATATGATATATCAGAAGGCAAAGGAGTTAGGATTACAACCAAGAATCACCTACACAGCAAAATGGAATGTAATCTTTCAGGAGACAAATGGATATTTAATGAAATAGAGGGCTTCCAAGCATTTCTAATTAAAAGATAACAGCTGAATAGAAAATTTGACCTCCAAATACAAGACTCAAGGAATAGGTAAAAAAGAAACAAGAGAAAACAAGAAAATCAATAAGGTTAAACTATTTACATTTCTATATGGCAAGATAATTTAATAATTTATTACTATAAGAGCAATTAGAAGAAGTATATGTAGACAGAAGGAGTGGATATAAGCTGACTTCAATGGGATGGTACCTGTTTCCACAATCTGGCTAGCAGCTGTTGTGGGGGTGTAAGATCCACCAACATCCAGCACCCAGAAAGCTGCCAGCATGCTACAAAAGCACAGGTTCTTTTGATCTGCTTAACCAAGGAAAGCAAGGTTAAGGGGTTGACAAGCTTACTTTAATTCAGCATACAAATATCATTCACTTAGTTCAGGGGAAAAGCCAGCACACTGAACTTCAGAGCAAACACAAACAAATTACAAACATCAACAGACAGACCAAATACGATTCAAATCCCAATACATAGTTACCAGAGTTTAACAAAGTCTCAGCATCCAGGTTACAAGCTGGAGGGCTCCTAGCTACAGCTGCCCAGAGTCTCCACCTCAGCACCACCAGGAGTGAGAACCCCGAGCAAAAGGCTCTGTCTTCTCTTCTTACAGGGTTTCAGACATCATCGAACATCATCTGAATGACCAGAACTTAGGCTGCTATGATTTGCTCTTAAGTTAGCCCCTCCCCTTAGGACCCTGGGAGGTTCACATCCACATAGGTTAGGTTAACACCTAATAGGGATTAGAGTCTGGGGCTTAGCGCTTAGTAAGACTCAATGAAATACACTGAATTACTCAAAGGAAACAAAAGCAAAACTCTTCAAGAGCACTTGGTTGAACTAAGTGCTAAGAGCCCCTTTTGCTTACCAACATAGTACCCCAAAAAACAAAATAAAGGGGTGAGAAAGAAAATTGCATTGCAAAAGATGGATAGGTTAGATTAGGGTAAATTATCCCACATAAAAGACGCATAAAGACCTATCATGATGGAGGGGAAGATGGGAGGGGGTGGCGGGCAAAGTTTAAACCTTACTCTCATCAAAATTAGCTCGAAGAGGGAACATATATACTTAGTTGAGTATAGAAATCTCTCTTACCCTATGAGGAAGTAAAAAGGGACAGGGATAATAGAAGGTAGGAGAAGGAAGAGACTGATAAAAGGGAGGTTATACTGGGGAAGGTGGCGATCAGAAGTAAAACACTTGGGAAGAGAGAAAGAGTTGGGGACTAAGAGAGAGGGGGAGATAAACATGCCAAAAATAGCATGGAGGGAAATACCCAGTTAGTCATCATAACTGTGAATGTGAATGGGATGAACTCTCCTATAAAATGGAAGCAGATAGCAGAGGAGATCAAAAACCAGAATCCTACAATACATTGTTTACAAGAAACAATTAAAGCACAGAGACATGCAGAGTAAAGGTAAGGGGCTCGAGCAGAGTCTATTTTTTCTTTTGATCTGTTCCTTCTTTCACAACTGTGACTAATATGAAACATATTTGACATGATAGCACATGTATAACCTATATCAAACTGCCTACCATTTCTGAAAGAGGGGAGGGGAGGCAGAGAAGGAGAAAAATTTGGAACGCAAAATCTTTTAAATATGAATGCTAAAAATTGTCTTGACGTGTAATTGGGAAAAAAATAAAAACACTGTTAAAAAAGGAACTTCCTAACCATTGGAGATGTCCAAAAATGAAATGGGCTACTCAGGAAGTGGTGGGTTCTCCCTCACTGGCAGTCTTCAAATCATACTGCAAAGGCTGCCAGTCAGGGGTGGCACTGCTCTTTGCTTCTAACTGAGGACTGGTAGTTCTACATACATCCTCTTTTTTTGGCTGCTTGCAGCTTTTGGCTAAAGCAAAGGACCCAGTGGGTGGTCTAGAGTCAAGTCCCCTTCTCCAAGGCTCAAATCCTTCATCTGGAGAAGGAAGCAAGAAATACCATCCAACTTCCCACTGACTCAGAAAGGGATTCTCTCAGGCAACTGTGTGTTCCAGACTGGCTGCCTTTGAAGTAATAAAAAGTCTCCGTGAACTGACTGAGGGCAACCTTCTTTCCCCTGGGAAAGTCTGTCTGGACTGCTGTCCTTAAACAAATACTGTGTTGGAAATTTGGATCATTGGCATCTTCTTGGATGAGGCAACTGGACCCTGATTACCCAATGTTTCTACAGATGGCTGACTTTTTATAGAGAGCCAGTGTGGGAGGGTTGGGGTGGAGGTGGTGGGGAGAGAAGCATTGAATGGGAACCAAGATTTCTGTATTTGAGTTCTGGCTCTGCCACTCACAAATTGTGACTGGCCAAATCATTTTACTTCTCTGAGACTCAGTTTTCTTATCAGGAAAATGGGAATAATAATTATACTCCCTGCCTCACAGGGTTATCATGAGGAATAATTTTCTATAATCAAGCTCTTTTTTGCTCATTTTTCTCTTTTTTTGTGACTTTGTGTTTTTATATGAGAGTTGGGTTCTGGTCCTGTATTGTCCCAAGCTTTTTGTGCTGGACTCTGGGTCTTACTCCTGGCTTTCACTGGGCTTTAGGGCATAGCTGCTTACTTTTTCTGGAGGGTAAGCTTCCCTTCATGCTCGTACTGGGTGGTGGAACCTCCCTGTTGGCCTTTGTTAATCTCTGATAATCTCTGGAATCTCTTTGTTAAACTCTGGTAACTATGTATTGGGATTTGAATCTGTATTTGGTCTGTCTGTTGATGTTTGTAATTTGTATTTGCTCTGAAGTTCAGTGTGCTGGCTTTTCCCCTGAACTAAGTGAATGATATTTGTATGCTGCTTGTAAAGTATGTAAAGTAAGCTTTACATACTTTAAAATGTCATGGAAAGTATGTAAAGTAAGCTTTACATACTTTAAAATGTCACGGAAAAAACAATTATTGTAGACTTTGGAGAAGAAGTCAATTACTGTGCTCAAATCTTGTTACAGTTGCACTGACTGGGTGACTTTGGTGAAATCATTTAACCACTCTGGGTCTCAGTTTCCTTATTTGTAAAATGTGGGGGTTAGATGGCCTATGAGGTTCCTTCCAGCTTTATATCTATGATCCTATTATATTGCTTTTCCACCTCAGTTTTTCTCCATCTACTTTTCTTCTCCCCTTGTTCTCCAACACACACACACACACACACACACACACACACACACACACACACACAGTATGTTGTACAGTGGAAGAACTCTAGCTGTAGACTTGGAGGACCTAGGCTCAATCTCACTTTTGACAATCATTATCTTGTGACTTTAGGCAAGTTGCTTAACATCCTTGGGACTCAGTTTCCTTACTTATAAAATGAAAGGGTTGGATTTCCAAATATAGGATCCTGCAATCCCATTAACTCCAATTTGTAACTGTTGAGGAATCTGGTTCTCAACACTGGCTAGGGACCTTCCAAATTGCTAACTCTATAATAAGTTTATTTGAGAAATCAGGTCACACTCGCTCTTCCCATAGGATGAAGCAGAGCTCCCATCCAGGTCCAGATGGTGAGGGTGTTCCACAGACCTCAGAAGGATGCCTGGAAACAACTCATTGACATTGTTTTTGTTTAATTTGAGCCTTGGAATCCATCTTTTAGTCCACAGCCAAGGATAGAAGAAGCCTTAATGTTTGTATATATGTATATGTGTGTGTATGTGAGTACATGTGTGTATGGTTTTGTCTCTTCTTTACTCCTCTCTATTTTTCTTTATTAAGGATTTTTTTGTGACAAATGGAAAGAATGAAGAACCATCAAAGTTTCTACCACATCAACAGGATCTCATTTGCTCATTTCCAGATGAAATGACTAACCCCCTATAAAATAACCACTTTCTTCAGCTACAGAGAAAATCAAATGGGGCAGGGGCATAAGACAGACAGACATGTACAAAACATGCTCCATCCAGATGGCCCCCAACATGTTCACAACCACACACTTACTTGGTGTTATGATTCCCTAACTCATAACGAAATCTATGATGAAACATAACTAATGCATTCTCAACCTTATCAGTCAACAAAAATTAATAATTAATTTGATATTAATTCATTGATTAATTCGTTGCCTATGATGTACCCTATACTGGCTGGTGCTGGAGATTCTAATATAAAAATAAAACAGTCCCTGCCTTCAAAGAGATTGTATTCTCTCTGGAAAGACAACATAGACACATGTAAACTGCTTGCAAGTAGGAATTGTTCCATTCTTTGTATTTGTATCTTGAGTTTTTATGCCCATTGGCTAGCACATTGTAAATGTTTAGTAAATACCTGTTGATTGATATAAATATACACAAAAATACGCAAAGCACATATAAGGTAATTTTGTGGGGAAGATAATAGCAGCCAGAAGGATCCAGAAGACCTCAAGTATGAGACAGTGAGTATTGAAGGCTAGTTTAAGAGGCAGAGGTGAGGAAGGGATAACTGCCAGGGATATGGCACAACCTAGGCAAAGGTTTGAGATGGAAGATGGAATGCCATCTGAGACAAGGCCAGTCTTGCTAGACTAAAGCGGGTATGAAGGGGAGTAAATTATCAGACTAGAAAAGTAAGTTGGAGTCAGGTTGTGAAGTCCAATATTGATCAGCCTACCTTCTGCCAGATGGTTTGAAGGATCTTTTCAACAAGCACCCAGGGATAAAAGCCCAAACATGGTCTCTGAAGCCTCTTCCAACTGGAAGATTCTGTAACTGATTCTCTAACCAAAGGTTATTCATTCCCTTTGTTCTTACCCTCCTCCTACATTCTCTCTGGTTCCATTGGCTTCATAGCATGCCAGGGCTGGAGGACAACTTGGAGGCCATTGGAAACTATTGACATTTGTAATTTTATGGAGAAGGATATTGAGACCCAGAGAGGGGAAGGACTTCAGAGTTGGTTGCAAACTTAAGACTCAAACCCAAGGCCTCCAAAACCAATGCTCTGGTTTCTCTAGAATCCTTAAGATTCTTTCTTATTCGAGCTCAAAATTCAACTCTTTTATTATAGAAGAAGAATACATTTACCTCATACACACCTCTCTAACCAGCCTGGCTTTGGTTTTGGGAGCTCCTTTCTTTCTGTTCTCTCCTCACTTTGACTTGTTATATAGACTTTTTCCTGGATGTCAGGTGAACTCAGTAAACACCAATTAAGCTCCTACTTTGTCCTAGGCACAGTGCAAAGTGCTGGGGATACAAAGAAAGTAAAGAAAATTAGTCCCTGCCCTTCTCTGTCTTCCATATTTCCCCATCTTTGTTACTTTAGGAAGTTAAAGCATCTTCCCTGAAAATTTGGACCCACTATTTCAGATCTATTTTCCTGTTTTAATCCCTTATTTTCCAGTGGATTGAACTATTTGCCATCTGGGAACCTACCCACCTTTCACCAATTAGTACTTATCTTGCTTTGAAATTATTCTATTTTTTAATAACTCTCTTCTTCATGACTCTATGACACACACTGGCATTTTAAAAAGTGACATTCTTAGGCTACTTATAGACTTAAAGAAAATTATGAAGACTCTAATGAGAGCTGACAGGTGGTAGCTGTAAGAAGCACAAGGGGTAGCCCCAGTTCAGTAGAGCATGAGTATTCATAGGAGGCTGGTCCTGGGTGGATTGGTTCCCATTTGTCTCTAGGGCTTGAGTTTAGGGGTGTGAATATATAATGCTAGCTCTTTGTTTATAAACTTTCCTATTTGTGGAAACATGCTTGCCTGGGGGATGATGTTAGAACATCTCTCTTGAATATAAGAGAAGGAGAGTATATAGTGAAAGGCTTAGAGACTTGCCTCTGACTCATACTGATTCTGTGACCCTGGGAAAGCCACATCACTTCTCAGTGCTCTAGGCATCAATCTCAGCCTATAATTTGCAAAGAAGAAGTTGACTTATCATGATAGACTTTCATTTTCAAATAGCTTGAAAGTGAGTATTTGCTAGGGTGACATCTATTAAGTCACTTCTCAGTTTTTTGGTTTCATATTTTATTATTTAATATTTTAGTTTCCAACATTGATTGCCACAAGAATTTGAGTTAGAAAATTTCTCCCCATTTCTACCCTCCCCCAACTCCAAGATGGCATATATTCTTATTGCCCTGTTCCCCAGTCAGCCCCCCTTCTGTCACCACTCCCTCTCACCCCATCCCTTTTCCCCTTACTTTCTCGTAGGGCAGGATAGATTTCTGTGCCCCATTCCCTACATATCTTATTTCTCAGTTGCATGTAAAAACTTTTTTTTTGAACATCTGCTTTTAAAACTTTGAGTTCCAAATTCTCTCTCCTCTTCCCTTCCCACCCATCCTCCCTGAGAAGGCAAGCAATTCAACATAGGCCACTCATGTATCATTATGCAAAACACTCCCCTAAATAGTCATATTGTGAAAGACTAACTGTATTTCCCTCCATCCTCTCCTGTCCCCCTTTATTCAATTTTCTCCCTTGACCCTGTCCTTTTTCAAAAGTGTTTGCTTTTGATTATTTCTTCCCCCTATCTGCCCTCCCTTCTATTATCCCTCCTTTCTTATCCCTTTCCCCCTACTTTCATGTGGGGTAAGATGCCCAATTGAGTGTGTACGTTATTCCCTCCTCAAGTCAAATCCGATGAGAGCAAGATTCACTCATTCCCCCTCGCCTGCCCCCTCTTCCCTTCCAACAGAACTACTTTTTTCTTGCCAGTTTTATGTGAGATAATTGACCCCATTCTATCTCTCCATTTCTCCTTCTCTCAATATATTCCTCTCTCATCCCTTAATTTTATTTTATTTTTTTAGATATCATCCCTTCATATTGGACTCACCCTGGGCTTTCTGTCTATATGTATATTCTCTTCAACTACCCCAATACTGAGAAAGGTCTCATGATTACACACATCATCTTTCCATGTAGGAATGTAAATAAAACTGTTCATCTTTAGTAAGTCCATTATGATTTCTCTTTCTTGTTTACCTTTTCATGCTTCTCTTGATTCTTGTGTTTGGAATTCAAATTTTCTGTTCAGCTCTGGTCTTTTCACTGAGAAAGCTTGAAAGTCCTCTATTTTATTAAAAGTCCATATTTTGCCTTGGAGCATTATATTCAGTTTTGCTGGGTAGGTGGTTCTTGGTTTTAATCCTAACTCTTTTGACCTCTGGAATATCATATTCCAAGCCCTTCAATCCCTTAATATGGAAGCTGCAAGATCTTGTATTATCCTGATTATGTTTCCATATTACTCAAATTGTTTCTTTCTGGCTACTTACAATATTTTCTCCTTGGCCTGGGAGCTCTGGAATTTGGCAACAATATTCCTAGGAGTTTTCTTTTTGGGATCTTTTTCAAGAGGCAATTGGTTGATTCTTTCAATTTCTATTTTACCCTCTGGTTCTAGAACATCAGGGCAGTTTTCCTTGATAATTCTTGAAAGATGATGTCTAGCCTCTTTTTTTGATCATGGCTTTCAGGTAGTCCAATAATTTTTAAATTGTGTCTCCTGGATCTATTCTCCAGGTCAGTAGTTTTTCCAATGAGATATTTCACATTGTCTTCCATTTTTTCATTCCTTTGATTCTGTTTTATAATATCTTGATTTCTCATAAAGTCACTAGGTTCCACTTGCTCCAATCTAATTTTTAAGGTGGCATTTTCTTCAGTGGTCTTTTGGACTCCCTTTTTCATTTGGTAAATTCTGCCTTTCAAG
>CM053626.1:324045709-324118978 GCA_028646595.1 Phalanger gymnotis | reverse complement strand
AAAGATTCTAACGTCTGAGTCTGAGTCTGAGTCCATTTTTGCTGCTAGTTCATGTGCCCAGCCAACAACTTGACTCTTGAGATTTTTGTCAGGGTATGACTGCTTGTAGAGCAGAGAGTACTTTGTCCCAAGCTTTAGGGCCTGTGTTGCTGTTTTCAGGGCTACTTCTATTCCACTGTCACAGCAAGCTCTGCCACACCAGCGCTCCTCTTCCCCCAAGAACCGCCAACCAGGACCGTGACCCAGATCCAAGTAGGGCACAGCAATATATCCTGCCTCTTCACCAGCAAAGCTCTCCTTGCACTCCCACTCTGATCCATTGCTTGATTCCTCCCACCATGTGAGCCTGGAACTCCAGAAGCAGCTGACACTGGAGCTCTGGAAGCAGCCACAGGAGCTTCTTGTTGTTGTGGCTGCCATCACCATGCCACCTCTGCTACCCTCAGGGCTGGGGCCAGACTGTTCTCACCCCGATCCAGCAGTTTCCCACTGACCAGCTCCATGGTCTTTGGCGTTTGTGAGTTGAGAAGTCTGGTAACTGCCACAGCTCAATGATTCATGGCCCTCAGGCCTGCTCTGCCCAGCTCCTGGTGTAGTTGGCCCTGGCTGTGCTCTGCTCCCAGCACCATGTGATATGCCCTTCCCAGCGACCATCTAGGCTGTCCTGGGCTGGAGACCTGCTTTCCTCTGGTATTTCGTGTGTTCTGCTAGTACTCCTCAGTTTGTATGGGTCAATATTGTGTCCGGATGATTATGGCCAAAAGTTCTCTGTGATAATGGCCTACTTTCAGGACAGTTTGTTGGTTAAGTTCTCCTGGAAATTTTGCATCTTTTATGTATGTTACGGGAATTTGTATATTACCTACCAGTACATGACAGCTAACACACAATTGATGTGTGATACCAGATTGTTTCTTGTTAGGTATTCTGTAAGTGCTAAATTTGTAATTTAGTAATGCTGCATTGCACAGTTGTTACTCTTTCCTTGAATAATCTCTATTGATCACCAGATCCAAACTCCTTTAGGAAAGACTCATAATTCCTGATGGCAAAGACCTAATTCTTCCACTTATTTTATTATTATTTTAAAATCATTATTAAATTTTATTTTTAATTTATGGAATAGAACAAGCATTTCCATAACATAATACAATAAATAAGATGATTGCACATGACACTGAAAAATCTACTGTGCACAACTTGGTACTCCTTTCAAATATACAAAAAAATTATCATATACATTTCTTTTTTTTCTTCCTTCCCCTCCTCTGCCCCAGAGATGGCTACCATTAGACACAAGTAGCTCTGTGTGTATGTATACACACACACACACACACACACACACACATATATATATATATACATATATATGTGAAATTATGCTATACACACTTTTATTTATCAGTTCTTTTTATGGATGCAGATAGTGTTTTTCATCATATATCCTCTATAATTAATTTGAGTATTTATAGTCAAAATAACTTATTCATTCAAAATTGCTCTTAAAACATTATCACTACATACAATATTTTCTTGTTTCTATTCATTTCACTGTTCATTATTTCATGAAGGTCTTTCCATGTTTTTTCTAAAATCACTGAGTTCATCATTTCTTATAGCACAGTAGTCTTATTATCATTTTTAAAAATTGTGTTCACATAGAAATAGTCCTAGAACAAATTACTAGCCTTTGATTATTCTTTTAATACTTAATGTTCTGTAGACTATTTAAAGGGAGGAAATGACTAATTTTTTTGTCTCAAAACTCCATGTTTAGTATGGTTTCATTTTCTTTTTCATTAATTAATTGATTTTTCGTTTTTAACATTCACTTCCATAAGATTTTGAGTTTCAAATTTTCTCCCCTTCCCTCTCCTCCCCTTTCCCCAAGACAGCATGCAATCTGATACAGGCTCTACTTAAGCATTCATATTAAACATGGAACTACTTATGCATTCATATTAAGAATTATTATTTTTACAATTGAATATAAGTATTAGGATAAAAATTTATCCTCTATAGGCTCCTCAAAAGAATCTTCAGAACAATCAGAGTAATAGAGAGGATGATAGGCATGATGTGACCATCCTGGTCCCACACAATTTTGATCTCCCCTGATAGGTCTCCATATTTTGAAACAACTTTGCTCCATATAGTTTAGAGTTTATGAGTCTCTGGTATGGTGACATCTATTTAAAAAAGCGGTGTTCTGAAGTTGTTACAACTCAACGTTATGTCTGGGTGATTATGACCAACAGTGCAGTCTGTGGTTGTAGTTTTGTTCTAAAACAGTTTATTTGTTAAGTTTTCCAGTGCATTTTGAAGTCCACACGTGTGGCATGTTCTTCAGTCCACAGAAGATAGTGAGCTTCTGATGAATATAATCCCAGTCACCAGGTCATATACCTATTGGTTTTCTCATGGCAATGGCCTGGTCCTGAATCACCATCATAAACCTTCTTTTTCCACAAAATAATTCACATGACTCAGCCTTTTGTCAACATATTGTTGGCTGAATTCCTTGGTATTGCTCATGGCAGGCCTTTGGCTTCCATTCTTGGATCTCAGCCATTTCACAGCCTTCATTTGTAGGTAAATCTGTTTCCTTTCTATTGGACAAGCCACATGATGTGTACCTGTTATTTACGTTTACTAACGCTTAGTGAAATGATGTATGTTTTTCCAAAAGGATTTCTGTGGGATGTGTGATATGTTTTTCTCATGTATCCCAAGATTGTCCATCAATACTTTTCCTTCTTTTTGGTAAATAAGTGTTGTCCTTTCTTTAGTTGCCTTGATGTGATGGACCCTAAGTTTCATTAATCATCTTTGGGGTTTTTTTGGATGATGCTTTCAAAATCCCTCATGGTATAATTTATAGCTCTGAAAGCATTCATTAAGACAGGTATTGCATAAACATTAATTGCTTTAAATGTGTTTGTTTCCATTTAGCTTTGATCATAGGATGTCAATAAATCTTTTCAAAACAATTTCATTAAAAAAGGTTTATATCCAGTTATGAATTCTCTCCTCTCCAGCCTCTCCCCTACCCATTGAGAAGTCAGGAAATATGATACCCATTATACACACGAAGTCATGCAAAACATTTCCACATCAGCCGTATTGAGAAAAAAGCAAGAATAGTAAAGAAAGTGGAAAAAATATGCTTCAATCTGCTCTCAGAATCTATCAGTTTCCTCTCTGAAGGTGGATAATATTTTTTATCATGAGTTTTTTTAGAATTATCATGAATCGTTGTATTGTTCAGAGTGACTAAGTCTTTCAGAGTTGATTATCATCACATTATTGCTTTTATTATGTACAATGTTCTCCTAGTTCTGCCAACTTCACTTTACATCAGCTCATATAAATAAGACATCACACATGTTCTACAATAGACTTCTCTTTGATTCTTGTCATGTCTGGCCTGGAGGAGACAAAGGTATTTATAGATATTACTAACATCCACTGGTCTGATGTGACCACTGAGTTTGAACTCCAAGCTTTGAATCTTTCTTTTCTTGACATACATAAACAATTTTACCCTTATCAAGTTCAAATGACATTTGCAATCACTGGAGAAAGGTTCCAAGACATGAAGGAGCGATTTCATGTGTATTTCATTTGAGTCGCATATTTTCATGTCATCGACATGCAAAAGTAACTGATAAGATGTTTTGATTTGACTCTTCGTAATTTGAAAAATATACTTAAATCTGTTAAGGGAAGGTGACAATGGATTTATGGTAGGCAAAACCATTTATCATTATTAACATTATTCTTATTATTAAGAATAAGTTTCAGCTCCAGAATCTCCTAGTTAGAAGTACCTTTAGCAACCATGTAGTCCAACCAATGTATGAAAAAGCATCATCTCTAAACATCACCAACATATGGTTGTCCAACCTTAGCTTGGAAACCATAACTGAAGGAGAACATTGCCAGTACATCCCAAGGCAGCCAGGACCAGGTGTAATTGTAGGAAGCCAAGGTAAAATCAGTTAGCCAGTAAATCAATGAACATAAATGATGGTTATCCTATAATTGTCAAAGTCTTTATATTTCAACAACTGCCTGGCATAGGAATCTTCATAATATCCTGTTAAGTGGTTGTTCATCAAAAAAATGCTTCACACCAACTCTAGTCTTGAATGACAGAGCAAAGGAGAAAGGTATGATTATACTCCAGTGGTAGAGAGAAACCAAAATGGGGAATACCAGAGAGTTCAGTTTGATAGAATAGGAAAGCTGCTTCAACCTCTTGAGGGGAGAAGGGATATGATTCCTTACACACACACACACACACACACACACACACACACACACAAGTTCTATGGAAAGTTTCTTGGTCATTATTTTTTTAAAGCTAAGTTTGGGATACTCTTTTTCTTTATATCAATGTCATTTCTGAAGAAAAGGAGAAAAATCTTTCCACACCAACTCCAGAACCCTGGAGCCCTAAGTGCAAGAAAAGGGTATAAATAAGCACATGCAAGCTCCCATGTTATCCTCATAATTACCCATGAGGATGGTAGAGCAGATAGCACAATAGCACTTACCTCCCAGTGTTGTTGTAAGGATAAAATGAAATAAATCTTTAAAAATACTTGGCAAACCTTAAGTCATTATACAACTTTTATTCTTATTCTTTTTTGCATACAGGTCAGACTACATGGTGCCTGCAGTTTGTCTAACTCTGAGATGCTCTGAGGGCCAGCTTTCAGCCCAGAGATACCCTCGTACTAGTCAGCTGTGGGAATCACTGGTACCACCCGACCCCGAGGGGCAGTCCAGGGAACAATTCAGCTTGAACTCATTTCCCAACATTTCCTTTGGCACGGAATGAAGAAAAAGAGAGTCATCTTTTCAACCTTCAGCAATAATCCAAATCACATAATTACATTAAGATGGCTTCTCAAATGGCGCCCTCCCACCATTCCTTTGAAATACATTTCAGATAGGGGATTAGAGGAGAGCTGGGGGTTGTTTACAGAGAGCTTGTAAAAAAATTTCCATTGTTGGATAGAACAAGAAAACATGTTGCATGTTACATGGCTATTGCAGCCTCAATCCCTTGAGAATGTCTTTTTCACAAACTGCCTAAGTCAGCTAGGGCTCCCTGTCAATGTCATGTCAAGTCTACTTTGAAGGCCAGTCCTCTATTTCTGAATCTCCAGTGCCTAAGAGTTCTATTCTCACTCTCTTGCCAGGAGTGAGCCTGGTTCAGGATGACTTCTCTGTCCAGAAGGTCCTGGAGTGAAGATTTCTTCAAAGCCCTTGGCATTCCTGGAAACAGGAGTTATGGCTATATTGAATCTTAGAAAAGAGAGGAATCTGAGATCTCGTTTAGCATTTACTCTGCATTTTAGTGTGGAAAGTTAAGCCTCAGTGATAAGTACAAAGTTATGCCTAGGTGATGTATACAAAGCTATGCCTAGGTGATGTCGACGTTTATTGAATACCTGTGATATGGCGATCATTTGGAATACTGGCTTCTTTGTGCTGCCCCATTGGTAAAAGTCAACTAACAAGCATTTGTTAAGGACTATTATGTGCCAGCCCCTGTGCTAAGGACTGGAAACCCAAAGAGAGGTAAAAACATGGTCCCAGACCTGTAGAGCTTCACCTTGTAAAGTCCAGCCAAGGGGTTTAGATTGGCTTAGAGTGAAATACCAAAAATAACCACCAGGTGGCCGTCTACTTGAGTTTTTGGGTTTTGTCGCATCATATGCTTACCAATAGAGCTAGCCCCCTGAAATTCCCCATCTGACCACTAGAGAGTGCTGGCGACCACAAACATGGAACTTCCCTTCCTGTGGTAGAACTCCATACTCAACTCTGAAGTGATTTGGAACCTGTCATAGTCCCTAGTCCAGGAGATGACATGTTGGTCAAATAGAAGGGTTTGCGATTTAGTAAGATGTATATTTCTGGCTCATGGCCACTGGAGTTTATTGAGCAGGATAATGACAAGGTCAGACTCATGCTTTAGGACAATCTCGCTAAAGTAGCAGCTGAGGGGTGGACGGATGGGGGAGGAGAGATACTGGTGATCTGGGGCGGTGGTCATGGGGATGGAGAGAAGGCTATGGAGATACGGTGCGCAAGCAGAAACAGCCAGGCTTGGTGACAGACTGGATAGGTGAGGGGAATGAGAGGGAGGAGGTGAGGAAGAAATTGAGGTGCTACAGTTCTCTGTGAACCCCAGGACTCCAAGGATCCCTACTGAAGCAACCAGATGGACCAAGACTCTTGTATGCCTCAAGTTACATGTGAGCGCGTTCTATTGCCCTTCCAAACCGTAAGCCCCATCGGGGAAGGTACTTTTCTTTTAGGAGGCAGCATTAAAATCTTCAGCCAAGGCTGGATGGTCACAATGAGCATCTTGTAGAAGATTTTCTTCTCAGGTACAGGTTGGACAAGGCAGCCATTGGGATCTTCTTGACTCTGATAGTCTGGAAAAGTCCCTGGAAGTTGAGTCAGAAGACCTGGGTTCAAGTGTTCCTCTGTTATTTAAATGTGACCTCAAAAGGGGCCTTTGACTCTTTCTCTGTTTCCTCATTTGTCAAACAGGGATAATATTCCTAATGTGAGAATCAAATAAGAAAATTGTCTTAAAAGAAAGTTTGTAAACCTTAGTTGTTATTAAGAACAGTTTCCTAAGCTGGATTGAATTGAGCCTCCTTATTTTATAGGCAAGGGAACCAAAGCCCAGGGAAATGGGAGGACTCTATGTCATAAAACTAATCAGTGGCTCAGCTGGAGCTAGAACCTCATGGCTTCCAGCTTCCACAGGACTATTGCTTCCCATTACATTGCAGGAATATTTTTGGAAAAAGACAATACCTTCACGTGCCCTAGGGTCTAGGTCAATGGCATATAGATTCCTTGTTCATGACATTCTTTCTCCTGTCCATGTTTCTTTTACAGGATGTTGCCAGCCCCCTCTGCCTCTTGAAGCCTTCCCTGCCTTCCAAGCCCAGATCAGGTGCCCTATCTCACATAAGAGCTATTCTGATTGCCCGGCAACTAGCATCCCTCCGAAATCACTTTGTATTTTCCTTGCATATCTCCCCGGGGTTGTTGTGAAGACAAAAAGAGACCATTTTGGTAAGTGCTTTGGAAACCTTAAAACACTATACAAAAGTTAATCATCGTTATCACCGCCATCATCATCATCATTGCATACATGCAAATGGTTTTCCCTGATAGAATATAAGCTGTTTTATTTTTTATCTGTGTAACCCTCACACCTGGAACATTGCCTGCCACACAGGAGACAATAAATGCTTGTTGATCAACCTGACACATTCAACACTTTATATATTCACATTGTCTCTTTTAACTCTGACTACAGCCCTGGATGGTAGAAATAACAGGACCGTTAACCTCCAGTTTCTAGGTCTTCCCCCATTGTTTACTTTATCTATGTTCTGGCCCAGACTATTATAACACACTTCTGGTTAGTCCCCTGCCTCCAGTCTCTTCCCACTCTAATCCATTATATGTTCGGCTGCCAGTGATCTTCCTAAAATGTAGGCTGACTGTGTTACCTTCTGCTTATTCAATAAATTCCAGTGGTTCCCTGTTACCTTCAGGATAAAATTGAATATTCTCTGCTTGGCATTTAAAGTCTCTTCCACCCTCTCCAGTCTTCTGCTTTCCACCCCTCCACATTCTCTATGAGCCAGCAACACTGGGCTTCTTACTGTTTCTAGCTCCCAACCACAGACTTTTTCACTGGCTCTCCTCCATAGCGAGGATCCTCTCCTTCCTTGACTTCCAGCTTCTCTGGCTTCTTTCAAGACTCGGCTTAAATCCTATCCCTTTCAGTAGACCTCTCCAGGTCCTCCCTCACCCCAACCCCTGTCACTTGCTAGGATTTTCCCTCTGAAATTACCTTCTGTCTTTAGTGTATCTATCTTGAATATATGCGGTTGTTTGTGTGTTGTCTCCCCATTAGAAAGAAGGGAAGTATTTTGGCCTCCCTTGTTTCTCCAGTGCTTAGCCCAATGCCTCCTACATAATCAGAGTTTAAAGATTGTTCATTAGCAGACTGACTGAATGAAGTGCTTTGTTCAAAGTTGCTTAGCCTACTGCATGGTATTTTTCTAAAGGCCCAGAGTCTCAGAGAATTGTGGGATTTGGGGCGAGGGGTAAGTTGCTGGCCTGGGAATCCATTCCTGGTCCATCTGCTCAAGATGAGAACTGAATGGCCTTTTTGGAAGACTCTGGTTTGGGGCAGTTTGTCCCCTGGGGATTTTGATTGACTTCAGACTTTTATTTTCCTGTCTCTTTGGAAAGCTAGAGTGTTCCAGGAGGCCTTTGTCGTTTGAATGAAATGGCTCGATCTCTGGCATCCTGAGCCTGGGATGTACTCAAGAGCAGCCATGCCCTTTGAGATGCCTCCATGGTAGCAGAGAGCCAACATGGAGCTGCCAATGGAATTTCCCTGGGGCCAGCCAGAAGGCATTCTGATGGGTCTGAAGAAAGCTCGGCCCAAATGCTGAATCACAAAGACCTGGAGGTTGGCAAGCCCCTGGAATCGACAGCTGCTGCTGACTCTTGCTCACTTATTTACTATATTAGAGTTTGACCGGCCTTGGCACAGGGTTCTAACCTAGGGAGAGTTGTGCATGGAAGATTTTCAAAGCCCACACCATTGAGGATTCTTCATATAGCCTGCCAGTTCTCAGAAGTTCCGACAGATGACAATCCTATTTGCTAAAAACCTGACAATGATATTTAAGAGGAAATGCCTGACCTGATATGATGGAAGGATTTGAACTTTGGGATGAATATGATGAATGACCTTTCCCTGCCCATCATGAACAGAGTGCCAATTTCCTTTAAAAATAAACAAGGTTTTACAGCAGTTGCTTAGCAAAAACAGAGCATTACAAAATGTCAGAGCTGGAAGGGACATTAGGGATATTCTAGCCTAACCCTCTCACATCAGAAATGAAAAAATTGAAACCTAGAGTGTTGGGGTCCCATAGCCTCTAACTGCCAGCACTCTGGACCTCTGACAGGCTATTATGCCTTAGAGGATAGGAAAGGGCTCCAGAGGTGTTATCAAGGACATATCTTTCTTGGACATTTCGAAACATGTTCATTTACTTCCAAACTCTTTATTTTTCTTCATGTCCAGTACTCTTGGCAACTGGCGGTTTGGGCCAGTGGCCCAGACTTTTGCAGGGTATTATAGTACGAAGGAATACATATACACAAGGAAAGCTGTTCCAGAATAGTCAGCCTCAGGGCCTATAACATTATGCCACAAAGAGAATAATAATAACAAAGTAGCATTTATGTCGTGCTTTAAGATTGGCAAAGTGATAACACACACATATCATCCCATTTGAGAGAGACAGAGAGAGAGAGACAGAGACAGTGAGACAGGGAGACACGCAGAGAGAGACAGAGAGAGACAGCAGAGAGGGGGAGAGAGGGGAAGAAGAGAAGGAGAGATGTAGAGGAAAGAAAAGAGAAAGGAAAAGATGGGGCAAGAGACAGAGGGAGACAGGGGAAGAGAGAGGAGAGAAGGAGGGAGGGATAAAAGAACAAAATAGAGAGAGAGAAAGCAGAAGAGAGAGAGATGGAGAGATATGAGAGAGAGAGAGAATTATTATTCCTATTTTGCAGATTAAAAAACTGAGGTTGAGAGAGGTTAATAAACCTACCCAAGGTCACTCAGCTAGTAAATGTCAGAGGTAGGATTTATACTCAGGGCTTCCCAACTCCAAGTCCAGCACTGGAGTCAGAAAACTAGATTAAGATTTGGGGTCTGCTACCCGCTAGCCATGTGACTTTAGGCAATCACCTTGTTCATCTTCATCTTTTACCTCTATCGGATGAAATTTTCTGATCTGAAAAATAAGGAGCTTATCCTAAATGATCTCTAAGATCACTTCCAGATCTAGACCCTAGAGTCCTATGTTCCTGATAACCAAAGGATGAAGTGAATTGTCCAGGCTCACACAATGTTCCAGTAAGGGGCAATAAAAAGGCTTAGAACACACGTGCCAAGCCAAGCCAAGACACTCGTGCTTGTGTTGTGTTGTACTACAGCGATGGGCAAATGTGGTTATCTCCCATAATTCTGTCTATCTTTTTTGTTTGTGGTTGTTTACGTGTTTTCTCCTCCATTAGACAGCAAGCTCCTTGAGGGCAAGAACTGGGTTTTTGGTTTTTGCTTGCCTCTCTTTGTATCCTCAGCCCTTAGCACAGTGCCTGGCTAGGCACTTAATAAATTCTTGTTGTCCTGAAAATAAACCTTAATTTCTGAGTCCATTAGGTTTACCCATTACTAGGGGCAAGTTTTGTGAAATACCACCAAGGGATTTTAGGTTACCTTTGTGTTATCACATGACTAGTGTCTGCTTTTAATATTCTCTATGTTGCTACCAATTCTACTAATGCTGAGTGTGGCAAAGCATGGACATGGGTAGAGGAAAGAGGGATTAGGCAAACAGAGCAGCAGAGGAAAAGTCTTACTTCATTGGTAATTCAGATCCCTGAAAATCCTAATCTCAGCTTGACTCCTGACTTTCTGTAAGACCTCTTTGATGTGACTCAGGGCCCTTTTTTGGTGAGATAAACCTGCTTTCTCTCATGAGGACATTTTTGGGAAATGACTAAGTACAGAAAGGATTCTAGAAAGCTACAGGGGACATTAAAAACTCTCAAACGATGACAGATAGGGAAGGAGGAACCTGGTGTGACCTGTCTTTGATGAAACCATGTTGGCTCTTTGGGATCCCTCTTTCATTTCCTAGATGTTCACGAAGAATCTCATTATGACCGTGTTCTCCAGGAATCAAAGGCAAGCTCGCTGGCCTACAATGAGCAGATTCTCTTCTATGTTGTATTTTGCAATCCGTGACGTCTTCCCTTCTCTACTCTTGGGTCACTTCTCCTGTTCTTGGAGCTGTCTCTGTGATTGCTGATGGTGGCTCAGCCATTGCGTCTGCCAGGCAGTTCAGTACTCTAGGACGCAGGTCATCTGGGCCTGGTGACTTGAATGCCATCATCCAGGAGGGCCAAGGACAGTCTCCATACTTGTCTTAGGCACCAGTCCCATGGGGTCAGAGCCATTATGCCCAACTCAACCCTAAGATCATTCTTCTTGGCAGCAAAATAGAAACAGAGTAGGGCTTGGTCAGGTCTATCTTTCTCTCCATCATTCACTGTCACCATCATCAGATTGCTGTCCAGCTATTATAACTGTGAGTGCCACAGGTACAGGTCCTGAATACCCAGAAAAAAGGTCTGACAATCCAAATTCTTGGCACTGTTGAGTAGTTCAGCGTCGAAATGGATATAATTTTGTCCTTGGAAATGCCGTCTACAAAAAGGTAACCATCTACATTGCCTTACCTCCTAAGGACTATAGCACCTTTCCAACGGTTGCAGCTGGAGCCTCCCATGTGTGTTATCTCCCCTTTTGGGGATGTGAGCTCTTTATGGACAAGTCCCATCTTGTTTTTCCATTTATAATCCTGGCACTTAGCACAATGCTTGGCACATAGTAAGCACTTAAGACATGCTTTTTATTGATCCATTCTTCCATCCAGTTGTGACTACTAAATGTTTAACAACCAGCTCTCTCAAAAATGCAAATACGACAGTTTTACATTTAATCTGTATTATTAACATTTTCTCTGTCATCACCTTCTTAATCAACAAAACAATAAACTAAGCCCTGGTTTATGGCACTTTTATTTCCGAAGTGTAAATGCTCACATTGCAAATTTAACAACCAGCCCTTGAGAGCCAGTTTGAGTTGGCTCTAACACACCCTGATTCCAGTCATTCTGAGCAGGAGCACTGCCCCCGATTTAAGCCTTCTCTTTTCTAATGAAATGAAACTCCTTTGATGTCTTTAGTTTAACCTTCTGGCCTCAGCTCGTTCGGAGTTTATGTAGTCCTGATATTTCTCAGAGGACCAAGGCACATTTTTAATTTCATCTTCCATTACTCGCCTTCCCTCCTGCCTTCCTTGTGTGTTTCTGAAAAATCTCCATTGACCGACAAGTTTCCCATCCATCCACATTGGTCTCTTCAGGCAAGTCTCCTCCTTCCTTCTTGCTGGATTGATCTCTTTTTGTATATTCAGAGTTTTATTGTGAGAGCTTAAAATCCTTCCCAGGCTGGCTTCTCTTCTAGAATTTTGGGCTGTGGGGTCCTTCCTCTTCTTGTTTGGGACTCTCTGAAATCTTTAGCAAACTCTGGGGTGAATGCCAGAATAGGCCCAATTTTCTTCTCCTCTTTGATGCTAATTTCCAAGACGAAATTGTCACTTTCCCCTGAGATTCCATCATATCTCTCTTAGCAAATACTTCTTCCTTTTGGATGAGAATTAGATCCATAATAGCCAATCTCTTTCTTTGTTTGAAGCCCTGCCAAGTCTGGCTCCAACGTATCTTTCCTGTCTCATTATGATGACTTTCCTCCCCACATTCAATACCTGAGTCAGACCAGCCTTCTCTCGGATCCCCACACTACTCATCCTATTCCCCGTCTCCCCACTTTCTCATAGGCCAGTACCCTTATCTGGAAAGAGCTCTCTCTTAACCTCTTCATCTCACTTGCTTCAAGCCTCATCAGCCACCACCACCTTCTACATGAAATCATTCCTGACACTCCCCCCAACAAACAGTGCCCTCCTCAAGATGCTTTTCATTGAGCTTCCTTGCAACTTACTTTGTATGCATTTAATATTAATATGCTTTATATATTCATAGGGTCCTAAATTTAGATCTGGGGTATCTAGGCTGTGCCATAGTGCATGAAACACTGGGCCCGGAGTCAGGAAGACTCACCTTCCTGAGTTTGAATCCAGCCTCAGATGCTTACTAGCTGTGTGACCTGGGCAAGTCACTGAACCCCATTTGCCTTGTTTTCCTCATCTGTAAAGTGAGCTGGAGAAGGAATGGCAAATGACTCCAGTATCTCTGCCAAGAAAACCCCAAACAGAGTCATGAAGAGTTGGACACAATGACTAAAAAACAACCACAAATTTGGAGCCAGAAGAGAACCTTAGAGGACAGTGAATATAATAACCTCTTCATTTTATAATTAAGTAAATGAGTCTTGGAGAAATTGAGTGATTTGCCCAGGGACACATAACTAGTGTCTGAAGTGGGATTTGACCCCAGACCTTCTGATGCTAAGTCCAAGGCTCCAATACGCCACGATGGCTATGCCCAAGATGGCTGTGTCCAGTGTGGATGCAGAAATGTAAGCTCCTTGAGAGTAGGAACTATTTCCTTTTCTTTTTGTCTTTGTATACTCCAGGGTTAACACATAGTAGGCACTTGATAAATGTTTGTTGATTGATTTATTGATTTGTCACTCTGCTTTTTTGTAAGGATAAAATTACATTAAGGGAAGTTGAGAACTGCTTACCTGTTCTGTCTGGATAATCGAAGGTCCCCATCACTATGATACCATCCTGTGTTTCCGAGTTTGTAATCTGTTTTCCAAACTCCTTAAGCATTTCTTCCTTCTGTCCAGGTAGTCTGTAGGACAGCCTCCTGAAGCAGGCCATCCCAATACTGAATGCTTCCAATTGTAAATAATTTCCCCCTTATGTCCAACTGAAATTTGCTCCTGTTTGCAAGTCTTACTCATTGCTCTAACTTCAGCCCTCTGGTGCCAAGTAGAATTCATTAAACCCTGATTCCACATGGTAGAGTTTCAAATAATTAGGGGGAAAAGCTACCCAAAGTCTTTTATTCTCCAAGTCAAACATGCCTGATTTTTAAACTAATCTTTTGTGGTCTCCATTCCTCTGGGGATCCATTAGGATCCTTCCTCTGAAGCATATTGCTTCAAATATATTAAGTATTTTAAAGTGACTTGATGAATTAAATTATTTTATCAGAGATAGCTTCCATATAATTTTAATATATTATATGCTTAGTAACCAATATAACATATGATAACTAAAATGTAACTTTTTAGTATGAGAGTAGTTCAGTTCAACAAACATTTACTAGGCATTTGCATCACCCACGAATGTATGTATACATGGATATATATATATATATATATTTGTCTACATATACATGTAGATATGTATGTGTACATATGTGTGTATGTACATATGCCATACTAGGCTAGGCGCTAGCCTCAGAGGCTCCAAACAGACTCTCTGACCTCAGGGACTTTTTCTTCTGCTCCTTGCCTTCCCAACTACTGCATTTGGGAGTCCTGTGGGACAGAGACACGAAGTGTGGGAGGAGAGGGCAGAGGATATATGTCAGATAGAGGCCCATAAGCCCAGAAATGATGATGACAGAGAACCAAAGACCACCTCCAGGGGATGTCTTGTTTCATCAGCACCGAGTTAAGGCTCTGTTTCCCATGGAGCCGAGGCAGAGGCTGGGACAGGGTTTGAGGCAAGGGTGGAGGGCAGAAGGGAGAAGTTGACTACTCCTGGCCTCCAGCTCAAGTGGAGGCTGGGCTAGGCCTTTGGGAGGCTCTGTTTCCAATGGAGGGAAGGAAATACAAACAAGTGGTAAGAGTCTATAAAGACTCCCAGTCCTGACATCTGAATGATGAGCATTGATTAAAATGCTTTTTTGGCCAGATATTAAAAAGAAAATGTAAACTTTGTGACTGAATTGGGCTCCAGCTCTGGCTTCGGAGGCTCCAGGGCTTGGTTTATGACTGCCAGATGAGCAGAAGGATTTCTGGCTTTCTGAGTCCCCTTAACTTGGTCTAATTATTTGGGGAATTTGTTCTTTTCTCTAAGATTAATTGCAGATGAAACATTTCAGTTTTCGGGAAGTTCTCCCATGACTGATTCATCAAGGCCTGGGATTCTGACCGGGTTACTCTTCTTTACTGCTTATTTCTCCTGGGTCAGTGGTACCAGAGCCCAGCTTTGTGGAAGACTCCAAAAAACTTCTCAGCTGGCTTAGAAATACGACTTGTCCTTGGCTACTTGTCCAATATTATATGTATCTAATTCAATTCCATGCAGTAAAACTTTGTTAAAGTGCCTACTATGTACTAGAAATAAATCAGTTTCATATCTATGTGTGTTTGTTTATGAACATATATATGCGCACATAGTATACTGACAAAAATATGTATACATGTGTATCCATACATTTATATCTGCACATACTATTGGAAGATAAGGCTTTTGAGGATGGACTCTTTTGCTTTTCCTCTTTGTATCATCAGGATTTAGCATAATCCCTGGTACATAATAGGTGCTTAAGCACATAGGTGGCATAGCGGATGCAGTACTGGTCTCGGAGTCTCGAAGACTTGAGTTCAAATTCTGCCTTAGTCTCTTGCTCATTGGGTGACCCTGGATAAGTCAAAATGTCTTTCAGCCTCAGTTTCCTAATTTATAAAATAGCAAGGTGAGAATAACACCTGCCTTTCAGAGGGTTGTGAAGACTTTCCAAACCTTAAAGTGCTACAATGAGAGCTTCTCTCATTAATACATGCTTGCTGACTGAGTGTGACCATCTGCATTATCCTATAAACTTCATTTGATTCAATTTAATCCAACAAACCTTTATTAAGTGCCTACCATGTGAAAGAAACAACTGTGTCCCAGTTTCTCTCCCATGTACAAACAATGAGGTGTAAATGCAACCTTTCCCCTATGTTCAAGCTACTTTAGCAAGTCTTTATAAAACACCTACTATGCAAGACTTTCTGGATAACAGAGAGGTAAAAATACAGTCTCTGCCCTAAGACACGAAGAAGCTAGCACAAGGCCAAGAAGTCAGAAGGTATCAGTTCAAGTCCAGGTTCTTTTCTTTTCACGCTGTGTGATCAGTTTGACTTAATCATGAACCTATAATAATTTGAGAGATAGTCACAGGACAACTAGGTGGGATGGTGGATAAAGTACTGGGCCTGGAGTCAGGAAGACTCATCTTGCTGAGTTCAAATCCAGCATCAGACGCTTACTAGCTGTGTGATCCTGGGCAAGTCACTGAACGCTGTTTGCCTCAGTTTCCTCACCTATAAAATGAGCTGGAGAAGGAAATGGCAAACCACCCAGTGTCTTTGCCAAGAAAACCCCAAATGGGGTCATAGAGAGTCAGACATGACTGAACAACAACTGAATTCCCAGCACAGTGTGCCCGTATGAGTAGGATTTGGGGCACGCTTGACGAGCAACACACAGTGGAGTTTGGACTGATATTCTTACTCATTTCAACTTGGATAAGAGACTTAACCTCTCTGGGCCTCAGTTTTCTCCTCTATAAAAGAGGAGCCTGGACTAGAGGATCTCTAAAGTCTCCTCCTGCTCTAAATCTATGACCACATAAATAAGTAATGATATGGTAAACATCTCTAAATAAAAAGAGGGCACAAGATATGGTGTGCTGGAGTGAAGGAAAGGTCCGGCCAAGTGGCACAAAGACTTTGTGGAGGGAGAGATCACTCCAGCTTAGGGGGTGAGGGGAGAGTTGAGATCAGGGGTGGCTCCACATAGGAAGGGATATCTGAGCTGAGCCTTGAAGAAAGAAATGTGTTGGGGAAGTGGCACTTCCAAGCAGGAGGAGAAGCCAGCTCAAGGACCTAGGAATGTTTAGTTGGAAAACCAGAAGATCTGGGGGAGGAGCAAGGGGCCATTGGAGCTGTCTTCAGCCATATGAAGGGCAGTTACTTGGAAGAGGCATTAGATGTGTACTCTTTGGTCTCTGAGAGCAGAATTAAGAGGATAGGGGAGGCTGTAAGGGGGTCAATGTGGATTTCTTGTCAGAGAAATCATCTTAGCCATGACATCTGTCCTCAAGTGGAAAGCGCCTCCTCAGGAGATAGCAGCCTCTCCTTTACTAGAGGTCTTCAACCAATGGCTAGATGGTTACTGGCCGGGTATGTTGTGGCAGGGGTTTCAGTGGCCCTCTGAGGTTCTTGCACACTCTGATATTCTAAGACCATGGCTCTGCACTTGAGATGTTGTTTGGCTGAAGCTGTTCCAGGCAAAATATTTTATTTTTTTTTCCTGACACTGTTATTCTTGGAAGAGACTACACTTTACTATCTTGGTGGCTCATCTTGCCTGGAAACTCCTGTCAAGGCCCAGGGACTTGAAGGGTCAGACATGGGACCCCAATCAGTCACAAGTACAAGAACAATGCTGTTAGGGGAGGCAATTCTGCCAACGTTTCAATTTCATATTGGCCTCTCTCCTTGGCCCTGCTAATGTTTAAGGCAAATTTGGGCAAGATTTCCAAACCACGAATATTATGGAGCTCTGATACATCTGCTAATATTTGGAAGAATGTAATAAACAGTTGTGTAAATGGAACAAAGTGGAAGAAAATGAAACATTTGCAATTTGCCTGCCCACAGTCAAGCCAATTTGTGATTGCACATTGGCAAAGCACATGACAAAAGTCAAATGAAAAGCTTTCAGATCTCACAGAAACATAACTAGCATCCAGGTGCTGGAGTGAAAAGTTTGCTGGCTTTGAGGCAGAGACCAGGGTTGAAAATCCAGTTCCGATGTGTGTGGCAGGTCAGTCACCACCTCCAAGCCTCAGCTTGCTCATCCATGAAATGGGAAGACTATTGCCCTCACAACAGTTGTTTGCCCATTGCTTTATGAAAGCCACATGTGGCAGATTCCTCAATAGGGGTGCAAGGAAATGTTTGGATAAACTTTATAGTTCTATCTGATAGAAGGAAGAGTGATTGCTATAGGTGACTACTAAGACTTTAGAAGCTATCTCTGGAGGTCATGTGCAGTAGAGGGAAGAGTATTTGGAGTCAGAAGGCCTAGCTCTGTGGCTTAATACTAATGCCTTCCCTCTGCGATCATTTCCAATTTACCATATGGAAATATAGCAATCTTGTTTGTATATAGCTGTTTGCGTGTCTCCTCTATTGGATTATAAGTTCCATGAGGGCAGGAACTGTCTTTTGCTCCTTTTTGTATCCCCAGGACTTAGCACAGTGCCAGGCACATAGAGTGTACTCACTAAATGTATATTTGTTTGGTTTGACTTGACTATGTGATCTTGACCAATACACTTGCCTCTGGGGGTCTCAGTTTTCTCATCTGTACAATGAGTCCATTAGACAGGAAGATTTTAGAGGTCCCTTCTTGACTCCAACTCTGATTCAGATCCTGTTCTAGTTGTGCAGTCAGTCTCAACAACTCATGTTCAGGAAGCCAGGCAGCATCATAGCTAGGCAGGTGCCAGGCTCAGGAGCCTTTGTAGGATCCTATGTCCAGAGCTAGAAGGGATCTCAAAAGCCATCTGGGCAGCTGGCTGGCTGCTGGAAATGTGGATTAGATGGCAACATAAGACAATCTGGATGGGCCTGAGATAATGGAGATGGGGTTAGGGACTAGGATGAGGGTGTCCTTGGGTCCTGCCACCACTGGTTCCTGGATCCTTTCCACCTGAATGTCTTAGGACCATGGACAGCAGCAACATCAGCTCCTTTGATCCTTACAACCCTACAAAGTAGGTACTATTGTTTCCAATTTATAGATTAAGAAACTAAGTCAAATTTTACATTTCACAGATTAAGAAACTAAGTCAAACAAAGATTAAGTGACTCTCCCAGATTTACACAGGTAATGAGTGTCTGAGGTTGAATTGGAACTCAGGTCTATTTACTGTGCCACCAAACTGCCCTAAAATAGTATGAAAAATAATTTTATGAAAGCTTCTCATGATATATGCCCTGGTAGCCTATGAAGGAGAGAGGGCTTTGAGGCCTGAGGGAATGATCTTGGTGTTCCCTAGGGAAGATGTGGGGATCAATGAGAAGGTCCCACATGGTGGTCCCTGTATGTCTGGGCTTGGTGAGCGATTCAAGAGTGTCAGCATTGATGGGGGCCAACTCCAACACATTCAAAGTAATGTTAGGGCATTGCAGGTAGTGAGCCAGGGATTTATATCTGGATATCCTAATAACATATCAGAAGCAGGTAAGCGACACAGTGAGTGGACAGTGAACAATGAGTCTTGAATCAGGAAGACCTGAATTCAAATCCAGTTTCAGACACTTACTAGCCGTGTGACCGTGGACAAGTCATTTAACCTGTTTGCCTTAAGAGCCCTTATTTGTAAAATGAGGATAATAAAGACCCTGCTTCCCAGGATTGTTAGGAGGTCCAAATGTGGTAATACCTGCAAAGAATTTAGCACGGTGCCTGGCACAGAATAGGTTTCGTCTGGATGCCAGCTATTGACCTTCTTACTGTTATTCCTGTTGGTGGTGGTGGTATTATTACTGTTGTTGTCATATGCCTCCAAGTAGGGAGATCCCTCTACAAAGGAAATCACTCATCCAGTCTCCCCCCTCCCAATTCTTATGAGGAAACAATGCTAACGACTCACATTTATCTAAGTGCTTTAAAGTTTACCAAGGGTTCCAACATCATTCAAGTGAAACAGCTCAGTTTCCTTTGCTAAATTGTCAAAATGAAAAGCTCAGGTATGATCATGTCATCTCTGCCCCTACCCCACCCCAATAAACTCCAGTGGCTCCCTATTACCTCCAGGATCAAATACACTCTCTGTTCAACACTCCAGGCTCTTTCTAGCCAATCCCCTCCTACCTTCCCAGTCTTCCTACACCTCACTCTCCTCTACGACTCTACTGCATGATGACAGAGGCTTATTTATAGTTCTTCAGACATCTCTCTGGGTCTTTGCACAGGCTGGGCCCACTGCCTAGAATTCTCTGCCTCCTCAGCTCGGCCTCTTAGATTTCCTGGCTTTCTTCAAAGTTCTGCTCAAATCCTACCTGCTACAAGAGGCTTTCCCTTGTTCCTCCCTGCTTCCAATTCCTTCTCTTTATGGTTACCTCCCACCTACTCTGTCTATATCTTGTGTGGATTATATGCTGTTTTCTAATTATTTGCAGCATTAGATTGTAGGCTCTTTGAGGGCAGGGACTTTTTGCCTCTTTTTGTGTCCCCAGTGCTTAGCATAATGTCTGGCACAGAGTAAGTGCTTAATAAATGCTCATAGATTGGTTATCATCTTCCCTCTCCATCAGAATATGATCTCCTTGATGTGAAAGACCAGATTTTTGTGTTTCTTTGTATCCGTAGTACCTGGCACATAGAAAGCACTTAATTCATGCTTGCTGATTGACTTAACGTTATTTCCTTTGCTATGTAACCACTTTCTGCCTATGTTCATGCTGCTATATTTAATTCCAATGTGGGTGATACAGCATCATTATATGTACAGGATATTCTGTAGTATCACCTGTGTCTGAATTATGTGCCAATTAATGGGTATGAATTCTAACTGTGCACTGATGTAATTCACCTGAACTACAGCTTGATGATGGGAGAGTTGTTGAGAGGCAGCATTGTTGTTGCTAAGGGGAATGAGGCACAAGCTTCTTCTTTTCCACCCAACCCTTCTGCTCTGCACTGAACATGAGCATCACAAAGCAGGATTGAGAAACGTCTCCTCCCCATGGCCCCACCCCACTCTTTTGCAGTTTTCCTAAGGCAGAGCCCCTGGGAATGACTTGCTAGGACCCAGGGATGGTAGGAACTCAGTTAAGATTTAGTTGAAGGCACTTTAATGACAGCAGAGGGTATGAAGTGTCTGTGAAGTCAGACTTTAAGATGTCCAAGTGAGTGGGCATGTTGAATGTGCTATGGTCCCTGTTGTCACTGGGCAGGCTGCGGCTGGTGGATCACTTGAGCTCAGGACTTGGGCTAAAGTCGATTGCAAGCCAAGGTGGGAAGTGTTTGGACACCATGCTGGCTAAGGAGGGATAAACTAGGTTGGGCAGAAATGGAATTGGTCAAAGTTTCCTTGCTGATCAGCAGTAGGTAGAGTCAGACCCACAAGTGATGGATGCAGTTCCAGTCTGAGTGAGACAGGAATACTGAATCTCAAAAAAGGAAAAAGAAAGGCATTCGGCTAGGAGTCTGGGAGATGTTGGTTGGTTCTAGCTCATTAAGGAGGTAAAGGCCGCCCCTAGAGTAGATTAGAATGAGCTGGCAAGCTCCTTTGGGGAGAAGAAAGGGTATGGCCTCTAAAGACCATAGAGGTGTGTTGGAAAATGGCGCAGTGCAGAACACCAGGGGAGATGCTCATTAAGAGGATTGTCAGGGAGAGAACAGAGCAGATGTGGGTGTCAGTCTGGCAGAGAAAGCAGGTCGAACAATGACATCACCAGAGGACATGCTCCACTCTGCAGGGTTGGAGGGTGAATTTCTCATGCACACATATACACTGAGCACACATGTTCCTTATGCATGTATCCATCCATGTGTGTTACTTGGTCATGTCTGTTCTCTGCGTATTTCCCACTCCCCAAAGGTAGCATAGTAACATGAGAAGGTACATTTATACGAATGGGAGATTTCTTTTCTTTTTTGTCATTTATTTGCTGTGACATTCAATTAAATGTTTTTTTTTACTTAAAGTTCAACATTACTACATCATAACAACACATTTTTGGGGCTCAAGAATTGTGGTCGTGATCACATACTGACCTACTAAGTGCCTCCAACCTGGGGAAGCTTTCTTGGGTTCCAGGTAGAAGAGGAGGGTTAGATTTGTTCTTCTTTCACCCACAGAGAGCAGAAATACCAATGGTTAGAGAGAGACAGAGAGCTTTATGAGCAGCTAGGGGATACCACAGTGCATAGAGCATTGGGCCTGTATTCGGGAAGACCTGAGTTCAAGTCCAGCCTTGTGTGATGGTGGGCAAAGTTATTCCCCTCTGCTTGCCTCAGTTTCCTCATTTGTAAAACAGAGACAATAATAGCTTCTACCTCCCAGGGTTGTTATGAGGCTCAAAATGAGAGAATAAATGTAGGGCAGCTAGGTGGTACAGTGAGTAGAGCGCTGGCCCTGGAGTCAGGGGCCCTGAGTTCAAATCTGGCCTCAGGTACTTGACACATTTACTATTTGTGTGACCTTGGGCAAGTCACTTAACTCCAATTGCCCTGCCCCCCAAAAACCCTAAAAAATGAGAGACTAATTGTAAAGCACTTTGTAAATATTAGCTGTCACTATGTAAGGAGAATGACCACAGAGATAATATGAACAATGATACCGATGACTAACATTTCCATTGAGACCTTTACAAACATCGCTATGTCCTAGGCTAGCATTTCTTACTAAAATTAATGCCACCTGAGATTTCTTGCCATTCCTGTTCTTTTAGTGACATACATTTTCCAAATTAAGGTATTTCAGACACACAAAGTAGGGACCTCGTCTCTCGCACTGCTTTGGGCTCTACATCCATTTTGGCATGAAAGCTAGTGTCCTTAAAGTTGGATGTTAACAACTGAAGGAAGCAGGATGGGCCACCTAGAAGATGGAGCACTTGACTCAAAACTTAAAGGGGCTTAGGAATCCTGAGAGGCAGACAAGAAGAAAATGAACATGGCAGGTATGGTGAACCACCCCAACAAAGTCATGGAGGTGGAAGATACACTGATGAGTCTAAAAAAGCATTGGAAAGAGCAGTCAATCTGGGGACAAGGATGTGAGTTCAAGATTCAATCCTAGTATACACGTATAATAAAAAAGGAATCAAAGGCATGGCGTAGTGCCGGGAACCTGGTAAGACCTTTGTAAATGCCAATGGATTGATTGACTGAAATCTACCTGGCTATATGGGGGATGTAAAAAAGAGAATTTGGGTTCAAATCATGGCTTACTAGCTCTATGATATTGGGCAGGACACTCATTTCCATGCTTGGTCACAGTTTCCTCATCTGTGAAATGAGGGGATTAGATGAAGTGACCTCCAAGGTTCCCTCCAGGTCTAAATCCATCATCCTGTGAATTCTTGTAGGTCTCAGCTTCCTTAGTTGTAAAAGGAGAAGGCTGGACTACATGTCTTCTAAGGTAACTTCCAGCTCTAAATTTAAGTTTTATATCCTGTTTATAGAGAATACACCGTGGGCCAATTTGGCTGGAATATGGAATGGCATGAAGGAGATTAATGGCTGACAAGCCAAAGCCACTGTGGCCCCCAAATTCATCACCTTTTGTCTACCTTCCTGATGATTACTGTCACCAAACTTAACCAGACTAGTGCTGTATTGTCAGATACATTCTATCATTGGGCTACCACCTAGAACCCAAGAGAACCTTCCAGGGCTTACTTTTTGTTTAGCCTTCCCATGCCTAGAACACACTTTTTCCTCACCTCTGTCACATACTCTCTCTCTTTCTTCAAGGCACAGCTCAAGCATCACCCTTGACACAAAGTTTTTTTCTGGTCCCTATAACTTCTAATGCCCTCTTTCCAAGGGTGTGCTAGAGCCAACTCAAACTAGCTTGTGAGAATTGATTGGGAAGGTTTCAGTGGGAGCATTTATATCTCAGAAATTGGCAAATCTGCAAACCAGGTTTTGGTTTAGTTTGTTAATTGTCTAGATTTAAGACAGTCATGGGAAAAACATTAATAATGCAGGTTGAAATTAAATGTGTTGGAGATCTAACTGTTTACCAGCACACCACTGCCTCCCTTCTTAACTACGTTGTATTTGAATTTTTTGTATTTATTTATAATCAGTTCTCAAGAGCTGGATTGAGCTGGCTCCAACATATTTTAGGGTTTCATTCTTTGTCTTTATAGTCATAGCATGATGCTTGGCACACAGTAGGCACTTCATGAATGCTGGCTAATTGACCGAGTGATTGTACTTTTGAAGTTTGAAATGATGCAATGAACCATCATGGGGATGACTTTGTTACTGGGCTAAATTTTTGATGAAGGTAATGATTTTAGATGAATCTTTGTAGATTTCAAGATAAAGCACCAAGATGGCGCACTGCTGGCCAGAGAGACTTGCCTTTTCAGCAGAAGATCTGGTTGTTTAGGGATTAAGGAAAGCACAGTAGATGGAAAAGCTCACTGAAAAGAAAGGAGACACAAAAATTTCCTTTTGGCACTTTTGCTGTCTGGTCTTCTCCCTACTTGGAGGATCCTTCCTTTGTCTCTAATTAGACCATATCCAGGCTGCTGCAGGAGAAGCCACAGCTGTCATTCTTCACATAATTTGTCAAGGGTGCTTAAGGTTATTGGCATAAAGAAGGCTTTAGAAAAACATATTGAATGTGGCTTTGGGGTGATCAGTTCTTGCCAAATGAGAGGCTGTGACTTTCTAAGCATAGTGAGAGCTGTCTGAGAGGGCCTGCTGTTTGTGGTCTCCTTAGAGTAACTGTCTATTCCACTCTCATAGAATTCTCTCCTTATTCCCTTTCTCAGAAAGATCGAGGCAAGGAAGCAGAGTCACTGGTCCCAAACTAATGGCATAGGAAAGGCAGCCATTGAGTTTGAAGTCAGTAAGAGCAAGGTTCAAGTCTCATCTATGACACTTAGGGGCTATCTGACCTTAGGTGAATTCTGTCATTTCCATGAGCCTCAGTTTTCTCATCTGTAAAACGAGAGAATTGGAGTAAATGACCTTTAAAGTCCCTTGCAAATTCAAATTTACAATGCTATAATCTTTCAAATTCCAGCTCAATGCAAAATGACACAGTATAAAAGACAAAAAAAAATTGATCTGGAGGGAAAGGAGCTAGATTGAACTCCTACCTCAGTCACTAGTAGCTGGGCTTGGGCAAATTACTCATCCCTTGTCTACCTCAGTTTCAGATCATTGCCTTGTCATGGCAGAGGGGATTGCGTAGTTAATGAAACTATGAGCTATTCCATGTAGGGTTACCCAAAACATATGAGTCATAGTGGAGAGTTCTGACAAAAAGTGATCCACTCGACAAAGAAATGGCAAACCACTATAGAATCTATGCAACAAAACAAAAACAAAATGAAACAAGAACCCAGAAAAACCCATGGGCAGTACTGAAATGATACAAGAGATGGCATTGGAAGATGAGCCCCTTAAGTCAGAAGGTGTCCAATAGGCTACTGGGGAAGATCAGATGACAATTAAAAGAAGCTCCAGAGACAATGAAGTGACTGGGCCAAAGCTTAAAGGAAGCTCAGCTGCAAATATGTCTGGTGATGAAAGGAAAGGCTGATGCTGTAAAGATCATTATGGCATAGGGACCTGGAACGTAAGATTTATGAACCAAACTGAATGTGGCCAAACATAAGATGGTCAAATTAAACATCAATATCTTGGGTGGCAGTGCACTTAAATGGATGGGAATGGGTGAATGTAATTCAGGCAATCATTACATATGCTACTGTCGGCAAGAATCCTTAAAAGAAATGAAGTAGCCTTCGCAGTCAATAAAAGGATGTGAAAAGCAGTGCTGGGGTATAATCTTAAAAATTACAGAATGATACCTGTTAGAGACCGAGGTGAATCATTCATCTTACAGTGTATAAGCCTATGCTCCAACAAATGAAACTGAAGAAGCCAAAGTTAGTCAGTTCTGTGAAGATCTACAGTATCTTTCAGAAATTATACCCCCCTCAGGATGTCACATTTATCACAGGAGATTGGAATTAAAATGCTACAGTAGGAAATCAAAAGATTGTTGGAATAACAGGCAAGTTTGGCCTTGGAGTACAAAATGAAGCAGGGCAGAGAATAACTTATAGTTTTGTCAAGGTAACTCACTAGTCATAGCAAATACATCACCAGATGGTCAATATCAAAATCAGACTGATTATATACTTTTCAGCCAATGGTGGAGAAGCCCTACACAGTCAATTAGAACAAGAACTGGAGCTGACTGTGGCGAGATCATGAGCTCCTTATTGCAAAATTCAGACTTGAATAAAGTGGGGAAAACCATCAAACCATACATATAGGTCTGACCTAAGTAACATGCCTTATGAACATAAAGTGGAGGTGGTGAATAGGGATTAGATCTGTTAGAGTGCCTGAAGAACTGTGGACAGATGTTTGCAATATTGTACAGGAGGCAGCGACAAAAACCATTTTAAAGAAAAAGAGCCAGAAAGCAAAACAGCTGTCTGATGAGGCTTTACAAATAGTGGAGGAAGAAGGAAAGTAAAAAGTAAAAGAGAAAGAGAAAGATATACCCAATTAAAAGAAGAATGCCAGAGAATAGCAAGGAGAGAGATAAGGTTTTTTTCTTAAATGAGCAATGCAAAGAAATAGAAGAAAACAATAAAAGAGGAAATACAAAACATCTGTTGAAGAAAATTAGAGATAACAGGAAATGTTTCATGTAAAAATGGGCAAAGACAAAAAGATAAAAATGGCAAGGACTTAACAGAAGCAGAAGAAATTAGGAAGAGTTGACAAGAACACACAGAAGAACTACACAAGAAAGATCTTAACATCAGCAATAACTAGGATGGTAGGGCTATTGATTTAGAGCCAGACATGCTGGATAATGGGGCCTTGGGAAGCATTGCTAATAATAAGTCTCAAGGAGGTGATGGAATTCCAGCTGAGCTAGTAAAAATCCTAAAAGATGATGCTGTTAAAGTCTTCCCTCAATACGCCAGCAAATTTGAAAAACTCAACAGTGGCCACTGGATTGGAAAAGATCAATTTATATCTCAATCCCAAAGAAGGGCAATACCAAGGAATGTTCAGATTGATCAGTAAGTATGTTCATCTCACACACTGGCAAAGTTCTGCTTAAGATTCTGCGAGCTAGGCTTTAGCAATATGTGAACCAAAAATTACCAAAAGAACAGACTGGTTTTCAAAGAGGCAGAGGAACTAGAGACCAAATTTCCAACATTTGCTGGACAATGGAAAAAGCAAGGGAGCCTTTGACTATGTGGATCACAATAAAATCACATGGAAAAAGCAAGGGAGCCTTTGACTATGTGGATCACAACAAGCAGGTCCTCAAAGAGATGGGAGTATCAGATCATCTTCCTTGTCTAGTGAGGAACCTGCATGCAGGCCAAGAAGCAAGAGTTTGAACATGGAACAGCTGATTGGTTTGATATTGAAAAAGGAGTATGACAAGGCTCTAGATGTGCGTGTGTGTGTGTGTCTGTGTGTGTGTGTAAAGTTAAACTCATATTTATTTACTAGCATTGTTAAAACATTACACAAAACATTCAAGTGGCAAATAATTATAATATAAGCCCTTGAATGGCGATTCAAATTTACTGAACCACTGATGCTAAGTTATACAAAATTGCATCACTTTAAGGCTTTTACTTAACATTTTAGCTTACATACCACCTCAAAGTAGTCATAACATTAGGTTGGTCAGTTTAAATACTGTGGCTCCCTGCTGGATATATACGCAATATTTACAGCCAAATGTTAAATGCATACAAAGCAACAAAGCATTGTTAAATAAATCAGCAAAAATTAGTTACTGCAACTTGGGCCCTGTAAACAATTATGCATGATTAAAATTACTTCCCACATTCACATCCACAGGACTCTTCCAGCGTTTGACATCTCAGCCAAAATGATCCACATGGGAAACAATCACTGACTGGCAAAAGTAGTAAACCTACATATTTGGTATCACAAATACACATATGCATGAGCAAGTAAGGGTTTCCCAGTGAGGGGCTACTGCTGCAGAAGCCTGAAAATGATTTACGAAATCATTAAATCATTAAAAACTATCTGAAAGTATATACTTCTTGTTGTAGACCCCGCACTGTGCCCACACCTATACGCATTGTTCCCTGTTGTTCCTTATTTATTTAACTTATATGCAGAGTACATCAAACAAAATACCAGGTTAGATAGATCAAGACCCGGAGTTAAGGCTGCTGAGAGAAATATAAAAAATCTCAGATATGCTGATGATACTTCTCTGAGGGTACAAAGTGAAGAAGAATTAAGAGGCCTCTTGATGAGAATGAAAGAGGAGAGTGTAAAAGCTAGCTTGAAGCTTAACATAAAAAATGAAGAGCTTGGCAACTGTTTCCATCACTTCCTGGCAAATAGAGGGAGAAGAAATGGAAGCAATGTCAGATTTTATATTCTTGGGCTCAACGATTACAGCAGACAGTGATTGCAGCCAAGAAATTAAAAGATGCTTGCTCTTTGGAAGGAAAGCTATGGCAAGTCTGGACAGCATACCAAAGTGCAGAGACATCCCCTTACTGACAAAGGTACTAGTAGTCAAAGCTGTGTTTCTTCCAGTAGCAGTGTATGGCTGTGAGAGTCGGCCTATGATGAAAGCTGAGCACTGCAGAACTGAAGCTTTCAAATTGTGGTGCTAGAGAAGACTTTTGAGAATCTCTTGGGCAGTGAGAAGATCAAATCAGTCAATATTTAAATTAATTCAGACTATTTATTGTAAGGTCAAATATTGAACCTGAAGCTCAAATACTTTGGCCACATAATGAGAAGACAAGACTCATTGGAAAAGACTCTGATGTTGGGAAAGATTGATGGTAAAAGGAGAAGGAGACAGCAGGGATGAGGTGGATAGATAGTGTCATGGAAGCAACAAACAGCTTGGACAGACTTTGAGAGAGAGTGGAGGATAGAAGGGCCTGGAGTGTTATGCCGTGGGATCCCAGAGAGTCAGACAAGATTCGACAAGTGAGCACCAACAAAACTATATGCTAAGCACTGGTAATACAAATGCAAAGAATGAACAATGCCTACCCTCAAGGAAAATACATTTTCTAGTGGAAAAAATCAGCATAATTGATTAATACATCAAAGAAGTCTGACAATACTTGCATTGTATGACATTTGTAGACCTCCCTCCCTGGTGAAGTGATGGGGTAGGAGTATCTTCTGTCTCTTCTTTCAAGCTATGCTTGTTCTTTATAATTTTGCAATATTCACTTTAGCTTTTTGGGGTTGTTGTAGTCATTGTGCATATCGTTTTCCTTGTCCTATTGACCTTATTCTGTATCAATTCATGTCAATCTTTGGTGCTTCTCTGTGTTCATCACATTCATCATTTCTTATAGCACAGTCATATTCCATTATGTTAGTGTATCACAATTTGTTTAGTCATTCTCCAAGCAATGGGCAACTGTTTGTTTCCAATTCCTTGCTAACACAAAAAAGTGCTGTTATAAATACTTTGGTACACATAGGGACTTTCTTCTGGTCAATGGCCTCCTTGGAGTATAAGCCTAATCATGAAATTGTCATCTCAAAAGGACATTTATTTGCTTTATTTGCATAATTCGAAATTGCTTTCCAAAATGGTTGTGCTGTTTCACAGCTCCACCAACAAAGTACCTGTGGGCCTATGTTCCCACAATCCCTTTACCACCCACTATTCCCATTTTTTGTCATCTTTGTTAATTTGCAAGGTGTGTTTAACCTCAGGATTTGTTTCATTTATATTTTTCTTATTAGTCATTATTTGGAGCATCACTACATGTGGTTGTTAATATTTTGCAATTCTTCTTTGGAGAGCTGTTTGGTCATATGTTTTGACGACTTAGCTATTAGACAATGACTTTTGGTTATACAGACATAAGCACAAGTGTAATTATAGTTATAGATCTATAAATTGTTTATGTATCTTATATACCAAACCTCTTTAAGAGAAATTCCCTCCCCCACCTCAATTCAACCATTTCCCTTATTATCTTAGGTACATTAATTTTGTTTGTGCAGAAGCTTTTCGGTTGCATGTAATCACACTTACCTATTTTAAGCTTTTATTATTATGTCTATCCAGGGGTGTGGTGGATCTAGCTAAAATCAGCTTGTGAGAGTTGATTGTTCAGTTTTTAGTGTGAGCATTTATACCTGGGAAATTAGCAAATGTCATGAGTCAGAACTTGACTCATTGTTTTGTTGACTGTCTAGACTTAAGAAAGTGATGCAGAAAATGTGAACGATAGAGATTAGACTTAAAAGCGTGTCATGTATACATTTTTTTATTTGAAGAACTGCTTGTAAAACACTGACTAGCCCACCATCTCTATCCCTTGTTTGGCTCAGAATATCTACCCATAGTTGTGAGAGGTCTATGATGCACTTCTATTTTTCTTAGGGTATGATGTTTTTTACATTAGGGTCCCAATCCACTTACAATGTATTTTGGAATATGGTTTTAAGTGTTATTATAAGCCTAATTTCTGCCAGGCAGTTTTCCACTTTTCTCAGCAGTTTTATCACGTAGAGAATTCATTCCAAAGGAATTTATATTTTCTACTTTATCAAAGTTTGGGTTCCTGATTCCATTGTTTATGATTCACCTTTATGTGTATTCTGTTGATCTACTTTGCTATTTTTAAATCAATACCAGATGATTTTGACAACTGCTGCTTTCAGGGGTGGGGAACCTGAAGCCTTGAAGCCACATGTAGCCCTGTAGGTCCTCAAGTGCAGCCTTTGACTGAGTCTAAACTTCACAGAACAAATCTCGTTAATAAAAGGATGTGTTCTGTAAAACTTGGACTCAGTCAAAAGGCCACATCTGAGGACCTAGAAGGCCATGTGTGGCCTCAAGGTTGTATGTTTCCCACCTCTGGCTTTAGAGCTTTTGTTTTTCCAAATGAATGTTGTCTTTTTTTTCATTCTACAGAATATCTCTTTGATAAATTGCTTTAGCATTAAAAGTATAAGTCAACTTTGTAGTATTGCCATTTTTATTAAATTGGCTTGGCCCAGCCATGAGCACTGAATATTTCTCTAGCTATTTAAATTGTTATTTGAGGAGTACTTTGTAATTGAATCTGTGTATTTTGTGAGCTTTGGTAGGTTGATCCCCAGATGTTTTATGCATTTTGCAGTTGTTAGGAATGAGATTTCTTTTTCTATTATTTCCTTTTGGATTTTGTTGCTATTATATAGAAATGCTATTGGTTTTTGAGGATCTACTTTGTAGCCTGCCACTTTGCTGAAGTTAATTTCTCAGTTAATGTCTCTCCTGATTCTCTAGGATTTTTTTTAAGCAAACCATCTTATCATCAGCAAATAGGGATAGAGAACTATCTCCTCTTTTCCTATCTGTATGCTTCTAATTTCTAATTCTTCTCTTAATGTTATTGCTAGAATTTCCATAACTATATAAAATATTAATAAGGAGGGCAGACATCTTTTTTTACTCCCATGTTTATTGGGAAAGGTTCTATTATGTCCCTATCACATATAATAACATTTTTAATTTTAGATAGACAATTTTTATGATGGGAAAAAGGCCCTTTTGCCTACACTTTATTTTTTATCATAAAGGAGTGTTATATTTTTCCAAATGCTATTTCTTCATCTATCGAGATAATCATATGGTTTTGGATGTTTTTGTTTTTCATGATTATCTCGATTGTTTTCCTAATATTGAACCATGCTTCTATTCATGGCATAAATATAACTTGGTCACAAGGAAAAAGGCTCTTGGACGAATCTCTGCAGTCTGCTTAATAAGATTTTATTTTAAAATGTTAGTTTTGCTTTGACAGCTTGGTTGCAACTCCTTCGTTTGGATTTCCTTGATGCATAGTACGTTTATTTCCCACCCCTCGTTTTGATTCTACGTTATGTCTATTTTTGTAATATGTTTCTTGTAAGGAACAAATTGTGGTTTTAAAAAAATCCAATTTCTCAATTTTTTTGTTTTATTGTATTGTTTAATCTAGTCACTTTTAATGCTATGAAATTAGCTTTATATATTGCTTTTGTTCTCTATTTTTTCCAAATTAATGATTTTTCCTCCTCTTCCTCTGTAAAACAGTACTAACTCTCATTGGTTATTTTAGCTTAAGTTATTTTAAGGCGAACTTATTCCCAGTAGCCTTCATTCCTTTATTCTCCCTCCCCACCCCTGTTTGTCACTCTCTTCCCTAGTTTTGGAGATTTGATTAACTTTTTAGTTTATTTTTCCTTTTTAAATAATCTAGTTATTTAATTCTCCCCCTCTTTTTTCCTCTGTTTAGTAATAAAGCAAAATCTCTTTCCTTTAAACTTGTTTTATCTGTTAGTTGTTTAAAATTTCATTTTCTGTGCTTTCTTTTCTAAAAACATTTATTTCTCTAATTCCTTACACTGTTTATTTTCCCTTTCTGTCTGTTCTAGACCTTTATTCTTTGATTCACGGCCTTTATATTTATTTATTCCTTCTTTAGTCTCTGTGTTCTCATGAAATTAAAGTTTCTAAAGTACCATTTTTAGGTTCCTTGTAAATAGCTTCATTATTATTGCCTTGTAAATCATGCTCCCCCCCCCCCCAGCCTTTTTTTTTTTTTTTTTGCAGTTGTGTCTCACTTTCAGAAATATCTACTGCTTTAGATGATAAAGAGGATCTTGCTCTCTGGGAACTTTCCTAAGTCCCTGATAGTGAAGTTTACTATTGATCTTTCCTTCTTCTTTGACATCCTCACCCCCCCCCCATTTGCCCTGAAATCTCTTCCTTAGGTCCAGTCCCTTCCACTCTTCTGCATGTCAGTTGTCCTAAGGAATTTTGATTCTCTTTCTCCTGATGCACCATGAGCAGTCTCTCTAAGCACCAAATGCCTGCCAATTATATCCATTGTATGGACTCAATTTCCCATTATAAAACATCTCTCTTCTCCCATGGGAACATTTATTAGTGATATCCCCTCTTGCCCTTAAAACATCCCTAGCCCTAATCCTTTTTCAATCCCTTTCTTTGCTTTCTTGTCCATTCTCCTGTAGGTTCTCTTAGTCCCAAGTGACTACAGAAGATATATTCCCTTCACTAATTAGGGTATATTACATATTCTCCTCTATCTTCTTCCCCTTCCCTCATTTATGCACTCTCTCATTCTGCAATTTATCCTATAAAAACAATGATTCACCAGTAAGACAGGGTGTTATGAGGTTTAGTTCATGATATTTCAGGCCTGTTTCTCTCTCTTCTTCATGAATTTCTGTTGGATAGGATGTTTGAGAAGAAAATAATTTCTTCAATTTTGGTTTTCTTTTCAGGAATGTTTCAAACACCACTTTTTATTAAACACCCATCTTTTTCATTAATAGTTAGGCTTAAATTTGCAGGGTAGGCCACCTGAATTGTATCTTGATTTTTTTTCTTTATGGAACAATTTCCTGAAGTTTCTGTTAGGGGCAGAATAGTCTTGCATTCTTTTAATTTCTTTTCCTTTATATTTGAAAGCATTTTTTCTTGGTTGCTTGTAGGATTTGTGGTTCGTCAGTGGAATTATTCATTTTAATAATGATGCATCTTGGAGTTTGCAAGTTTCCTGGAGGTGATCTGTGGATTCTTTTGACTGGCACATTTATGTTTTTATTCAGATGTTCTGGGTGGTTTTCTTGTATATTTCTTGCGTTTTTCATATTTTTGAACTTATCATATTTGTAGGAGACTTATGATCCTTAAGTTGGCTCTATACATTCTGTCTTCAAGAATAATATGTTTTGCTGCTGTGGAGATCATGTTTTCTTTTAATATTTTTGCTTTTTGCATCTCTTTTCTCTATGTATTTGTATTTCAAAACAATTATTCTATCTTTTGTTTGTTTGGTGAGTTTTTCTACCATGGCTTCCTGTTTTTCTTCTCTGCCTAACGTGGTAGGCCAAAATTTTGCTTTCACAATCCTTATTTTGACTTTTAAACCATTCAGGAGTATCCTGATATAGCTCCATACTCTTGTAGGAACCCAAAGGGTCTTCTACCTCATAAGATGTTGATTAATTTTCTTTTGTCTTGCAATATTTATTGATAGATTTTGGGGTTCTTTTCTCTGATCCAGGAGATATGTGACCTTTCTGTTAATATCTTCCCTGTACACTTATCTGTTTATGTTTACAGACTTGGTGTTTTCTTCCTCCTGAGATCTTTAGTAATTTCTGCATTTTTTTATTTTCCCCTTTTTTCTCCCTTTTGCTTTATTTTCCCCTATCACTCATTTTCTGACCCTCTTTATTTTTTCCCCTATTGCTCACTTTCTGACCCTCTCCTCTTTTATGGTGGTAGCACCTATACACATACAAGTTGCTCCAGTTCCCTGTGGTTCTCAGTTCTCTGACTGATCTCTTTTGTTGCGTAGAGTGTTGCCCTACTGTGCTCTTATTGCCTAAGCAAACTTCTGCCTGATCCATCAACACTGGGAAGGAGTAATGGTGTAGAGTCGAATTCCTTTGCATGTCCTTGGCTTTCATAAAATGACTTTTCATAACATATTAGGGCAGCTAGATCGAACAGTGGTTAAAATGCTGGTCGAGTCAGGAAGACCTGAGTTCAAATCCTTCTTTCTGAATCCAGCCTAGTGCTCTATCCACTATGCCACCTAGCTGTCTCTGGATTCAGTAGGAGGAAGTGTTGAGCAAGTATGTTAGGGGCTAGGTCTCTGCAGTTACCATTGAATTGCTACTCCTTTTAAGTCCTTGGTGTCCTAGACTATGGAGACAGCCGAAATTGCTTTATCTCTTGTATATAAGTTTTATTTTAGAGAGGTTTGAAAGGTCAAGAAGATCAGAGAAAATGTCTAGCTGTGCATCTTGTTGGTATTGATGCTGACATTGAAATAGGCTTTGTAAATTACATGTGTGTTCTTTCCTTTCCCCCTGGAGCACTCATAGTTTGCATTCCAACAAAACAAAGGTGAGCTTGTTATGAGACTGCTTCTGGGCTTATATAATGGAAAGACCTTTACCTACCACTCCAGAACAAATGTATGGTTGCTTGCTTGTCTTTCATGATGACACAAGGGATTGTGCTGTATAGTGACAAAAAGTCTTTTGTTTGTCTTCTGAGTCATGGAACTCAAAGGTCATATTAAAAATGTGATCTCCATCCCCCAGGATTTTTCTTCTCAGCCTCAAACTGCAGGGATGACACTCTGAGCTTCCTCCCACCTGGATCCAAGTCATAAGCTTATGACCTCCTAGGAAAATTTCTGCTTTGAATGGGCATGCTTCCCACCTGTGTCTTCTTCCCTTCGGAATAAAGCCTTTTGGGATCTGAAATGTCAGTTGAAGCTTAACCTGGAAGAGGCACCTTGTTCCTTGGAGTTGAAACCAGACAGAGCAGCAGATGCAGATCAGGTCCTTGAGGAAGGGAAAAATTTCAATGGCCGTAGTAGTGTCTGGTACAAGTGTTTAAAAAATGATTGTCGAATTGGAATAAATTGTGGGGAAAGAATCACAACACCCCAGAACTAAGAAGGACTTCATATAGTTTCAGAGCTGGAAGAAAAAAGAGAAACATTTTAGGACCACATAGCCTGAAAGGGGAGATGACTTTTTGCCTTCCTCCTTGCCACATGGTGTCACCTTCTGTCAGTGGAGTCCTTCATCCTTAGATACAAGTGCAGGAAACACCTGGGTAGTTTTAAAGTTTCGCACAGTTTTGGTTATGCAGTTAATGGAAAAAGGCCACTCCCAGACACATGGTAGGCCAAAGCAAAATGTCCACACGTGGGTCAGTTCTCCTGTTTCCTGGAATCAGGTCTCCAGGCATCTCCAACCATTTTAAGTGGCCTAAGCTTTTGACAAACCCCTCCTACATTGTAGAGTGAGGTTGCTGGACTAAATGACCTTTAAAGGTCTTTCCTTCCAGCTCTAAAACTGTAGTCCTATAATCTGTGTGTCCACGGGAAAGATTTTTAAGTACTTCAGTCCTCATTTTCCTCATCTGTAAAATAAGGATGTTGAGCTGGGTCTCTGAAGCTCTTTCTAGTTCGAAATCTATGATCCTATGATTTGGAGTTTCCTAGCTATGAAGGCTGTTCTGGCAGGTAGGGGCTCCTCCTCACTGAAGGTCTTTGAGGAAAGGCTGGGTGGTCACTGGACCTGTGCTGTGTATGGAATTTTTGTCCAGTTGTGGGTTAGATGAGGTCTGTCTTAACTCTAGAGTGTTGTGATTCTTTCCTCACAATTTACTTGAATTTGACAACCATTTATGCAAAACTTGCACCAGACACTATCCTGGAGGCAGGAGGATACATTGACAAAGATGAAACAGCCCCTCTCCCCAAGGAGCTTACATTCTACACAACCACAACCACAGTCACCCTCAGGCTCCAGTTAGGATCCCTGCTAAGGCAGAGATTCCTCAAAATCATAGGAGAGCCAGATCATGAAGAAGCCCACTCTGCCAAAGGAAACAGGCAAGGGTTAACTCTGACACTTTTAATGACATCGGTAACTCTCTGGCATTGAACTTGCGTGGCTGAATGGGGTCATGGTCCAGGGAGACCCTCAGGATGAACCTCATAACCTCTCCTAGAGAAGGGACATTGAGATTCTGGGTTATTCGAGGATACTCTCTAACTCAGAAGGCTGGAGTTGGTGTCTGAACCCCCAAAGGTAACTGAGTTTGACAGATGTCTTTTATGGTGATAAGCCTCTGTTTAATAATTCATTCCTTCTTGCAAGAGATGATAGTCACAATAAACTAATGCATTAATGAGGCTTTGACAAGGATTTCTTTGGAAATTCTGCAGCCAAAGAAGGAAGCCAAACTCAGTAATATAGAAAGTGCCTCTTTGGAGACTGAGCAACTTTCCCATCTAGAATGCCACACTCCCCTCCTCCCTCACAACTTTTCAGTCCTGTAGTGCAGAGATTCATCATCTTTTGGGGGTCATGAGCTTCTCTGGCAGCCTGAAGAAGGCTATGGATCTTTTCTCAGGATAAAGAGGTTTTTTTTAATTCATGAAATACATATGATTACCAAGTAAACCAAAGGTTAATGAAAACAAAAATGTATTTTCCCATCCAAGTTCATGAAGTCCCTGAAATCTATCTGGGGATCCTCAATTAAGAACCTTGGCCTTTGTCATAAAGGATCTTTCCCTCTTCAGAATTACCATAGTATTGAAGGAATGAAATCCATCTTTCACAAAGTCAAGCATACGGATAAGCTCAGCATTTATGGAGTACCTTCCTCCATTTGGACTTTACACAGTACATCCTTCGTGAACCATTTGTTGTTTTTGTTTTTCAGTCATTTTTAGGTATGTCTGATTCTTTGTGACTCCATTTGAAGTTTTCTTGGCAGAGATACTAGAGTGGTTTGTCATTTCCTTCTCCAGCTCATTTTACAGATGAGGAAACTGAGGCGAACTGGATGAAGTGACTTGCCCGGGGTCACACAGCTCATAAATGTCTGAGGTGAGATTTGAACTCAGGGAGATGAGTCTTTCTGACTTTAGGCCCAGCACTCTATCCACTATGCCACCTACCTGCCCCTCATGAAACCTGTAATGTCTTCCAATTAACTTCTAGTAGAATATAAGCTCCTTTTGGGTAGGGGCAATTTCATTTTTGCCTTTGTATCCCCAGTACCCACCACAGTACCTGGCACCTAGTGGGGAGTTAATGCTTGCATACCTCATTTTAGTGATCAGAGAATTGTGGAATGATCACTGTGTTTGACACGAAGACATTCTTTATCTCCCTTCATCCAATTTCTGGAATGCCCTCCCTCCTCATCTCTGTCTTCTAGCTTCCCTGGTTTCCTTCAAGTTTCAGCTAAAGTTGAAACTTCTGCAAGCAGCCCTTCTTGCTTCTTCTGAATCTTAGTGCCTTCCCTCTAAGATCACCTCCAATCTAACCTGTATAGATTTTTTTAAACAGTTATTTGCATGGTGTCTCCCCATTAGACTCTGAACTTCCTGAGGGCAGGGACCATCTCTTGCCATACTTTGTGTCTCCAGTACTTAGTACAGTGCCACACATATAGTAAGTGCTTAATAAATGCCAATTGACTGGCTGGCATGCCAAAATTACTTTGAATTTATTTGTATCTAATATGTGTGTATATACGTCTACGTATGAATACACACATGCACACATATATCCTACCAAAAGTACACGAATTCCTTGTAGGGAGGGGCTGTTTCATTTTGGGGTTTGTTCACAATGTGTAACAATATTTGTCACATAATAGCAGATGTACAAGTGTGGAAATGGGACACAAACTGCGAGAAACACAAAGGTCAGAGTGCATCATGGGAAATAGTAGGTAATAAGGCTGGAATGGTAGACTGGAGGTGCCTATCACTTGGGAAAGGCCTAAACAAGTTTTGGTACATGAATGGCATGGAGTATTTATGTGCCATAAGAAATGATGAATTCAGAGAAACATGTGAAGATTTATATGAATTGATGCAAAGTAAAGTAAGCAGAGCCACAATATCCACAATGACTCCAGCAATGAAAATGAAGAGAACTGTAGCAAAACAAATGACACAAATTCTAACAAAACTGACATTCTCATGACTAAGCTTGGCTCCAGGGAATTATAGGTTCATAGATTTAGAGCTGGAAGGGATCCTTGTCCTTCTGTGACATTTACAATTGAGGAAATTGAAGCCTGGAGAGATTAAATGCCTAAGGTCACAGGTGTAATAGGCAGAAGATCCAAGAATTGATTTCAGATCTTCAGCTCTTTCCACTTCAACAAGGTACAAGACAATTGAAAACTTGCTAGTTTTGGAGTCTGAGGAGCTAGATCTTAATCCCATCCCTGCTCCTTACTATCCCTGTGAATTTAACCTCTTTGTAACTCAGATCCTCATCTCTAAATTAAGGAAAGGGTGTACTAGATGGTCTGCAAGGTCTTTTCCAACTCTAAATCTATTCATCAATGACCTTCCCCTAGCTTTTCCCAACACAAGGCATACACACACTTTTTTTGAAGAGGTGCAGAACTATGGTGTGGAGTCCTATACATAACATCAGACATTTCCATTTTGCTGAATTGTTTTTTTTTCTGTTTTATGCTTTGTTATAAGGGATCACTCACTGAGAGGAAAGAAATAAATTGGGAAATGTAGGTAATGTATAAACAAAAGGTATCAATGATTTTTTTTTAAAAAGACTATTGTTAACTTTGGAGAGAGCAATTTCATTTATGTGAGGAGGTGTGAAGGCAGATGTCAAAAAATGAGAAATGAGGGATAAAAGGAAGTGAGAAAAGGTAAGAAAGGAGTTTAGACAGCTTTTCCTTTTTTCAAATTCAGATCGCTCCTGACTTCTGAGTCTGATGCGCTCACTGCTACATCCCACTTCCTCTCTGAAAACAAAGGTTGATAGAAGCTCAGCATTCACAAACACTAAGTACAAATTAATAATATGTGATGGAGCATGTTAGACTAAGCCTATGCAATTGGGTATTTGAACAGGAAAAAATATTATTCACAAAGGAAAGAATTTAAATGAGCAAAGAAAAGTCAGTTGCCTTCAGCTATCTCTCTCTGCTAAAACAGCTGTCCAAGGAAATAACCATCTGTACCACTTAAGCATCTGCAACTCAAAAGAACAACAAACAGGGTGAGAAATGTCTCGAAATGTTAGGAGGAATAAGATTGCAGTTTGCCACTCTAGCATGTGCATCTCAGCAAATGTGGAAGGTGAGACAACAACCAGTTGGAAATGTGCTCCTGTGAATAAACACGCCACCCCTTCCGGATGATCCTGGAGAATCAATAAATAACATAGCTATAACTAGACATTTTAGTGCCTGAAACAAGCAGCTGCGATTACCTTCAAATTAAGTGTGCAATTAGAGTTGTGAAAAGAATGAAAGAAATGAAGTAAAATTAAACTGCGTAGGAGGGAGAATTGGGTGATATAGTGACTTCTATGCTGCTGGAGGAGCGCCTGTGTTAAATTTTTCATGTTCCTTCCCCTCCATCTTTGTAGAGGGCCCAGAAGGCTAGGACAGGGTGGTATCAGCCCCATTTCAATGATGCTATTGAGTAAGCCCTCTCTTGGAGATCATGGGAATCCTAGATCTAAAGCTGTGAGGAAGCTTTGAGACCATGTGCAAGTCATTTGGATGAGTTTTTCTCATCTGTAAATAGGAGATAACACTTCTCCTTCCTATTTCTTAGGGTTATTGTGATAAAAAAAATGTGCTTTGTAAAAATGTAAGGTGCTCTATAATAAGCTGTGATTGTGATGGGTCCTTTCAAGGGTCAGATACATCAGCTCCTGACTCAGGTCAGATTTATTTTGTTATCTGGGTTCCTCAGAGGGTTCAGGCCCTATTTTGTGACCATCATGTTCTAAGTATACCAACAGGGGTAGGTGGTCCTGGGGGTATGTAATACTAATTAAGGTGGGACTTTTTTTTTAACTGTTTTCCCTTTTAGAATGCTAAAGCAATCAAATGCCTTTGATTGAGTCTTACTAGGTGCAAAACCCTAGACCCATGCCCTTTTACTACTAGGTACAAAGCCCCAGGCTGGTTAGCAAACTAGTTAGCTAGTTTGAGAGAGGTGGGAAGCCCCAGGACCCCAAGGGGAGTTGCTAAGATCAGAGCCAATGGTATGCACCTAAGTTCTGGTCAGTCAGATGACATTTGATGATGTCTAAATGCTGTACAAAAAAGAGAGAACTGAGTTATTTGTTTGGGGCTCTCACTCTTAGAGGAGTGTTGATGTAGAGACTCTGGGCAGCCACTCTAACAGCTACCTGGCTTGTCAACCCAGATGTTGATGCTTTCTTGGTTGTATTGAGTTGTATTTGGTCTGTTTATAATGTATGTTTGTAATTTGTTTGTATTTGCTTGGAAGTTCAGGGTACTGGATTTTTCCCCTGAACTAAGTGAATGATATTTGTATGTTGGATTGAAATAAGATTGTTAACCCCTTAACATTGCTTTCCTTAGTAAAGCAGATCAAAAGAACCTGTCCTGGCAGCTCTTGTTGCTGGTCTTGTTGGGTTTATACACCCACAGCAGCTGCTACCCAAATTGTTGTTACAGGGTGGGAGAGGACTCTGTTAGTGGAGTCACCAAGAAAGAGGTGGTCTGGAAAGAGACTAGGTTCACAAACTTCTCTTTGGCAGAGTAAATGAAGAATTCAACTTAAGCTGAAAATAGACAAGAATAGAAGGGAGGAGACAAGAGTTTAATCATCAATGAAGGCCAGTTGACATTGGCTTTCCTAAGGCAGAATGTAGGTTCCTTGAGGGAAGGGATTGATTCTCCTTTTTGGATCTGAATCCTCACCTCCTCCCATAGTTCTTGGCCCTTAACATGAAGTTAATAAATGCTATGTGAATTGAATTAAACTAAATTTAGGTGAGAAGTGTAAAAGGAAGGGCCAGGGTGCCATGTGAGCAAAGCCAAGGAGGGAGGAAAGGATGAGGCAAATTTAGAGAATGATGTGAAAGACAGAATCACATCATTTTAACTAGAAGGGATCTTGGAAGCCAATTTGTCCAGCTCATAACTTAAATAGAATTCCTTCTACAATACTCCCAACAGGTCGACATCCAGCTTCTCCTTGAAGACTCAATGAGTCTAGAGTCCACTACCTTGTGAGGCAGCTCAACCCATTCTATTTGGGACTGGTCCCAATTATTAGGAAGTGTTTTTTTTTCTGTACAGCAAATTTAAATTTCAGATCTGGAAGGAACCTCGGGAGATGGGAGAGTGCCAGAAAGGACCTTAGTGCTCAGAGAGCATCAAAGACTGGCTCCCTCATTTTCTAGATAATGGAGAGGCCAGCTTGGCAGGACACTGGCAGGACATTAATAGCATACATCAAGCCTATTCTGCTTCTTACCCAGGATGTAGACTGGACCCTCTATAAATTGCAGTTCTTTCTTTAGTGCACCTAGTTCTCCTTAATCAATGCTTTTACCTGGCTGGTAATCAGTTATTATCTGGGAGGCTAAAAGCTTTCTGGCACTCATGGCCCTGGGGAATTCTAATTCTGCCTTTTTGGATTCACAGCTATGTAACCTTGAAGCATCAAGGTAAAGGAAAGTGACTGCAGGGTTCAGTAGGTATAAAGTACTAGGTAAAGATTCAACCATGATGTCCAGGTCTGCATAATTTCATAAGATCATAGATTTAGAGGTTAAAGAAGTCTTACAGGCTATCTAGCAGTAGCCTCAAATTTTACATAGGAGTAAACTGAGACCTTGAGAGAAGTGATTCGTACTAAGTCATATAAGTATAAATAGACAGAACCAGGATTCAACTGCAGGACCTCTGAATACAAATCCCGCATTCTTTCCACTGAACAATATTACCCCAAAAGAACAATATCCTAGAATCTCAGAGTTCATTGGAGGGGACCTCAGTGGCCATCTAGACAAGCCTGTACCTGAATGAGTATCTCTTCTATAACAAACATCAGAAGTAGATGCCCAGGATCTGCTTAAAGACCTCCAAAAAGAGAGAAGTCACCCTTTCCCAAGCCAGCCTATGCCAAATACGAATCCCATAGATTTTGATCTTAGAGGTAAAAAAAATAGTTTCAGCTTTGCTTAGTCTTTTTTTTAATCTTTGCTCTGTTGGCAGCCAAGCTCAGTGGAAAGAGGTGGTAGCTTTAGAGACAGAGCCTGGAGGTTCAAACCCTGGCTCTGTCATTTACAATCTATATGGCCTGTCGCTTCACACCTCTGGCACTCAGTTATGTGAGGGGTCAGACTCAATGGTGTCTAAGGTCTTCTCTAGCCCTAAATACATGATCATTTGGTGACTCTTCTCTTGCAGATGCTTTGCAGAAATGGGTATAATCTGAGCTATGAACTTTGAACACCCACAGTGTTGATGTGGTAGGGCCAAGTTGATCTTTGGCTGTATCAATAGGAGGATAACATCCTGGGTGAGGGAGAGAAAGTGTTTCTGTCCACTTCTCTGGACAGACCACATCTGTAACTCTATGTTTAGCTCAGAGTGTTGCATCTTAGGAAGGACAAGCAAATCCAGTGCAATCAAGAAAATTCCAGATAAAGACTGGATTGATGCATTAGAGCTGGAATGGCCTTCAGTGATGTGCAGATTGCACTCTTACTTTACAGGTGGGGAAATGGAAGCCCAAAGGGGCTAAGTGACTTTGCTCCATAGTTCACAGTAGAGACAAATTTATCATAGAGAAGAAAGAGGTTGGAGTGGATACAATAGATGACTTTATGTGTATGGAGGGCTATTTGTTCCCTCTCTATTGAGATCTCTATTTGAGACTCCAATGAGACTCCAAAAGAGAAAGCCAGAACCAATGGACAGAAGCAGCATGGAGACAAATTCTAAGTCAAGGGAATGATGAGTTTAAGGAGCTAAGTCTTTTATGAGACTTTGATAATATAGTCCTATGGAAGATCAGCACGTCTCTGAGAGCACAGATAGTAACTCCTAAAGCTGGGTACTTCGAGAATCATTCACAATTCACTGAGGATGAATAATGCAGTCTCTGTTTCATCCCAGGGAATTCCTCAAATATGTGGTGGAGAACCTTTCCTACACTAATCTTTTTTTAAGTTGGGTTTTGAAAATGATTTTGCATCATTCTAATTTCTGAAGGCATGATCCCTTTCCTCCTCCAAATTGAAGGCCTTCTAATAACAAAGAAAAACAGTTAAGAAAAATACTGTAGTAGAAATTTATGTTTGAAGACCTTTTCCACCCATTAATAGGCCATGTGACCTGCTTGCATCACAGAAAGCCTAAGTGGGAGGAGCTTCCTGACAGGGAAAGGAAGTTATGTTACAGGAAATGCAGAGAGAGAGAGAGAGAGAGAGAGAGAGAGAGAGAGAGAGAGAGAGAGAGGGAGAAAGAGAGAGAGAGAAGGGGGGGGGGAGAGAGAGAGAACAGTTTCTGCTAATCCTTGTACTGAGATAGATTATAGATTCAAGAAGAATTTAGATTTAGAAGAAACTTTGGAAGGTCATTGAGTTCAAACCTTCATTTTACAGATGAGGCGACTAAAGCAAACAGAGGTGAGAGTGACTTGTCCAGGATCACTCAGTTAGCTAGCAAGTGTTTGAAGCAGGGTTTGAATGCAGATAGTCCAGAATCCACATCCAGTGCTGTGTGGTGCCCCGTAGCTGCCTTGGCTGAAATATCAGAGGTCCTATGACAGGTTAAAGGAATGGTATCTATATGTAGAGGTGAACCCTCTTCTTGTTTCTTTCATCCTTTCTCCATCCTTGCCATTGGAACTTATCAGAGAGAGGAGAGATGGGTAAGATCAAGTGACTGGAGTCCTCACAGAGAAGGGTGGCTACCATGGCCAGTACTTACCCAAAGAAATGGTGAAAGGGGTGGTTCAGATAGATTTAGACAGCATACTTATAAAATCTGCAGATGATACAAACCTGGCAGGGGTAAGTAACACAACAGATGCAAGATTCTAACTTGCAAAAAGGCTAGAAATTGGGCATAATTGAATAAGGTGATATTTAATAGGGATAAAAATAAAGTCTAACACTTAGGTTAAAAAAATCACCTTCATCAATAAGTATAAAATGGAAGAACAATAGTTAGAGAACAGTTTGTCTGGAAAAGATCCAAGGGTGTTAATGGAGATTTTGAAGTCTGAAATCGACATTGACCTCTGGCTCCCTGGTAACTCCAAGATATTGAAAGAAAACTAAAAGAAGAAACTCTTTTTCTAAGGAAAGTTTTAGAAAGTAGTTTTTTTTTAAATAAAAACTGAATGGAGTTTTCTGAGTCTCCAACGTTTGGTGTTAATAGGATTTTTTTTCCTTCAACAAATTGAGACAAAAGGCCAAAGTTTGATCCAAACAAGAATACATCAACTCCATTCATTCCAAGCTGTTCAATTCAATTTAGCCATGGGGAAAGACTGGATCCATTCTTCAGGACTCTGTCCAAGTGTTTATACTTGACAAAATAAACACACTCAAGCAAACACTTTAAGATAAATTGGTTCCTTCAGCTAGTTTACAACTGCTCTTACACAAAACCTTTACACTCAGTCTTAGCTCTGAGTTAATCTGATTGCTTAAGAAACCCACTAAGGCCTTTAATTCAAGAAGAGAGGAAGCCTCAGTACTCTTTGAAACATAAAGCATTCGTAGATTTTGCCAGCAAGAAACGAAATCATCAGTTTGGGTTAGGCGAAGTCCCAAAGAGGGAGCGAAGAGGCAAATGTCCGCATGTAAGTTGAAGCCCGTTAGATATGACACAGAAGAAGACCAAGAATAGAATTTCCCTTAATTCACAGGAAGAATCAACTGACAGGACAGTAAGAGGCACAATCTATGGTATCAGATCCCTATGCGCCAATGTTTTTAGTGTAGGTAGTTAGTAAAATGTCGTGGGCATTTTTACATGAGTAGGTGAATAAGAAACCAGATGAATGACCAAGAGCTAATGAAATGAGTCTTACAACAGGAATATGAGCATAGGAGAATATCCTTTGGTCAGAAGAGAGAGATCTGATAGGTGAGGTGGCAGGCTAGCCAGGCATTCAAAGAATCATAATCAAATGTCAAAATATTCAGAGAATCATAGAAAGGCAGAGTTTGAACAGATCCTAAAGGCCATCTAGCCCAAATCCTACTGAAAGCATGGATCCTGTCTACACCACATCTGACAACCCCCTTCTTGAAGACCTGAGGAGGGACAGAGAGAAGAGGAGAGTCTTACTACCTACCAAGGCAGCTCACTCTGCTTTTTGGACAGCAACTTGTTAGGGAGTTTTTGCTTGCAGTGACCCACTAGCTGCCTCCCTGTAATTTCTCTACATTGATTTCCTGTCCCTGGAGTGCTTCGAGCAGAATCTGGATGATCCCTTGTTAGGTGTGTTGTAAACATGATACTTTTCATGGATGGGTTTGATGAGGGCCCTTCTGACTCTCAGATTTTGTGATTCTGAGATTTTACTTCTGCCCTCCAGGGGCAAGGAGAGCCAAGGATCACAGATCTCAGGCTGGAAAGGACCTCAGAGGTCTTTAGTGCTAACTTTCTAATTTTACAGACAAGGAAACTGAGGCCCAGGACAGTGGAATGACTTGGCACACAGTTCACACAGTTTTTCCAAGGAAGGATTTGAATCCAGTTCCCAAATTCCCAAATCACAGATCAGTGATCTTGGTGTGAGCATAGGTAAAATTATAAACTGATTATTAAATCGACACTTGTGAGCATTCTACAAGAAAGCAGTGATCACTAAAATCCAACATGGATTCACTTACAGGCATCACCTTTGGGAAAGACTTTTCTAAGTTAAGAGATAGCACAACTAGAGAGATGGCCTCTGAGTCAACAAGACCTAGATTCAAGTCAGACTTCTGAAATACACTAACTGCGACCTTAGCTAAGTGACTTTACCTCTCAATGCCACCAAGCAACTCTTTAAGACTATAATTTGCACACAAGTTACTAATCTGCATTAGTAGAGGAGGCAGGTATGTGGCACAGAGGATAGAGTATTGGCCTGGAGTCAGAAAGACCTGACCTCAAATACAGCCTCAAACACTGTGTGACTCTGCGCAAGTCACTTAACCCTGTTTGCCTCAGTCTCCTCATCTGTAAAATGAATGCGAAGGAAATAGCAAGCGACTCCAATATTTCTGCTGAGAAAATCCTAAATGGGATCACAGAGAGTCAGACATGAATCAAAAGACTGAACAGATTTTTAGAGGGGATTTCCTGACCTGGAGTTCCCTATACCAAGGAAGTCATAGGACCAGACTAAACAACTAATAGGCTGGAGAATATTAAGAGAAATGCAATCAGAATGGAGGAAGGCTTGAGATCATGCCAAACAAGGATGACTTGAAGGAATTGAAGATGTTGAGCCTTGGGAAGAAAAATCAAACAGCATAGCTAATCATAGCTCCTGCCTGCAGGTATTTCCAGGACTTTCCCTTGGCAGGGGCAATAGATTTGCTCCATATGGTCCCAGAGGACCCCAGAGAACTTGGAATGATGGGTAGAAGTTTCAAGGAGACATATCTAGCCTAGTGGTAAGGACAAGCTTATCAACAATTAGTGCTACTCCAAAGTCAAATGGGCTGTCTTTGGAAGGTAGTCATGTCCCTTCATCGGAGGCCTTTATGCAAAGGCTGCCAGATAGGCTGTGGCAGGATTCGTCTGCAGGGCTGGGTTGGTGTAGACAGCCTCTGAGGTTCTTTACAAGTTGGATATTCTCTGATACCACAAATTGTGCCAAGCTAAACTTGTTTTCTTTTTGGGCAGGTTCAATAGAGGGATAGATGAGCACAATACTGTGTATCTGAAGGCTTTTTACAAGTTCTCTCATGATATCCTTTCAGGGAAAAAAAGGGAACCATGTAGTGCCGTCAGCCACAGCTGATAAATTTAGGAGCACTAGAATGACCAGCAACAAAGCATGTTAATCGACAGCACAAGGAGGAAAATCTGTGCTCCAGCATCATCCATCCCTCAAGTGCCATAGGGCTCCGTCCTTGGTTCTTTTCAACATTTTTATCAATAGCTTGGATGAAACCCTAAGACAAACGGACATCAAATTGGCTCGTGCTACAAAGCTGGAAAGGGTAGCTGATGTGCCGAATGATAGAACTGGAATCCCAGAAGATCTGCACAAGCTGAAAGTGGGCTGATTCTACAGAGTGCGGATGTCCTCAAGGATCAAATGGGAGCCGATGCATTTCAGTTCAAAAAATCGATTGCATAATTTCAGGATGAGGAAGACACATCTAGACAGCTTCTCATGTGAAAAAAGACTTGAGGGTTTTAGCAGGCTGCCAAATCAATAGGAGTCAGGAGGTAGATGTGGCCACTGGAAAGACTGCAGTGTCGGACTGCATTAATAAATGTTTATGATGCTTAGTGAATAAATAGAAGTAAGTGTGTGAGGCAACATGGTGCGGTGGCGAGAAAAATAGCCAGGATGACCTGGGTTATAGTTTCACTTAGGTTACATATTGACATTGGACAAGTCACATAAGCTCTAAGTGTTCTAGGCAACTTTCTAGACAAAGTTGTAGAGGAGGCAACACTAGGCATTGATAGATAGAATTTCCTCGCCTGGAAGTTCCCAGTGAAATCACAAGTCCCATCCCTATTCCTATAATGTCCAAAATAGGCGGTAGGAGAAGGAGTAGAATAAATCCTTTGTCTTCAGAACTTCTTAGACCCCATTTAGAAGGTTGCATCCAGTTCTGTGCAACCAATTTTAGAAGAAATAGATGAGTTGTGCATACCCAAGAGTGGGGTAATGAATGGACAATGAAAGCCTATCCAATGAGGAAATGTTGAATTCAAAACAGGGAAATTCTACTGGAAAACAGAAGATTCGTGGGTCACAGGGGCAGGAGAGCAGTCAGGGGAGCATAATTATTATGTCAACTTATGGGAAGAGTTGTCCTTTAGAAAAGCCATCAGAGTTATCCTTCTTGGCTTCAGCACCTCCATCGGCAAATTGCCCACAGTAGGTGCTTAATAAATATTTGAATTGAATTAAATACTAGAAATTGTTGATCCAAATTAAAAAGATGCAGATTTTGACTTGATGAAAAGAAAAAGAAAAACAAGCTCTCTTCTGAATTTTCCTGTTTTTGTCAAGCATACTGCCATCCTGCCATCCTTTCAGACACTTAGATTCTCCATCTGGAGTCACCACTAAATCTTTTCTCTCTCTCTCTCTCTCTCTCTCTCTCTCTCTCTCTCTCTCTCTCTCTCACACACACACACACACACACACACATGCATATACATACAAACACATGCATGCATATAGGTGTATGTATAATAATAATGTATAATAATAATGTATAATAAATAATATATTGTATTATGGTCTGTATGATTATATATAAATTAACAAATAAAATAAATAATCTGTAATAAAATTGTTGTTTACTCATTTTCAGTTGCGTTCAACTCTTTGTGACCTCCACCCCATTTGGGGTTTTCTTGGCTAAGATATTGGAGCAGTTTGCCTTTTCCTTCTCCAGCTCATTTTACAGATGAGGAAACTAAGGCAAACAGGGTTAAGTGACTTGCCTACGGTCACACAGCTATGGAGGCAAGATTTGAACTCAGAAAGATGAGTCTCCTTGATTCGAGGCCTAGGACTTTTTCTGCACCATTTAGCTGCCCATACGATAAAATATTATAAATGAGTAAAAGTATACATATATATGTACACACATGTGTATATATACTTGCATATAGATACACGTGCATGTGTATATGCATGTATAGATATGTGCACATATGTGTACACATATATGGCACATATAATCAGTTTCTAAGTCTTCTCAATCTCTCATGTCAATCAACCAAACAAAAAGCATATATTAAGTGCTTATTATATACCTAGTGCCCTAGACACTGTCCCAGGGATACAAGGACAAGCAAGAAATAGTCTCAGTTCCTGAGGATCTTGCATTCTCTCCGGGGAGACGCGTGCATATAAATAAGCATATATAGAATAGAGATGGGGTAGTTGAGGAAGGAGGGCACTAGAAGCTGGAGTGGGAGAGGATTTTGGAAGGATTCCTGTCTGAGGCAATGCTTGGGCTAAGTCTTGAAGGGAATGAGGGATGCTAAGAATCCTTTGTCCCCCCTTTTTCTGCACCCACACTGTCAGCCTGGTTAAGGCTCCTGGTACCCGCCTCTCACCTGCATTGGGAGGTCACTTCTTTGTTGGTCTCCCTGGCTCCCATCCAAACCTTCTCCAATTCTTCCTCTTTGTAGCTACCAAAGGGATTTGCCCAAAGCACGTGTCTGACTATGTCCCTCCCCTGCTCAGTAACCCCCAGTGACTCTCTCTTGCCTCTAGGAGTAAATGCAAGCTTCTGTGAGGTATCTGAAGCTCTTCAAAATCTCACCATCCACATTGCCAAGCATTTTCCATATTCCTTTCCTTCACGGAAAAATTGACTTCTTACTACTCCTCACAAATGCTTTTCTGAATTCAGTCTCAATTCCTTATATAAGCTGTTCCCCATGCCCAAAATGTCCTTACCTCCATCTTTTCAAATCCCTAGCTTCCTTCAAAGCTCAGCTACACGAAGCCTCTACCGATGCCCTCAGATACTAGTGTACCCCCAATTAACTTGTGTTATATGTATACACACATACATATATGCACATACCTGTAAGTTGTATGTGTATGTCGCATGCACTTTTGTGTGACCTAAGGCATCACCGTAGGTCACATATGTTGTACGTACTTTTCTGTGTACATGCATTCTCTCCTTATGGAATGTAAGCTCACTGAGAGGAGATTGTTTCATTCTTGTCCTTGTATCTTCAGTGATTATCCCAGTCTCTGGCTCAGAGTAGTCATTTAATAAATGTTGATTGTTTGCATTTCCAATTTAATTTAATTTCATTCATCTGTTCCTTTCAACAAACATCTATGATATCTATTAGATGTTAGATGCTATGCTTGGTTTCAATATATTCACACATATACATATGGTGTATATACATGTTAAAACATACATATGAAACGTGTACACAGAAGTAAATACAAAATATGCCACACCCTTGTTTTGGGTTGTTTATTAAATCCTTACAACTTTGGGCTACCTGCCTATGCTAAGTTGAGCTATTATATGTTATTGCTGCTAGCATTAATATCACTCATGACTGCAAGTAGAAAGGGATTAAAATCTTATTTAAAACTATAATGAGTTCTACGTCAACTGAAGGTATTCAGGCAGGCCTGCCTACTTCCCTCCCGGTTTGGACTAGCTGGCCTTCAAGTCTTCTTCCTGCTCTGAGAATCTACAGGGCAAGAATATGAAAACAATGGGAACTTTTCCCATAGCTTTGGTCACCAGAAGAGACAATTTGTTCATTACCTTATAATTATGGGTTGAACAGAAATATCTGTTCTATATATTTATCTATATAATTATCTATATAATTGCTTAATCTCTTCACCACTGAGAAAATAGGAGGCTGGAGACTTTGCATTTGGGGATTTTCTCTGGATTTTCACCACTAACAGCTTAGGAATGGTTCCCCAAACCCTGGTAAGTCACCAACCTCTGTTTTGACTTCCTGTACCCTGGTTCTCCTCCATCACATGGCCACCACTTGTATGTTTTTCCGTCATGGACTGGAATTCAGTCATCACTTGAGAGCTAGAAGAGACCTCAGAAATGATCCAGTCCAACTTCCTCACTTTACAGATGAGGAAACTGAGGCCTCAGCTGAAGTAAAGTGATGCTCTAGGTCACACAAGTCGCCAGTGTCAATATAGTTGTTTAAGCCCAAGTCTCTGACTCTAGAATCAGTGGGATCACATGGACTCTCAAGTTTCTCTATGTTGTAAACCCAGGAACCAGTCCCTGAAACAATGAGATGACTTGTCAAAAGGCATCTTCCAACAAAGCATAACTAGGGCTGGGTTGCCGGGGCTTGGCCCACATTTGGGGGCACCCAGAACACTCACTCTCTTTCAGGGTGTAAAGACACTTGAGCTTAGCAAATAGTTAGCAAGAATAGTTAAGATGGGGACTATCTCCTTCTAGAGAATGGAAATTCCTAGAAAGTGGAGTTCATTTAACTTTTCTGTCAACCCAGCATCTGTTTCTAGCATAGTGTCTGGAAGATGGTTGATGCCAAAGAAATATGTGTTGATTGATTAAGCAGAGGCCCAGCTTCCACCCTTTGATCCACCACCCCAGCAGCAGCCCCTCCCATTCCCAGGCTTCCGTGCTCCCTCCCTTGGGGGAAGCCTTCCAAACAGGGTCCTCCTAGTGTCCTGGGTCTCAGCTACTGGGGGTTATCATCCTGGAATTGGGTCCCAGGAAGATTTTCCCCTTGAGAGTCTTGTGCCCCAAGGTCTGAGGTCTCTCCCCAAGGACTTTCTGGCTACTACCACCCTGTTCCCCACCAGCCTCCTATTTTGAATTTACTTGACTGAAAAGTAGATTTTTCTTTAAAATTCAGTTTGAGGTCACTTTCCATCCATCTTGCTTTGAGAATATTTTCTAGTACTTGTTCCAGTCCTCCAAACTGGTAGTTATGTCTTTGACCTCCAATCCTGGAAGTGTCAATATAATTTACAGCAACAACCAAATGAAGCTGGATTCCAGGACTTCTCCTTGTCAAGGGGTCTAACCATTAGGTTGGCACTCCTTGGAATCCACTTAGAAGAGGTGGCCAAAAATGAACTTTGCTGGTCAGATCAGATCTCTAAGCCTTGTCCAGATGGAAACCCTTTAGATTCCTGCTCCTTCTTCTTGAAAAATAATCTGCTTCCTTTGTTTGCTTGCTTATTTGGTGGTAGTACTGCCTCATTACCTAAGAAACCTTTTTTTGTCTAAAATAAGTCAATACAAGCCATAGGTTCTTCTGATCATAGATTTAGAGTGGACTTCAGAGGCCATTGAGTTTTATTCCTTCATTTTACAGAGGAGAAAACTAAGGCATAGAGAAGCTATTAAATGACTCACTCGGGGTCACATGACTGTCAAATATCGGATGTAGGATTCTAATTCAGCTCTCCCTGACTCCAAGTCCAGTGCTCTGTTGCCTGCACCTCATAGAATGTCAACATGTCTTCTATGTCAAAAATGGGTGGCACTATCCAAATAGCACAAATATATTTCACCCAAAGGACAGTATTTCTGCTAAACTGCTTCAGGGCTAACTCGGCAGTGTCCCATAGACGTGCACGTTTTCTCTTTCTTTACATCTACTATCCTCAAATCCTCAGACTCAGAGCTAGAAGGATTGGGAAGAGTTATTGGGTAGTTAAGTCACTCTTTGAGCAATTGCAAAGGAAGAGCCCAACCCTCGACATTCTAACAGGGGCTGGATCCAGGTTCTTCCCCAAACTTATTGGTCGGCCAGCCAGCATTTGCACATTTCCAGTAATTCTCTGGTTTGAATCCTTTCCTGCTGGATCCCCATAAAAACATTCCCATCTCAAACAGTGTTCTGAGTACACAAGTCAGAGAAACAGCATGTGGGCAGCTGCCACATCAGCATTTTCAGGGACCTGCTCAAAGGTCTTGGCAAGGAGGGACCTTAAATGCACAACAAGGAGAAGTCCTGGCATCCTGTGTCCCTAGAGGTCATCTAGTCAGAGATGGCAGTGTCACACAATAAATAGAACCCAGAGCTTGGAATCGAGAAGATCTAGGTTCAAACATCACCTCAGACACTTAATAGTTGGGAGAACCAGGACCATTAACCCTCCCTGAGCCTGTCTCTGTAACTGCAAAGTGATTTTAATTGTATTGATTCCCATGAGCTGTTTTTGTGAGGACCAAATGAGATACAGTAAGTGCTTTGTAAACCTCAGAGCTCTGCTTAAATGTCAACTTCTGTTTTTCACAGACAAGCAAAGTGAGAAGGGAAATTACTTGCCTATAGGGTTACATTGAGTGGTAAACAGTTGACGTGTTTGGTCCTTTCGATCGTGACCCATTTGGGGTTTTCTTGGCAAAGATACCCGAGTAGTTTGCCATTTCCTTCTCCAGTTTGTTTTACAGGTGAAGAAACTGAAGTAAACAGGGTTAAGTGACTTGCCCAAGGTCATGAAGCTAGTAAGTGTCTGAAGGCAGCTTTGAACTCAGGATGATGACTCATCCTGACACCAGGTCCAGGGCTCTCTCCACAGCACCACCTAGCTGCCCTGTAAGTAAACAGCAGAGCAGAAAGTCAAACGTATTTCTTCAGCATAGAGCTACTAAGGGACCTCAGAGATGAGAAAGTGCCACCTCTAAAATTCTGAACACTCAGCTCCTCAAGCTCCAGGGTACCTCCAGCTCTGCATCCTTCAGCACACCCCCAAAGGCCTCTCTATAGAGTTACTAGAATAAGCATAGAAATGCATGACCTCTAAGATCCTTGACCTCCAGATTCTGCTCTTCAATGGCAGCCTGGTCCAACACTCCCAGGTGTTCTCTTTTCCCATATGGAGCCCATAGAAGGTTTGGAATATGGATACTTGGTTATAACATGGCTATTTAGCCTCTCTTATTATGGGCTCTTCAACTCCCTCTAAATGCATGTGTGAGTGTGGGGACTCCATAAGCTGTGACAAGCATCATGCTGTACTGGATAGAGTGAGTTGGAGTCAGAAAGAGCAGGATTTGCATTCTGTCTCCAGTGTTTAACTTGATGTGGGACTCTGGCCAACTCACGAACCCAGTGGGCCTCAGTCTCTTCATCTGTAAAATGAACAGGTCTGAGTCAATGACCTCCAAGGTCCCATATAGTTATAAATTTATAATCCCATGACTCAAAAAAATTATGAAAAGCCATGGACAAGAGTCACATGGGATAGACAAACAGATGGGTGATGGACTCTATCAGCTGGCAGAAAATACAGCTACCGGTCCGTTGGCATTGGAGAGAGATAGAGACAGGGACAGAATTTATTGAGGGTTTTTTGTGCACCAGGCACTATGCTGAGCACTGGGGGTACACTTGTAAGCAGGACAATCCATACCTTTAAAGATCGTGCATTCTAATGAGAGAAGGGGCAGGAAGATAATAAGGGGAACCGAGAGCTTATATTTTAATGAGAGAAGGCAACCCATTAAGGGACACTAGACAGCTAGGGGAGGGGTATGCTGAAGCCTTGCATAATAACATTTTGATTTCTCCCTTTTTTAAAATTTGAAATAAACCGATCTGTAATAGCAAGGGAGGGTCTGTGCCTGATCCCTTTTGTGTCTCTAGGCCCGACTCTCTTTAAATACCAGCCCAGAACTGGGGAATAAGAGGCTGTTTACGTAGAGAAGTCTGGGAAACTTCTCTCCTACTACACCCCCAGGGGAAGGAAGGGAGGTGAACTCAGCTCCTAAGATGTGTAAAGCAATCCCTAGTCTAATTTAAGGGCTGCTCCCTCGGTATTTACCCTGATGTCTGGAAGTCTTAAAAAAAGAGGCTAGAATCTCCTGTCTCCTTGGCTGGTGCCTGTGTGGTCCTGCCTGGAGGCAGTGGTGTGGACTAGTTGACCCCTCTGGCTTTTCCCAAGCCTTTGATTTTTATCAACAGGCATAATTGGTAAACTATTGGCCCTATCCTTGGGAGTAAACCTTCGCTAGTGCTGAGTAAACATCTTTCTGGAGGAGGAAAAGTAGCCGGGATCATATAAAAAGTTACAGAGCCATTGTGGGCCAATAAAAAGAGGACCACGGCTTGGGTGCCCAGCCAAACTAAGAAAAATACCGCTACATGGTGAAAGATGTTGGTGCTTTTTATGTAACAACAGAGCGCCATCTAGAGGACACTGGTTTCTAAAGAGATTTTAGTTTTAATTTTGTTTCATTTTATCTGTTTTCATTTATTACTGGACTTGTGATTTCATGGGTGTGAGAAACTTTTGGTGAGAAAATTCCCTCCACCAAATCAGATCCACACCTGCTTACCTTATTGTCTCCAGGAAAGACTGCTTATTCCCTTTTGTGTCCTAGACACTTTGGCAGTCTGGTAAAGGCAATGGGACCCCTTCCCAGGATGTTTTTAAATGAGTAAAATAAAATACATATTATTGCAAGAGTGTACTGAGAGCAGACTGAGAAAGGGGAAGGAAAAAAAGAGAGAAAAAAGGAACCTGTTACATTGAAACCCAACTAATTGAAATCTATTGAAAATAAATTCACAGAGCCCTGGTTGAGAACTCCTGCCTTAAAGAATTTCAGAGGGCACCGAGAGACGATGTAACTTGCTGAGGAGCCACTGATCTCCATGGCAAGCTTCCTTGACTCACAATGGAACTGACCAGTCAGAGGAGGTGGCCCCAGTGACAGAGTGATCCTCCAGGGTGAGAAGGCTGCTGGGTCATGGCGGAAAAAGAAGCCTAGTGAGGCAGGAGCAGAGTTCAACAAAGAATGAAAGAAGTAGAATAAAATTAAAGCCCAAAGAAAAGTGAGCTGTGCAAATTCTAGAATAGTTTTTTTAAATAGCTGCCAGGTAAATATGTGGTGAGAATATTTGCTCTTCAAGTCCAAGAATTGTTTTTGCTTTTGCTTTGAATGTCCAGCATTTAGCATTATGCCTGATACATAGCAGCACTTATTAAGTACTTGATTGATTTTGAGTTTTGTTCATTATGTCATTTGAGCCTTATGATGAGTCAGAGGTTCGTATCTCAGTTTGACAGATGAAGGGAGCACAGGATTCTGTGAGGCTGAAGTGAGAGAAAGATAGGAGGCTAGAAGGACAGAGGGAGGTGGGCAGTGAGAGCAACAAGGAGCGGGTTGGGCTGGAACTTAGAGTCCATGAGGGGCTGTGGTGTGTGATCACTCAGAAAAGATAGACCAAAGCCTCACTAGGAAAGGCTTTAAGCCAGGCAGAGAAGGTAGAGAGGCCATAGGGTGCCCCTGGAGCTTCCTGAGCAGGGGAGTGCCGTGTGTTACAGGACTACGGATTTGTCAGTTGGGAATATCAATGGGTCGGAGGAAGGAGAAGAAAAAGGAGGGGGAACAGGGAGAAATTAGGAATAATAGGATAAAGACAACAAAGTCCTGAACTAGCAGGGGTGGCTGTGAGTAAAGAAAAGGGGGACAGATACAAGAAACGTCGTGGAGACCCAAACGAAAAATGTTGCAACTGATTAGACATGGGTGAGGGAAGAGTCTAGGATGAGTCCAAGTCTGTGAACCTGAAGGAGTGGTGGTGTGGTGGTGCCTTTCACAAAAATGGAGAAGTAAGTAGGAGAGATTGGCTTGGGCTAGGTCCTGGGGCACCAGGGGAGGGGCGCATAGGATGACATCTTGGGCATAAGAGTTTTGGGCACAGAGAGTTCTTGATTCTCATGAGACACTCAGGTAAGAAATGAACAGAGGGTGCCCTGGTGATGCAGAACTGAAGGTCAAGATGGAAGTGTAGGCAAGATATGTAGATCAGAGGGAAATGACAATGGAGTTAATGAGATCATTAGGAGAGAGAAAGAGAGGAGAGGGGAGAAAGAATGGAGAGGGAAAAAAGGATGGGAAAGAAAGGGGAGGGGAGCGGAGAGGAGGGGAAAGGACCTGGGAAAGAACTCATGAAAAGAGAGTGGGGTGATGATGCCACAAAGGAAAGTGAGAAAGAATGGTCAGACAAGGGAGAACCAGGAGAGGAGTCTGAGAGAACAGTGCTTGAATTCCATCCTGGAGCCATAACACTGGGATTACTTTGGACCCTATGAGCTCACATACACATATAGTTGCATAATCATCAAACTACTATTTTTGTTTCAATGTTGTGGTTTGTCAATGAGAAAGAGCATTTCTTGCTCATAGATTGGGAGCTAGAAGCATCTTCGAAGCCCTGGAGTTCAGCCCCTCCATCTCTCACTCAGAACCTGAGGCCCTAAGAGTAGGATGGTTTGCTGAAGAAGACACGGCCAGCCAGCGGCAGAGCTACAATTGGAATGCAGGCCTTCAGACTCCAGGCCTGCACAGCACTTCTCAGAAGCTGAGCAGGGAATCTAGGGGCTGAGAACATGGGGGTTCTATTTAGTTCCTGCATGAAAGCCACTTTTCAGTTTCCTTCTGTGTAAAATGAGGAGATTCAGCTAAATGATCTTCCAGACTCCTCCTGGCTCTAAATCTGGGATTCCCTGGCTCATCTACATCCACTCTGAGGGTTAATTTTGTTCTGAGAATGTAACTGGTCTGTGGGAGTTCCACCCCCCCCCCAAAAAAAAAACCAACGAGATAGCCTGGTTGTCTAAATAACAGATATAGAAAATGTTAGCAAAATTCAACAACATTACCTTGCTTGACCATGTCTGGGGTTGCCTGGCTTTTGCCCCACTTCTTTGCCCCCCTCTCCTTACTTTGAGAGTGGAGACTAGGAATCAAGCGTATCTGTCCTTATATTCAGCTCAGCTATGCTGGGCAGAATAGAACACCACCTTGCATCTGCTGGTCTGCCCACTTTTTCAGCTCCAGTAACCAAGATGCTCCTCCCAGGATGTGCTCATCACTTCCAAACTCCACTAGGCTGCAACTCAAGCTGCAGCCTCCTCCCTCTTCTGTTTGGAGAACTGAAGGGTGGAATACCAAACCACCAAATGCCTTCCTTTATAGATCTGCTTTGCCTGTTTCTACTCCACAGAACAAAATGCCCCTATGGGCTTCCCTACTCTGCTTTCTTGCATTCTTTTGTGTGTTATCCCCTTGCCCTTTAGATTATAAGCTCCTTGAGGGCAGGGATTATTTTTCTCTTTTTTTATTAATTATATTCTCAGTGCTTATGACAATGCCTGGCCACATCCATAGGTGCTTAATGTTTATTGGATAGGATGGGATTAGTGGGAGGCAGTGTGGCACATAGGCAAGGGTCCTGACTCTGTAATCAAGAACCTCAGTCTAAATCCCATGTTACCTTGGGAAAGTCACTTAACCTGGGCCTCAGTTTCTTCATCTGTAGAAGGAGAGGGTTGGAACTGGTGGCCTCTGAGGTCCCTTCCTGCTTTAGATCTTGAATGCCATCATGTTTGATGCCTAGTGTTGGAGATTACAGGTGTAGCAGTAGGTGTAGACCTGACTCATCTTGATTTCCCTCCCCAAGAGCGGAGGAATCAGCTGACCCAGGAAGAAATGAAATGAAAGGCAAGTTCTGGCGGTGGCCTTCGTTGCACCTGGGCTTTCCCTCAAACCTGGCTCTACCATTCCATTAGCCAATTACTTGGAAATTGGTTCAATTCTCCCCTTCACTTTCCCATGCTAGCCTTGATATTAGTGAAGGAAACAAATTGCAAACACTTTCTTCTTTACTAAACTCTTCATACATACCCTTAGACCCAGAGACCCTCCCACTTGCCATGTGCCCCCAAGGGTTTTAAGGACAGAAGGGTCCATATCTACCAACATTTTTCCATCGATTTTGTGATAGCAAAAAAAATTAGAAACAAAGTGGGTGTTGTTCAGTTAGGGAAGGGGCTGAACAAATCACGGTCTGTGTATTAGAGAATGCACCCCTTATGAATGATGCACAAAGTGAGGTGGTCTGGTAGCATGGTGGTCTTGGGGTCATGGAGATATGGATTCAAGTCTGAACTTGGACACTTCCTGTGTGACCCAAGGCAAGTAATTTGACCTCTCAGTATCCTTACGCAACTCTCTCAAGAGTATCAATTGCAGAAAAGTGTAGTTTGTGCCCCAGGAATTCACTATACTGAAGCAATAGGAAAGAAGGAAGGAGAGAGGGAGGAAGGAAAGGAGGAAGGGCAGAGGAAGGAAGGGAGAGAGAGAAACATAGGGATAATATAAAGTGATACGGGGTGGAGCAGAACCGGGAGCCAATATATGTAATGAGCCCAAGAATGTAAACAAAAGGGAGCTGAAATCGCATTAGAGACAACCTCCACTATTGAAAGCTCCAATAGACAGATGATGAAACATATTCCTTCCCTCAGCAAAGAGGTGAGGGACCATAAGTGTACAAAGAGGACTACCAGATACCACCAGAGAGAAATAAAATGCCTTCTTCCCTTGCCTGTACTAAATCCGTTGATACTCCTTTCTGTAATTAGACCACACAGTTGATGCAATGACAAGTGATGTCATTGGTCCTTTTTGACATAAAACTATTTGTATTGTTTGCTCTGGAAATAATTGGCATAAGTTTAAATACTGGATCATAGAACCATATTTGGAAATGTGGAATAGAGGAAACTGTGATAATTGGTATGTGTTAAGGCTGCTTTGCTTTTCTCAGCCTATGATTTATAGGAATCTATTAATATTATCTCATTTGAATTGAAATTGAAATGAATTGAGAACAAATGGTCTCCCATCCTACAGGGCTATGCTAGCCAAAATAGGCTGAAACTTAGTTATTTGGAACTCAAAAAACATTTTCCCATAGAAATTATATTTTTTAAATGGGCTAGGTTCCCAGTAACAGAACTACAGTTATAGTTTTCATATATTTGCCTTCTCTCTGGTCCCCAGAAGTCAGAGCTCAGAGCATGTTGTACAGAAAGGAGGAAGAACAGTATTTCTCCTCTTTTCCAGGAGGATAGACTTCAGGTCAAATTTTAACAAAATAAAATTGGTTTTGAGCCCCTTCCCACTTCCCTCTCTATACCCCTCTTCTACCTGCTACCATTTCTCTTCTCCAATATCTCATGTTCTCATGTTGGCCCACAGTCGCAAACTGGAACACTCCTACCAGGTTTTCCCCAGCCCTCTCCTAAACTGCAATACATTTAGCAAAGAAATAAAAGAGCTTAGAATCTATTTAGCAGGACTTATCCATTAATTTGTTCTTCCCATTGCCCACCTTGCCGTAGGTCCCATTTCCCTGGGATATCCAAAGGGCTCTCCATCACCCTCTATTGGGGTGGTGTCCCTGGCTCTCTTCATCCCTCCAGTTAAATGAGCCTACATTTTGAACCATTTGCACTGGACATAAACAGTACCAGTGACAATTCTGCTTCTCAACATTTCTTAGTACAAAACACTGAAGCAAATCACTATTCAATTCTGTGTCTCCAATGAGTCTGATCTATATTTTAACTCTGCTTCAGCAGAATGAGAAGGGGATTTCAGAAGGACCAGAGCAGGCAGGACCAACTCCACAAAGTGCCCTGCCCCTGACGAAGGCACAAGAGAGTTCTTTCTTCACCTCCGGTGTGAAGCTCAGTCTTCTAATATAGTTGTGTTGAGTTTGTTGGTCCAGGCTACTAGGTTCTCCACTTCTTTTTCCCAGGACTCATCCATATCGTCACTTTCTCTGAGACTTTTCTTTCTCTTTTTCTTCTTCTTCTCTTTACCTTTCTGCTTTTTTCTGACAACTTCTTCTTTACTTTCTGAACTCAAAACATTCGTATCTGTTTCTAGAAATAAGACAAATTCATATGGAAAAGATGTCAAAGCAAGAACAACTTTGGGGTTTTGGTACGGTAATAATGCACATTTCCAACGTGCCCCAAAGTTTGCCCAGTGGAGGCTTCACAACAGAACTTTGTGAGGTGGCCATTATATGCATAGTTATAACCATTTTGAAGATGAGAGAACTGAGATTCAGAAAGGTTAAGGTATATACACAGACTCATAAAGCTAAGTACCAGAGTAAGGATTTGAACACAGATCCCCTGGGTCCAAATTTGGTACTCCACTGATCACACTCTGCTGTTTCTGAGAACTTCATAAGAACATCTCTTGACAATCTGAGCAAACTCTAGCAATATTTTGGGAACAGAATTTCATATTTTTAAGCTTTATATTTTCTGTACCTTTCATTTTTTAATAAATATTTTATTGATTTCTTCTTGCTTGCCTTCTCAATGTGGGGGAAGAGAATTTGGAACTTGAGATGTTTTAAAAAATGAATGTTAAAAGATTTTACAAGTAATTGGGAAAAATTTCTAAAAATGAATAAATGTTGTTAATTTCTTATATATCCTGGTCATTGCCCAGTGATTTCATTAGGGAAGGGACCCCAACAGAGCCCTCTCTAGTAACAGAAAAGTATATTTAAGCAAAACAAACCAACAAACCCAACACATTGTCCATATCTGTATATCTCATTCAACTCCCAGCACCCATCACCTCTCTGCCAAAAAGAAGTGAGGTCCATGTTTCACCATTAGTCCTCTGAAGTCAAGATCACTTAATGCGCTGACGGCTTGCGATGTCTTTCACTATTGTTTTCCTTTTTCATACGGCTACCTGTTATATTTTATCATATAATCTCACAATTGCAGGTGTAATCTGATTGGAGTTGCAATAATTCTTGGATTTCTTCCTGACATAATTACTAATATTTATTCTATACAACTAAATTACAGGGGCTTGAAAAGAATTTTAATTGTGGGTTCTTCAAGATGCTGGCATTCTGTAGTCATGTGAATTAAACCTCTGAAATGAATCACCAGGAAATATTTGAAGAATAATGGATAAGCTTAATAATTAAGTAGCAGTGTTGCATAGAAGAATGGCCTTGGGGTTAGGAATGCTTAAGTTTGAGCCCTGCTTCTGACACATGCCAGTTGTATGACCATGGACAAGTCTCCAGGTGATTCAGTCCCCAGATCCCCAGTACTTACAGCTGATCTGTGTTGATGGAGGAAGTTTCCCCACTAGGAGTTCCCTACATTGGCAAAATCATAGGTTTGCCCCCTGTTCCCTATATAGACATATTGAGAGTGCTTCACAAGATCATAGATTTGAAATGAGAGCTGGAAGAGGAAAACCTAATTTAGTAATAAGAAGACAGATTCAGAGATGTGAAGTGACTTGCCCATGTAAGTAACAAGTGGTAAAGCCACAACTTGGTGGCTCAGTGAATAGAGCACCAGCCTTGGAGTCTGGAGGACCTGAGTTCAAATGTGACCTCAGACACTTGACACACTTAATAGCTGTGTGACTTTGGGCAAGTCACTTAATCCCAATTGCCCTGCCTTCCCCCCTCAAAAAACCAAAAACAAAACGAAAAAACAATAATCTAGAAACATGATTGTCTTCATTATTTTCATTTTTATGATTATATTTGTTTACTTTTCTAACATTTATGTTGTTTGGGGTGTTCCCTATTTGAATAATTTATCCACCTCTCTTCCTTTTGGAAGGAAGGAATGCCTCAAATACCTAGTTTTGTTGATAGTTCCTCTTTTTTATTAGTAATTAAGCTCAGGATTGCAGGACATATTATTCAAATTGACAAGCAAAGACTCATTTCAACAATATATTTATAGCAGCCCCTTTTGTGGCAGCAAAGAACTGGCAATTCAAGAGGTGCCCATTAATTGAAGAAGGGATGAACAGGTAATGGTATGTAATGGAATAGTATTGTACTGTAAAAAAAACCCATAAAAAAATAACCCATAATCAGGAGAACCTGGGAAAACTTGTATGAACTGATGAAGAGTGAAATGAGCAAAACCAGGAGAAAAATTTCTACCTTAACAACATTGTAAAGTCAATCAAGTCTGAGAACTTAAACCCTGATTAACATAATGACCAAAGACAATTGTAGAGAATGGGTGATTAAATGAACTGCCCATCTCCTGACACAGAGGTAAGGAGAATCAGGGTGCAGATGAGACATAGCCAACGCAGGGGTTAGTTGTACTTGATTGCTCATATGTGTTACAAAGATTAGTAACTATTCTACCGAGTGCTCAACTCAACAACACACAATCTCGTTATAAAGCCCTGGAAGGTTCCCAAAGTACTTTACAATTAGCTCAGTGTATCCCCACAACAACTTTGGAAAGTAGCTGTTATTATGATCCCTATGTTACAGATGAGGAAGCTGATGCAGACAGAGGTTAGGTGACTTGTCCAGGGTCGCAAGGTTGATGAGTGTCTGAATGTGGATTTGAACTCAGGTCTTTCTGACTCCAGGTCTGGGACTTTAGCTACTGAACCACCTAGCTGTCTTTACTGTAGTGAAACTTTCTCTCTCTCTCTCTCTCTCTCTCTCTCTCTCTCTCTCTCTCTCTCTCTCTCTCTCTCTCTCTCAACAATAAATTTGATTTCACAAGAAATGTGGTCGTTTTGATTTGAAGTGATTATAATGACAATCAATGAAGAGACCACAATAGGTGCAACTGCAGATTATACACCAACATAATTTCAGAGAATGAGAAGGGGGGATGGAGAAATCCTGAAAGGCCACAGAAGTTCTGTTTGTTCTATGGATTCATTTCTCACCTCTGACACTAGCTCTGTGGGTCTCATGCCACTCCCTAGGACTAGTCTATTAGAGAGAGTTCTACATAATGACAAAACCAGACACTTTTGTACTGTATAGATCACTAACTTGACTACTACATAAAACATTTTTGGACAGTGAATGAATGCCAATGTTATTAGTAAACATCCATCAGTAAAAAGAAACACTTATTTAATTTTCCATCCAAATACACAACATTTTAAAATGCAAACTTTTGAAAAAGTTAATAGTACTTGCCAAAAGGATCAAAGAAGGCGTGTAAGTGTGGAGTTGGTAGGAGTAGAGAGAAAGAGAAGGTGAAGGTGAGTGTCCAGTGGAGGGCAATGGGGAACAATTATTATGAATCATGATAGCTCATGAATCATCATCATCTTCATCTCAATTGGAAGTTTGTTGCTTTGGCTTGAGATAAGACCTTGTCCTGCCTGGAGTGGAAAGTCAGGGATCTTCTAAAGGATACAATGCCAAGTGGGGACAAAATAACAAGAATAATAAGTAGAGATTGACTTTGGCTCAGGCTTTGTGGCTATGGAGTTCACAATAGCCTGTCCTTGCTTCCCAACGTATTTTCAAACTTTTACACAAACTTGAGAAGCTTAATCAAATTAAGTTTGGTTAAAATCTCTTGGTCACCAGTTTTGATAGTTATAAACATCAGAGATTTCCCCTAACTCCCCCACCCCCCATCACTTTGGCATCTTATCCTGCTTCAAAGAACTTGAAAATCGATTCCTTGGTGTCCTCACAATTGTGTTTCCCCCAGCATATACTTCCCTTATGTATACTTGGTCTAGTCATCTGCTTTTACCATCTTGGTCCTCCACAGTGTTATTTCTGCCTCCCCTACAGGCACATCTCCAGTAGAAACATATCCATGACTGTGACACTGGAGTCCAGGTGGGAATTCTACATCCTCATTGAGGACATAAGTTCCTTTAATGAACATGAATTCATCAGAAGAAAAAAAAATCTCTGCATATCCTTCTCCCTTTTGTCTGTTGTCTTCTCTCCAATTTAATATATAAATGTATTGTTGTGTCTCTTATCAAACTCTCTATCAGCTGGTTTCCTCCTCCACTGCTCTTCTTTTTTATGAGACATTTCTTGTAATCTTCTCTCATATTACTCTCTTAGACTTTACAAATGAGTTTATCTCCTAAATCATCATTGCCTTTTGCTTCCATTTCTCTTCACTTGGCAAGTAAGCAAGTATTTGCTGGTTAAGACATTTTTAGGTTGCTTTGGTCTCCTGTTATGTTATTTTTATCAATTAAACTTCTCTATGGAATTAGTGAAATAGATGTTCATGTCTTTTTTGGTGTTTGGAGCAATCAGGGTTAAGTGACTTACCCAGGGTCATACAGCTAGTAAGTGACTGAGGCCAGAGATGTTCAAGTCTTTTTATCTATTCCTATTTTATCTTTCAGCAGGAAAAGTAGCCAAATTAAAGGCTCAGGACTTGAGTTGGAATACCAACTTTGTATGACTGCACTCCTCTGTTACTCAGTGTGCTCATCTGAAAAATGAGGAGGTTGGATGAGATGGTGTCTGGAGTCCCTTCCAGCCTTAGATCAAGGGAGCCCATCTGAGACCTTTAGTCTCCATAGAATGACGGTGTTAGAGAAAACAAAATATCTTGGATGAACGGACGTCATATATCATCTAGTCTATTCTATAATCTTGACTCACTTGTAAACAGGGCATCACCAGGTTTTGTCCATAATGCCCCGGTCTGCCTCTTCAATGTTACCTCTACCAGAGTTCTGCCTTCACCCCATCTCCTTGTATACATTTAGAAAGAATTACTGTTCTTTCTGTTGTCACTCTGTTGCTTTGCTCTTCTTGTTCATCACATTTATCTACTCCTCCTGCATTTCTATTGTTTAGAGTGTCTGAGAAACAAATAATCTCTCCAGTTCTGGTTTTCTTTCTTAAAATTATTCAAACTTTTCTTTATAATTGAGTGTCCATCTTTTGTCCTCATTATTAAGCTCAGACTTGTAGGCTAGGTCATGTTGCTTTGCTATATGCATCCTGAGTTCCATTACTCTTCACAACACATTTTTCCATTATCTCTTCCTTTTTCCAGAGAATGCAGAATAGTCTTGGATTCCTTCCCTTTGCAATTGAAATTCTTTCTAATGGCTTGCAGAGTTTGCTTCTAAATAGAATTTGTAAATTACTATGTGTTTTGGAATTTGCATCCTTGGGATTTTTCTGGAGATCTGTGAAGTTCTTAAATTAGAATTTTATTTTCTATGTTTAGAAGTTCTTATCTCTTCTTTCATTCATTATGGTGTTGTGGTTTTTTGTCCTGTCATATTTTTATGGGAGATCTATGATCCTTAGGTTGTTTTTAAGCATCCTTTTCTGAGTTCAGTATGTTTTGCTTACGTAATGAGCACATTTTGATTTAATTTTTATTTTTTTTTGTTTCTCTTCTTCTACATTGTCATTTACTTTTGTGTATTTGCATTGCCAAACTATTGTTCTCTCTTTCCAGTATACTTTTCAGTATATAAAGAAGAAATCTGACTCTCTTCAATTTCTACCTGCCACTCCTAGTTTTGCCTTCTGGAGCCAAATACATAATGTCTAAACCTTTTATATATGACAGCTGTTCAAAATGCATTTATCTCTAATTTTAACCTGTTAAATTGGATCAATGTTGTAACCAGGCAGGACCTTTTTGGGTTCTGACAGTGTCATGTGACATCTTAGCTATCTCTTCTGCAACATCTTAACATTAGATAAGAATGTTAACTATGACATTAGATTGTGAGCTCTTTGAGGGCAGGGACTGCCTTTTGCATTTCTTTGTATCCCAGAGCTTAGCACACTGCGTGGCACATAGTAGGTGCTTAATAAATGCTTATTGATTGACTAAACTATGCCTTAATCCAACTCAATGATAAAAAAGCTGAAGAGCACAGGGCCTAGCATAGATTTATAATGTATTTCACTAAAGTTCACATTGACACCAACTCTTTAATATCTCCCCTTCGGGTCTGAACCATCTTAATCAAGCAACAAGCAATTTAGGACTCCACATAGGTGAATTCTGCATTTACCATACACTTAACTTTTACTACACAAGGAAAACATGAAAGACCTTGTCGAATGCTGAAATCCAGGGAATAATATCCATAGCTTTCTATCATAGCCATTATTATATCCACATCCAACCCCAAGCATTTCTACAAATATTCTATAGCTACATCTTCAGTTACTTGATTTCCAAAATTATTGGGCACAGGATTTCCTTAAAGAGGGCTGTTCTGGAGAATTAGAGTACCATTCGGATTTCTAAAAAATGAATTGTTATGCAACTTTTCAAGAGTATCTCTCCGGTGAAAAAAATAATAACTTACACTGAGGTGACAGATGATGTATGCATAAATTCCTCACGTGCTTCAACATTGCCTCTGAGAAATGGGGATTGTTGGGCTGGAGGCTTGACCCAGGAACTAGAGGATGCCAGAAGTGGAGAGGAAGCTTCCATCTCCAATTGATCCTTTGCACTCCTTACTGTGATGATTAGAAATGTCGTGTTTTGCAAACGCCAGCAGATGGCAGCAATGGCCTTAGGAAATGGAGCAATGGCAGTATCTTTCTGCTATTTGGACCATAACATGGTAGCCCTTGTGAGACATTTCAGAGTATCACAGGCATCAAGCTTGCCTTCGACCTGGTAGTCCAAGGACCTTTCTTTTCTTGCTCCCTAATCCCTCTTGTGTTCAATGTTGGAGAAGGTACGAGAGCTGCCTTCAGATAGGCTTAAGGGGTTAGACTTAACCACCCTGGGCCTCAGTTTCTGTAAATTTGGAGGGGAAGGTTAGACTAGATAGAATTTGAGATTACTTCCTATTAGATCTATGGACTTGTAAAAAGGCAAATTAAGGTTTGCTCATAAGAAACAATTCCTAACACAGTACAGGGGAAAGGACATTGGATTTAGAGTCAAAAAATAGAATGGAATGCCTCAAGGCTAGTGAAGGGTTTCAAGCAAATGTTAGATGACTATTTGCCAAGTATGTTTATAAGACAATTCTAGGTAAGGTATGGGCTACACTAAATGAACTTTGAAGTCCCTTCTAACTTGGATGTTCTGTGGTCCAGTGATCTAGAGGTCACCCTTGGCTCACCTAAGAATCATAGGAAAAAGATAAGAGCTGTGGTGATTGGTGCCTCCCCACTGAAGAGGAATGAGGCAGTTGTTTGCTGATATTCTATGGTAATAGAAAAGTCTTCTATCTTTTTACAGCATGAATCCAGGGTGCAACAAAGCACTTCCCAAGACTTGTTAAATCAAATGACTATGACCTACTTAGGGTGATTTGCAAAGGCACTAAGGATACTGATAGAAGAAAGGTACAGAATTGCTAAGGACGATGAAATCACAGGTGGTATTTTTATGGCTGTTACAGTATCATGGTATGTGAATTCATAACCGTGTGAATGATTAAACCCAAAGAGCTATCATTAATAGGTCAATGCTAACTTGAAAAGACATCTCTGCTGAAATGGTTCAAGGATTTGTCCTCGGCCCTAGACTGTTTTACATCTCATCAATATTTTCAACGAAGATCAAATTTGCAGATGACACAAACCTGGGAAAGATGACTATCGTATTGGAATAAAACAACAGGATCCAAAGAGTTATTTTGAAGATATGCTGAATTTAACAAGATGTGATTTTAGAGGTAATTTTAAAGCCTTATATTTGAGGGGTTTTAAAAAATCAATTTCCTGAGTATAAGATAGGAAAGATGTGGCAACACTGAAAGAAAGACCTAGGGGGTTTTAGCAGGTTCAATATAAGCACACAGGTATGGCACAGAAGCCAAAAAATCAATGCCATTTAAGCTTTGTTAAGAGACGCATAGTAGACAGATTATTGGTGATCATCCTGCCTTGTACTCTATCATGGTCAAACAACACCTATAATATTGTGTTCTTGGAACACTTCTTGGGGTAGCATTTTGGGAATAACATTGACAAACTGGTCCAGAATCAGAAGAGAATAAACAGGATTGTGAGCAAGCAGCTTTCAACTTCTGTTTGGGTATATTTGGATAAGTTCTACATTCAAAAAGTTAGATCGTATTCAATTTACCTGGTGTGCAGAGCTGTGCTTTCTTGATGGATTGCATTAAGCTTCGATCTAATTTTGTAGGTAACCTATTTTCCCGAGCAATTCTAGCCATGATGGAGTGAAATCTAGAAAGAGAAAAAAAATATCATCCAACTTTTAAACCAAATCAAGTTCTGTCTGTTTGACTCGATTTTAAAGTATTTTTTTTAAATTAACCAAAATCTACTTCTTTTTTTCTCCTACTGCCTGTCCCCCTCATTGAAAAAGAAAAACAAAATTCTTATAACAAATATACATAATCAAGTGAAACAAATTCCTGCATTGGTCATGTCAAAACAAAAGCGTCATTCATTACCCTAAGTCCATCATCTCTCAGTCGAAAGATAGGTAGTAGGGTATGTTTCACTATTGGTCCTTTGGCATCATGGTGGTCATTGCATTTGTCAGTGTTCTCAAATCTCTCAAAGTTTTAGTTTTACGATGTCATTATTAAACAGATTATTTTCCTGGTTCTGCTTGCTTTCTTCTGCATCAGTTCATAAAAATCTTTCCAGGTTTTTCTGATACTACCTCTTTCATCATTTCTTGTGACACAATAATATTAACTTATTAGGCCATTTACCTATTGATATGAACTCCCCAACTTTCCAGTACTTTGTTACTATAAGAGGACCTGCTGTAAATATTTTTGTACATTTAAGTTCTTTTCCTCTATTGTTGACTTCTTGCATTATAGACATAATAGTAGCATATTGGGCCAAGAGAATATGCAGTTGAATAGCTTAATTAACTTTGGTGCTATACTTCCAAACTATTTTCCAGAATAACTAATCTTCAGTTCCATCACTAGTGTACATGTGCCCTTTTTCCTGCAGCCCTTCCATTGTGTCGTTTTCCTTCATTTTTAATGGACATTGTCCATATGGTAGATATGAGGGAGAAGAAGCTTTGATTTGTATTTCTCTAATTATTAATGATGTGGGACATATTTCCATATGGTTATCAATACTTTGAATTTCTTCCTTTGAAAACTGCTGGTTCATATTTTTTGACCATCTAGCCCATCTTTTTGAAAATGTACAGTATTTTAAAATATAGAAATGACCTGGAATGTGAAGTTTTGAAGGTTGTGTCACTACTATGATTGAATTAATCCAAGTGTGAAGTCCAGTTATTTCCCTTGCTCCCTTCCATGTGGTTTCAAAGGGCATAATCATTAGGAACCAGAAGAAGGGAATTATTCAGAGAATTAGGATTTGAAGAGTAGGAAATATAAGGTCATTCTAGAATTACAGAATCTTAGAGGTCAGCTAGTCCAATCAATGAGCACAGGGGCCAGATTTGTCAGTTCAATGTTATTTTCCTTCTACCAATAAAGGCTGGCACCTTTTCTGCAACTTACAGCCAAAAGAGTTGGCTAGAGTACCAGAGTCACAGTATATGTCAGAGCATAACTTGAACTCACAACTTCTTAACTCCAAGGCTAGTTTTCTACACACTACACCACACTGCCTCTCGATTTAGCTAATACCTGAACATATCTCCTTCCTTGCCCAGTTTTATTTATGTCATCACTGAAAACTAGTCTTTCAATTTTAGTATGAAGACCTCCAATGACTGGGAGCCCAATTATACACCTCTTTTCCAAGGTAACACATCTCACTTCAGGGATTCTCCTACTTTTAGGAAATCTAATCTTCAATTAAACCTATAGCTCCCTCAGCAATGTCTACCATTTGCTCCCGGTCCTGTGTCCTAGAGCTCAGCAGAACAAATCTAAATCACTTTTCTCCAAATCCTCTTTCAATACTGGACTACACTTTTCATATCTTCCTCCTCCTTGAGTCCTCACTTCTACAAGCCTATAACTACATCTACAATTAATAACAGTTAATATGAGCTCATCAACAAACATTTTCCCATGCAAAAAATTAAAAAAGCCTTTGAAACAGTTATTCTGTTTTTTGTTTGTGTTAAGTATATGTTCATTTTGATAAACAAGTAATTAAAAGTCCCAGGTGTCTCCATGTCCCCTTCTGATGTTTTTCTTCTGTATATTTCCTAGGATGAGTTGCTGTCATAATCACATCATTTAAATCTCATATGATCCTTCCATACTTCCTGTATATTTTTGTATGTCTTAGTTCTTATGTTGAAACAATGGTTTATTATGTTCCTCTGACACATTTCACTCAGACAGTCACCAATTATGGAACAATATATTGTGAGTTTCCACTTTTTTACTATTGTGAATTATTTTTTTTAAAAAAGATGTTCCCAATGCCAATAACATCCTAAGTCTATAGTTCCTGTGGTTAGATAACCAGGTGACACAGAAAACCATTTTCATTGCTCTTATTGTATCATGCTATGTTCAGTTCAATAATTTTTCAGTTGTCTCCAACTGTCCATGACCCCATTCTACAGTTTCCTTGGCAGAGATACTGGAGTGGTTTTCCATTTTCTACTCTGGCTCATTTTATTTATAGGGGAAACTGAGACAAATAAGGTTAAGTGACTTGCCCAAGGTCACACAGCTAATAAGTGTCCAATGCCAGATTTGAACACAGGTCTTTCTGACTCCAGGCATGGTGCTCTATCCATTGCACCACCTAGCTGCTCTAATATACTCCTATAATGTCATATCGTTTTAAAAAAAATTGCAGAGATTTTCAGCTTTACTAGTAATGTCAGATGGTCCTGACTCTGAGGTCGACTATCTATCAATTATACCATTCTGTCTCTTTTCCATAGAATCGTCTTTTACTAGAAATTTTATTCCAATGTTTTCCAATCTTTTCCTTTCTTTTATTTCTCTATGCTTTGTTTTGTGTTGTGCAAAGAATCTTTATTTGAGTATAATTAACACCATCTATTTTGTCCCCTCTGATTTCCTGTGGTCCATAATACATTTCACTGGCTATCCAAGGACAAGCCTAGGTAGGTATGGAAAGACTCATCATCAAGAGGTTAGTCAGAAGGCTATGAATTCTTTGGTCATGGCAACTGATGCAACTAATGGCCTTTGGTACACTGCAACTACTTTCCGATTCTGCAGTGATGGTGGCACTGTCTGAAAAGGAGGCAGAAGGTACTAAGGGTCATCGGGTTTTTTCCCCTCAAGTAGAGCATTTTTTTTTCAATCAACAAAATTCTAAAGTCTACCTTCTTTCCCTCCTAACTCCAATTGAGAAAAGAAAATCCAAATCCATTACGAACATGTGTAGTCAAGCAAAACAAATTCCTGCCTTGGCCATGTCCAAAACATATTCTTCAGTCTGCACAACGAGTCACGCTCTCTGTCAGGAAGTGAGTCAGATGTTTCATCATGACTCCTGTGGAACTGTGGTTGGTCACTGCAGCGATCAGTTTCTAAGTCTTTCAAAGTTCATCTAAGTCTTCCTGAATTTCTCTCAAGCCATCACTTTCATTTTTATCACCCCATTCGTATCCTCTAAGTTATTCAGCCATTCCCCACTGACCTCTTATGTTTGACATCAGAAGGAAGACGGAAAGGTTTCTTTTTATAGGGGTTTACAAAAACTACTGGCCAAGTACAAGTCAAGTCAGTAGGCACAGGGAAGCAGGGAATTAGCTGAGTAGCTAGAAGCCTGCCAAGCGGGGGCTTTCACTTGCTAAGGGGATTAGTGAGCAAACCCAGGTAAATAGAAGAGTGAGTTCCTCGGGCAAACAGTCAATAGAGAACTGTCAATTGAGGTGCTAAGACCAGGGTACAGGAAATCCAGGGCCTGGAACGGGATGTGGATACAGTACTGGGCTCACCTTCCTACTACTCCTCAGTCTCTTAATAGCTGTGTGACCCTAGGCAGGCCACTTAATCAATCAACAAATATTTACTAAGCACCTTATATGTTCCAGGCACTGTGCTAAGCCTGGGAATATAAACACTAAGAATGAAATAATTCCTGCTTACGAAGAGCTTATGTTATAATGGGAGAAGACAAGTACACACACACACACTCACACATTTATATATTTACATATATGTATATATATATACACTTGTCTTCCCATATATGTACACATATAAATGCAGAATAAATAGGAAAAGAACAAATGACACCCACACAAAGTAGATAAATCCAAGGCAGCTATAAAGGGGGGGATTAGCATTTGGGGGATAATAAGCTAATATTATCTAGCATCGAAGCATTGCACATATGTTATCCCATTTGATCCTTACAACCACAATGTATTATCTAGAAAGAGTAGGGATTTTTTGGTGGGGAGGGTGGAGGGTGGAAGGCGTGATTCCAGAGAGCAGAAGAAGGACTAATCTGTAGAAGTCACAGGAAGGCATGTTTCGGCTCATCCCAGAGTTGTATTTTCTAACAATTCAAGATGTCCAACAAGGCGACGGCTTGGTATTGAGCTTCCTGTCAGTGGAAATGTCCAAGCAGATGTTAAATAGCTAGGTGTCGGGATGTTATAGATGTGATGCTTTTTCTTTCTTTTTTTTGCGGGGTGGGGGGGAGGCAGGGCACTTAGGGTTGAGTGACTTGCCCAAGGTCGAACAGCTAGTAAGTGTGTCAAATGTCTGAGGCCAGATTTGAACTCAGGCCCTCCTGACTCCAGGGCTGGGGCTCTGCTCACTGTGCCACTTAGCTGCCCCAATGAGATTCTTGAGAGTGGAGTACTGCCCTGCTGGAAAGGGCATTTGAAGGCCTGGCTTACCTGGCTTATACCATGGGTGATCACGAGCTAGTCACTTAACTCCTTTGGGCTTACATTCCCTAGATGATTCCTAGGACCCAAATCTATGATCCAATGATCTCTAAGGTCCCTTGCAGCATTTTTAGTCTATATATAAGTCTATATTCTTTCTTGCCACAAGATGGCACCCAAGGCTTGACTTTGGGGGCCAGAAACCACGCCATAAGAAGACCTGATCATATGCATAGCCTCATAGGATCATAGATATAGGACAGAAGGCACCTTAAAGGTCATCTAGTCCAATGTCTTTCCTACTCAACCTTACAGATGAGCAAACTGAGGCCCCAGGAAGTTAAATTACTAGCCTAAGGTCACACAGGCAGGAAGCATCAGAGCTAAGATAAGAACCGAGGCACTCTGTCTCCAGACCCACACTCA
>CM053626.1:324023747-324045209 GCA_028646595.1 Phalanger gymnotis | reverse complement strand
TACATATACATATACATACACACACATATGTGTATTTTGTGTGTGTTTAAATAGAAGCTTTATGGGCCATACTGGAGAAGAAGCTAGCCTTGTTATCTCTACCCTGGTCAAACAGTATCATAAGGGTTATGCTGAGTTTGGGGTGGCGCATTTTTGGAAGCTGTCTGACAGCCTGGCCACAGAAATAGGAAAGCGAGATGTTGAAGGGACTAGACGCTAGGTCATGAGAAGGTCAAGGGGGAGGAATGGAGAAGAGAAAATCTGGGAAGGACACTCCAGCCATCTGAGAGAGTTGGAAGGACTGCCACGAGCAACAGAGACCGGACTTGTTTCCTTTATCTCTAAAAGAAGGAATGAGGAGAAGTGGAAAGAGCTCAAGACAGGAAGATCTAGGCTTGGGGGGAGAAAAGCCTCCTTCCAATTCGAGCTTGCCCTAAGTGGAATAGATGGCCAGAGGTGGTCAAGAGCAGACCATCACCACAGTCCTCTCCAAGTCGTGGCTAGTAAAGAACTCAGGATGAGAAAAACAGATCGGACTGGATGGACTCTGAGGTGCCATACAACTCAGATTCTAGGATTCTGTAATAAATAAATATCGTATTTTTAGACATATTTTGAGGGCACCTTTAATAACAATACCTGCATTTGTATGGTGCTTTAAACTTTAAAAAAAGGGTGTTATATTGATTATCTCATGGGGGAGAGGGAGGAAGGAAGAGAAAGAGTTAGAGGGAGAAAAAGGAAGAGAGACAGAGACAGACAGACACAGAGACACAGAGAGAAAGAGAGAGAGAAGGGGGGAGGGGTCAACACACCAAATCTTTATTGAGTTCTTACTATGTTCTATGCTAAGAACTGTGAACACAAATACAAACAATTGTTACACTACTTGCCAATAGAAGACAATGCATATATGGGTGTAGGAAGAGAGGATATGCTGCAGAGGGTGCCCCAAAGTGGCAAGACCACCTGGCTTTGTGCAAAACAAGGCAAAAGCTCACTCATGAGACCTGCGGCATCCAGGGAAGGACTTCCAAGTTCCAATGGAACGATCAGGAAGGAAGGAGATTGAGAGCATGGCCAAGGAGAGGGCCAAAAACAGGCGTGGAGTCTGGTCCTCAGCCAACTCAACTACCCTGCAAAGTTAGGTATCATGAGTATTATTTTTCTTCACATTTTGGACTTGGGGGAAACTGAGTCTCAGAAAGGTGAGTAACTTTGCCCATGGTCATACTGCTATTCATTGTCAGACAGGATCTGAATGTGGCTCTTTCTTGACTCCAAGTGTCCCTCCCTACTTTGCCCACACTACTTCGTGCCTGGGTCTTCCAATTATGTTACATAAAATACATGTAATTCAAGCCACAGACAGACTGAATAATCATTCACACAGTCATCAGAAGCATTTATTGGCATGTCTCTGTTTCAACTATTCTAACACAGTGGCACGATTAAGGCCATATTCTATCTAGGAACATCTCAAGATTGCCTGGCTAAAACAAAACAAAACAATGATTGTTGTCAAAAAGATCGTGGTTCTTTGGGTCCCAGCCCTTAGCATAACGCCAGGCATATAGTAGATGCTTAATGTTTGAGGATATTGGTTCTCGCCAACTGGGAAGCAGAGGACCTGAACTCAATACCTGGGTGATCTAGGAGCAATGATTTACTTTTCTAGGCATCAATCTCCTCCGTTGTAAAACTGAAAGTGAGAGGTTTGGACTAGTTGACTGCAAGCCTTCCTTCTAGCTCTAAGTCCGTGATTCTATGAATTATTCTTATTTAGTGATCAGTCTTGAATATCACCATTCTTCTGACCTTTCCTATATAATCAGACCTTTGTATTTCAAAATCTAACCACAAGAAAATATTCCTGTCAGCCAATGAAAAGTACCGAGGAGCTGGGGAGCCTAAAGTTTGAGTCTGTTTTTAACTAACGAAATCCACAGTTGAAATGCAGAAAATACAATGCTCCAAAGAGGTTCTCATCAACCACCAGATGGCATTGAGTGTGAAGGTTTTTCCCTGACAGGGTCATCAGGCACACAGTAATTTGTCCTAAGCCTTCACAATAACCAAGGGGGAAGCCGGCAAGGGCTCCAGGAGCTCACCATTGCCTCCGCCATATGGCCAAGTGGACGGAGAAGTTGAAAGTGACAAGATCTGACTTCTCCTGGGTTGGGGGGCATGGAGGATTCTGGGGGATTGCATAATGAATCGATTAGCCAAGAAATAAAACAAAGCCATTCTGTTACAGGAAATCAGAAAGGAAGTCGGGTCGGAGTAGAATTAACCTCCTTGTCTAGAAGGCTTCTTCCACTCTAAAAGAAGCCCCACACTGGCCGTCAGGAAAGAGCAGGCTTGTACCACCTTCCAGTTCCACCAAATAGAAGCTGCTCTCTTCCTCCTAATTCGTTCTGAAAGCAGAAAAAAATCAAAGAAGAGGGAAAAAAAGCATTCCTTCAATTTGGGCTTCAAGAAAAGTTATTGCTGAAGTCAACCAAGAAAAGAAAATCAGATGGAAAACGTAGTTTGAATTATACTATTAAAGGTGAAAGAGGGAGGCTTTCAGGAGGATTCGAGTCCTGTAGAAATTCAAAGTACTGAATTATGTTGTTGTTAAGGAGTCCAGATTTGCCTCCTCTAGATCACAGTATTCAGGGTCTTCTTTACTACCATTTACTACCCTGTGGCCTTGGGCAATTTGGCTTCTCTGGGCTCTGGTTCCCTCAACTGTGAAATGAGGAGGTAGGACAAGGTAGGTGTTGAGGTCCCTTTAAGCTCTAGAGCCAGGGTCCATTGACTGGCTGGCCTCAAGGCCATAGAATCACAGTTGATGGAGCTGGAAGGGGCTTTAGAAGCCCCTGAATCTAATCTCATTTTACAGATGAGGAAACTGAGGCTGAAGCAGGCTAAGTGACTTGTTCAGTGTTCTACAGGTTGACATAAGCAGAGCTGGGATTTGAACTCAGGCCCTTTAATGACAAATTCAGTACTTTTTATTTGGCAAGGAATTGCCTCTGGTTCTAAATCTATAATACTGGAGGTGGTGCAGTAGATAAGAGCACAGGAGTAAAGAAGACTTGAGTTCAAATCCAGCCTTAGACACTTACTAGTTGTGTGACCCTAGGCAAGGTTTTTTGCCTCAGTTTCCTCATCTGTCAAATGAGCTGTTGAAGGCAATGGCAAACCGCTCCAGTGTCTTTGCCAAGAAAACCCCAAATAGGATCAGAAAGAGTCAGACACGACTGAACAACAAGGAGTCTATTGAAGTATGTGCCTGGTTATTCAGACTTGTGCTTTCATTGATATAGGTTATCCCCAGTGTAGGAACTCCATCTACCTGTGCAGATCAGCCACTCATTTGTAACTTATAGTTTTATTAGAATGCTGCCTGAGACACTGAGACCTTTAGTGACGGCGCAGGGTCACCCAGTCAGTATGTATTAAAAGTGGGGCTGGAACCTAGTTCTTCCTGACTCTAACAACCCTATGCCCACTCTGCCGTGTTGTCTCTCTAGTCCACAAACACAGGACAGAAAAAAGGGCACATGATACTCATCTAGGAGGTATTTTAGAAGACAACATTGAAGTGTTAGAAAGTGAGAATGCAGGAAAAAAGCCGTCTGGGGACCTTAGCTCTGAGGCAGCTGCTGCAGAGAATTCTGTAAAAACAATAAACAGGCAAATAAGACCCTGGAATAGTTGGCTGCAGCCATGAGAGCAAGATCCAGGGGCTAAAGCTAAGACCTGTTGTCCATCCTGGCTCTTAGCAACGCTGATACGTTTTCAGTTTCAGTGATTTCATTTCAGAAACTTTCTTCTTTTCTTTTTTTAATTATGAACTTGACAAGCATAAGCAAATACAAACATTTCCGTAAACAAAGAACAGAAAAAGAGGATTATATCTGAGACTTGGGATCTCAATCATGGATGGTTTGATTTTTAAAGTATATGTTCAATTTAGCACAGTAGCTCGACAGTAGCTGCTGCCTGCCCTGCTTGCTTGGGTCCCCCTCTGCATACCCTTCTTTTCTCTTTTGTGTGTTTTGAAATGTGTTATTGAAGCCCCTTAAATATTATTGATTAGAAACTGTTCGCGAGCTCATCTGAAGGTGTCATTCCTCAGCTTAAAACTGTCCAATGGCTCCCTAGTGTCTAGCTTTCACAGGCTGACCTTCAAGGTCCTCCATATTATGCCCCATCTTCTCTTTCTACCTTTGATCTGACTGTAGTTTCTTTCACATATGTAACAATTCAGTAAAATAAGGCTACTCACCCATGACCCCTTGTACACATCCCATGCTCTCCCATCCCCATGCCTTTGTTTACGCTATATAACCTTAGACAAATAAATTAACCTCTCTGTACCTCAGTTTCCTCATCTGTAGCATAAAGGAGCTGGACTCAATAACCTCTAAGGTCCCTGCAACTCTAAATCTATTATTCTATTATTAACTCTAAATCTATTATTCTAGGTGACCATAAGGAGCTGTCCTATTGAAGCTCATGCAAGGGCAGCCAGAAATCCAACATTTGGACATAGACAAGCCTGAAGACAGCCAAGCCTGCGGCCTGGGTCCCTTCTGACTGACCTTCAAACCTCACCTCTTCCTCATCTCTTCCAGCTCTCACGGTGGTCACCTCTGGCTCATGTTCTGGATCTGAGCGCTGACTCTTGACTCAAATGTCTTAGCTAAGAATCCTTGAAACTCCCCAGTGACCACCGACCTGCCAGGCAGGCCCAACCCACCCACCCTGGCCCCTCCCTCAGCGGGATCTTTCCAGGCCACCCAGGACATGAAGCCACAGCCAGCAATGTGAGAGACCCTAAGCCTTAGGCCAGTGAAGAGTGGGAGAAAGAGCGCAGAAAATCTTCCCTGATTGTACTCAGTTGGTAAGGACTCTCACCTCCTCAGATCTTACACAGCGTTTGCTTTGCCCATCACAACTTATCATCCTTGAGAGTAGGAAATGCTTTATTTCTGTCCTTGAATCCCTAGCACCTAGTGTGGTGCCAGGTAACAATTGCTTAATAAAAGTTTGTCTATTTACTGATCATGTGTCATTTTGTGCTATGCTCATTGCATTCAATGTCTATTATATCCATGTATGTATTTTATCTCTTATTTGATAATGAACTCAGTGAGGGCAAGAATTCTGTCTTCCTTCGTCATTTTATCCCTCCCTAGGAGCTAGTTCAGTGCTCTGCATACAGTAGAAACATGATAAATGTTTGTCAAAGTGGAGTTGAAGATGACACAGGACAAGTTTTTAAAGATGAGTAATCAATACTCTATTCATTCAACCCCAGGTGTGCCCAGCCTGGGCTCTTGGGAGACAGCCTCTGCCCTCATGGAGCTTCCATTCTGTGTTGTATTCACGGTCAGAACTCATGCTACTTACTTTGCATCCCAGTCTCGACCTGACTTTATGTTCTTTCCCTTCCATCTTTTGTAGTTTTCCATGAGATCGTGAGACACTGAAGAAAAAACAGAAAAACAGTAACTCTCATGTACATTGAAGTTTTTGCTGAGCATCTTCTCCCAAGACACCTTTGAGCCAGGTAATACGGTATCATTATCCCTGTTTTACAGATGGGCAAAATGAGGCTCTGCCATGGTAAGTGACTCCCCCAGGGTCAGAGAGCTAATCAGTGTCAGAAACAGAATCTTCTAGTGTCGAGGTCAGGTCCAGTGCTCTTACATTCTGACTTGTAGAAATCTTTACTTAACTTCAGACTAAATTTTTAGCTACATTAATGAGTTCGGAATTGCTAAGTGTTCATATCTCAGCTTGATTTAATGGCTTCATTAAGTAGCATTTAATGCCTTTCACTAAATGTCATTTAATATCTTTCATTAAGCAGCTTACTTGGCAATAAGGATCTGTGAACACACAGCCCAGTGCCCAGCACATAATAGGCATTTAGTAAGTGTTTGCTGATTGATGTCTATGTCAAATTCCTTTAAATTGTCAAGAAAGGAGGAGAGTGTTTAGTTCCAGGAACCACATTTTAGGAAGGGCATTGATAAACTGGACAGCATCTAGAAAAGGGTGGCCAGAATGGGGAAGGGCCCTGAATCTGGCCTTCAAGAATCTCAGTGGAAGGCATTGACGATGTTTAGCCTAGAAAAAAGGAGGCTCATGGATTACACCATAGCTGTCTCTGAATATTGAAAGGTTGTCATGTGAGAGGAGGATTAGGCTTGTTTTACTTAGCCCCACAGGGCAGAATCAGGAGGATTCAAAAAGGCAAATTGAGGCTTGCCAAAGCTTCCCAATGATTAGAGTTACCCAAAAGTGTAAGGAGCTTCCTGGAGAGGGAGTTTGGGGTCTTAAAGCAAATGTTGGATGACCATTCAATAAATGTGTCATAAGAGAGATTCTTCGTTGGGTCTGGGTTGGACTACATGATCTCTGAGGTCCCTTCCAACTCTGAAATTCTGAGGATCCTAAGACTTTCCCGATCCTGGAATTTATAACGTAGCTTATTTATAGAACTGCAGAGCTAGTGATAAAAGGAACCCTCATAAACCATTTAATCCAACCCCTTCATTTTTAGGGTTTGATTAATCTGAGGCCCAAAGAGGTTGAATACCATGTCCAATACCATGCCCAAAGTCACACAGGGAGTAAGTATGGGAGGCAGGATGTGAAACCATGACTCCAAAGCCAGTGTTTTTTCTGCTTTGCTACATTGCCACCTGGTACTCTTTTCATCAGCATGGTATTTGTACAAATGGAATTTGGCTTCTGATCAGCTTGAATAAGGTCATATGGAGAGCAAAGCTGAAATTACTCACAGAACAACATCAATAAACCATTTCCCAACTTTTGAAATGACTGTGCTTCAAAAAGGGACCTCACTTCTCAGAGATAAGAGGAACCTCAGGGATAGATTAGCTCAGTCTCCCTCCTAAAAGAGGAATCCCTCACAGGCAGCCATTTACTCATTGTTTGAACACTTGGCAGAATGGAAAGCTCACCAACTCAGGAGGCAATCGTGCCGCTCTTGGACATCTCTGCACATAAGATCATTCCTTCTCAGTCTGCCTCCCTAAATGCTTACCTGCTGGTCTTTGTTCTAACCTCTGTAGCAACATTCTCTTCTCTCTCACCTGGCAATCTTCCAGGTATTAAAGGCAGATAAGACCCATCAGGTTTTTTCTTCTCCATAAGCACAAGGATGCTCATATGGTTTCCAGACCACTTATCTTCCTGGTTGCCCTAGTCTGGACTATCTCTACTTTGTCAATATCTTCCCTTGAAATATGGTGCACAGACCCATTCGGATGGCATCTGGCAAGTTGTGAGCATGATGAAACTCCTTAGAATCCCAGCATTGGAAGGGACCTCAGAGGACATCTAGCTCAACCTGTGTCTAGTCACAGTCAGAGGTGTAGAACTGGAAGAAATCTTGGGAGCCACCTACTCCTGCCCTCTCATTTTAAAGAGGAGGAATTAGAGCTTAGTTAAGTGACTTACCCAGAGTCACACAGATAGTCAGCACCAGAACTGGGAACCCTCTTTTTCTTGGACCACACATCTGAACAAGGATCTCCTCTTCTTATCTCTGATAAGTGATCAAGACCTCCATGAAAGCAAGCCAGCCAATCACATGCTCTGTCTAACCCACCAGTAAGGGAAGGTCTGAATATGCTCTGAAGACTGACTCCTCATTGACCAGTCCCCCCCCCCATTTCATTATGTTTTATAAATTTATCAGGAATGCCATCAAGTTTACATGTTTGTACATGTTTTCTCCCTTTCGAAAATGGAGATGATGTTTGCCCACCTCTCTCTTTCAGTGACTTCTCTTGCTTTTCTTGTCTCCTCAAATATTACTCATAACAGTTTCATGATCACATCTGCAAGTCCCTTTCAAAGCCCATAATACAATTCTCCAGGCCTTTGGACTAAAACCCACTTAAAAGAACAATCTGTCTAATTGCTATCTTTCCCTCATCTTCCACTTTGAGTCTTTCTTAAAGATGCTGCTTCTACCTTTTCCAGGTTGCAGCCCTTTCTCTTTCGTGGAGAATAAAGAAGTAAATTAGAAGCTGAGACTCATTTGACTGACTTCTCCAATGGACCTGTTGTGTCTCAAGTGAGATCAGTATTGATCCACTCATGACACCCAAAATCAATGGGGGAGGAGAGTGGCAGAGTGAAGAAAGGCCTGGATTTAGAGCCAAGGAATCTGGATCCAAATCCCTGTCTTTCCCCTGACTATTGGTGTGACCTTGGGTAAGTCAGTACCCCTCTCTGGGACTCAGTTTCCTTACCTATACATTGATGAAGATGGTCTAGAGGATCTTTAAATTCCCTTCCAGCTCTAACTCTGTGATCTTATAAGTCATTGGCCAGTGATATATCTAAGGTAGGGTATGAAGCCAAATGATAAGAGGTAACATACACAGGGAAGAGTGCTGGGTCTAGCACAGAAATTAGAAAGAGACACCGAGGCTTGATTTGAGGGGGGAATTCTTGATAATTATAGCAATTCAACAGCAGAATGGTCTAGCTTGGGAACTAGTGGTTTTTCCCTTCCTCGAAGGTCTTCAAGCAAAGGGTTGATGAATAGTTTGTTCGATATGTCGTAAAGGACATTCTTGTTCAAGTGTGGTGTCTACTCGATGGTTTCTGAGGTCCATTCCAAAGCTGTGATTCTGAGATTATATGAACTGGGGATACTTAGTCTAGAGAAGAGAAGGCTTCACCAGGGAGTGATGGCTCTCTTTCAAATATATGAAGGGCTGTCACGTGAATGAGAGCTTATACTTGCTCTTTTTGGTCCCCGGGGGCAAAACTAAGAACAGTGAGTGGGTGTTAGAAACAGGGAGATTTAGGTTCGATGTAAGGGAAACTTCACCTAACAAGCATAGCTATGCCAAAGTGGAAGGGATTCCCTTGGGAGGAAGCGAGTCTTCTCCCCACTGGAGGTCTTTGGACAAAGGCTGGAAGAGAACCAGTGGAGCATGAAAGAGTGGGGATTCGAGCTGAAGTATCAGTTGAATTACATGGCCATTCAGGTCTCTCCCACCTCTGAAAGTTTGGGATTCTGTAAATATGAGAGCTCTCTTACCAGCAACCAAATTAGTACACCCCTCTGAATTTCAGTTTTCTAATTGACAAAATGAGAAGTTGAAGTAGATAATCTCTGCAATCCCTTCCAGTTCTCAATCTATGATCCCACATGTGACCTATTTTTCCCAACAAAAGCATGTTTGTATTCGAAGCTTCTGCATTCAATGCTAAAAACACCTAGATGTTATCACTGCACTGCAAAAAACAGTAAATGTAAAAAATCCCAAGAAACACAAAATATGGATGGACTGGTATGAATTCAGGACAACAAAGAAAATTAGCCATGTAGACTCCCATAATGGTAACAACCAAAAAACTCTGAAAGTCACGAAGCTTGGTCCTGGAGAAGAGTTGAAAAAAATGGACTTTTGTCTTTCTGGCTTTGAGAGGGATGATGGGCTTGGAATATTGCATACAACGACAGTTGCTGTTGATTTCTAGATTGGTTTTGCTAAACTTTTTTCCTTCTCTTTTTAAAATTTTTATTCTGAGGGAAGGCTCAGTGAGTAGAGGAGTGTATTTAGAAATGAATATGAGTAAAAGAAGAAAAAAAGTATCAAATGTCAATTAGACACATCCGTCAGACTAATCAGAAATGTTTTCCTAATTTCCCTAGTCAAACCTCTGGATGGCAGTAACAGTGATAACATCAGTAATGATATTAGCTAACATTTCTATAGCAAGTACTCTGTGCCAGGCACTGTGCTGATGCGCTTCACAAATGCCATCTCATTTGTTTCTCACAACAATCCTGGGAGGTAAGTGCTATTATTATCCCCATTTTACAATTGAGGAAACTGAGGCAGACGAAGCTTTTGTGTTTGAAGCTGGATTGGAACTCAGGTCTTCCTGACTTTAGCCACTGTGCCACCTACTTGCCTCTGGATAATATTTCTAAAGTGCTTTGCAGATCTTAAGGCACTATGTAAATGCTAGTTATCATGTCAGTTATCATTATCTACATTATCATTATTTCACGGGTTGAAGTGAGTCATAGTAATTTTTTTATTCGATTGCCTTTGGTTGTACTATCCATGGACACTGGAATATTTTAAAATAGACTTTTAGAGATGCAGACCAATGAGTTGACCAGCATCAGGGGGTAGAAGCTATGTAAACACATAATAAGCATTGTTTCAACTGCATATTTTATCCCAGTCCCAAAGGCATCCTCTCCCTCTCCCCTGCCCCTCCAGCAGCCAGAGGTTTCTCTTGTTTATCCTAAAATGGAAGGGGAAACATCTGGGAACAAAGAGCATTGCAATGTTCTCTGATATCCCTGAGATCCTCTAAGAATGCCTCAGAGTAAGCAATACAAAAACTCTCTCATTCTCTCCTTAGCGCATTTGCCCATCTAGAATACTTTCCAGCTGGGGTTATCATCTTTTAACCTTCAAGAGGCCAGGTAACATTGTGAACACAAGCCAACTTTGGAGTCAGGAAGGCCTGGCTTGAGGGTAGGCCTCAGACACCTACTAGCTGTGTGACAGTGGGCAGGCTACTTAACCTCTCAGTGGCCTCGACAACCCACTAAGATTTTTAAATTACAGAGAAGTCATCAAGCTGATCTGGTGTGACTGGGGAATGGAATGATACCAGAAGGTTCCATATCAGAAGTTCCACTGATGCTTCAGCCCAAAGGATGACAGATTTCGAGCTGCCATTAAGTCCAACCACCTCTCTTTAGAGATGGGAAGCTGAGGCCCAGAGAGATTCCAGAACTTGTCCAAGGTCACACAGGTAGGCAGGCAGCATAGAGAGTCAAGTCCTTGCTTCAAATCCATTTCCACTGTACTCTGCCCCAACAAAAAGAAACAACAACTTCTGACAGCCTTGTATGGAATGTAAGGTCCATATTACCCTCCCCAATGAAAAGACCCTGAACCTTAACTAATTTATCCCTGTTCAGTCAGTTGTAGGGGACCGAATTAGAAGCAGGCTTTAGTCCTTCACACTTGTGACCCACCTTCACCAACTCCTTCCCACTGCCTTGCATCTCTGCTGCTATTTTGATGACCCATGGCCCCTGGTCTTGGTAGTAGGCTGGGAAAGCCAGGACCCCTAGGGTGAGAGCAAGCATCCCCAGGATGCCTGCAGGCTGTTTTGTCTGTCTTGATGACAGCAAAGGAGCAGCAGGAAGCCTCCCCTCCATGTGACAGATCCCACTTCTCTCAAAGAATCCCTTCCCCTAAACATTTCCTTATGGGATTCCAAGTCCTCCGTCGTCAACACTCTGCTGCTCACAACCACATGCGTGACCAGATTCCCTGCCAAGCCTCTCGTTTGCCATTATACAGTGAGAGCTGGGCCATGGTTGGAGATATCCCGTATTTACCGATACTTAAATCATTGGAAGTAAGAGTAATAATAGCTGACTTTTCTGGAATGCTCTATGGTTTGTGAAGTGTTTTCCATATCGATCTCATTTTCTTCCAGGTGGTGCGGTGAATAGAGCACTGAGCCTGGCATCAGGGAGACCTGAGTTCAAATCCAGCCTCAGACGTTTACTAGCTGTGCGACCATGGGCAATTCATTTCACCTTTATCTGTCTCAGTTTCCTTATCTGTAAAATGGGAATAATAGCAATAGTGCCCACCTCCCCAGGGTCTTTGTGAGGACCAAGTGGGACAATATTGGTTGTGTTCTGCAGACCTTAACAGGGCTATGTATATGTACATGTGTGTGTATATATATATATATATATATGTATGTACATATACACATATATATACATATATATATATGCTATGTGTTCATTCATTACTATCCCCATTTTACAGATGAGAAAATGGAGATTCAGGGGTGAAGTGATTCACACATGGCCACGTAACTAGTCAGTGTCAGAGGCACGATTTGAAACCAGTGGATTAATCAATACATGCAGCATCGAACGAGCATTTACCATATGCCAGACATTAGGTTTATATACACATAAATATACACATATGCATCAGATACACATATGTATACAGTTCATATGGCCAAATGATTTCAAATGCAAACCATTTCAAATCTGACACTGCCAGGCAAAATCCCAGGTAAAACTGTGAATACAACAAAAATCTGCTTTGAGTCAGTAACCAAGTCCAGATTTATAAGCTTAGAAAGGGGCACAGGGGGCATTCGTGATGAGGGTGAGTACCAACAACTTGGATGTGACCAATTGTGCTTCACTATTTGCCTAAGATCATGATCTTACAAAAACACTCTCTAACCTTCAATTATCTTTCAGATAAGAAGATAACGGTAGAACATAGCTTATTTTAAAATTTTCCTTTCATTTCAGAGTAGCTCAAGAAATTCTCTCTAATGTAAATGTCCATAATATCCATCTTGATTATTTCTAGGAAGCTGAGCGAGTTACGACAGAAAGAGAGAAGGGAGAGGAGAGAAGAAAGAGAGAAAGGAGAGAAGAAAGAGAGAGAGAGAGAGAGAGAGAGACAGAGACAAAGACAGAGACAGAGACAGGGAGAGAGACAGAGAGAGAGAGACAGAGAGACAGAGAGTGACAGAGACAGAGAGACAGAGAGAGACAGAGAGACAGAGAGTGACAGAGACAGAGAGACAGAGAGTGACAGAGACAGAGAGAGAGAGAGAGAGAGAGAGAGAGAGAGAGAGAGAGAGAGAGAGAGAGAGAGCTGGACCAATGTTTCACTTTGCCCTTGGAAAGCAGGATGGGCAGAAGCCCACATGTGAGGTTTACAGTTTAGTTTTATCCTCCCTTTCTAAAGTAAGTTATTATTTTATTATTATGTTATTATTCAAGCAATTGCTGGATAAAGTTGGGCCCAAGAGAAAGAAGTCAGGAGTTCAGAAACTCTTCTTTGGTATTGGCAGGCAACAGTAGGAATAACTAATAATCCTAGTTTAGTGACAGAAATAGAGTAAGAGAGCAAGTTGGGTCAGCCTCCTTGGGAGGGCTAGGAGTGCTCAAGGGGGCTCCAGTGGTCCATGCCAGTTTTGAAACATTCTTTACTGCAAACTATTCCATTCCCAAGTCACTATGGGCAATTCATCTCACCTAGCCTCCGTCTGCCTCAGTTTCCTAAACTGTAAAATGGGGATAATAAAAGCACCTTCCTCCCAGGGTTATTATGGGGATCAAATGAGATGATATTTGTAAAGTGATTAGTGTAGTGCCTGCCACATAGTAGACACTTAATAAGTGCTTCTTTTCTTCCCTTCCTCCCCAAGTTCCCAAGACCTTGGCATGTTCATTGCTCACATTTTCCCTCTAGAGGCTTGGATACTCCAAGGAGCCTTGAATATTTTCTTTGCTTCTCTCAGGCAGAAGGCCCCATACTGTGTCAGTGTATTTGTTTGTTAATGTTGCCGATGTTTTGATTTGAGCCATTCCCTAGAGTTGGTCAATGGCCCTGGTGTCAGCCGCCGCAGTATCAAGCGCTTACTGCCAGGCCTTCCTGTGAGATGACGCTAACTGTCTTTTAGTATTTGAAGAGTTGTTTTTGTGGAGGAGAGATTAGCTTTGTTCTTGGATCTAGGGGGCAGAGCCAGAAACAGTGGGTGTGAGCTGCCAAAGGGCCAAATGAGGCTTGATGTTGAAAAAAGTTCTCCCAGCATCACTCTGACACCTTCCCCTGCTTGCTCTTCATTTACCCTGTCTTACGTGAAGGAAGTGGCCCTTCTCCTTGTCAGGGCAGATCTCTATGATGATGATTCTCAACCCTATTTGTCCAGCCCTATCCTCCCTCTTGATCTCCAGTCTCATACCTCCAATTGCCTATTAGACATCTCCAACTGTATGTCCCATAGACATCTTAACTCTACAGGTCCCAAACTGAATTCATTATCTTTTCATCAAACCCTCTTGCTCCTTACTGTCAAGGGTACTGCCATCCTCCCAGACACTCAAGCTGCAAATATCAACCTTTACTCCTCCTGCAGAAGGTAGTGTTTAAACTAAGTCTTGAAGGAAACCAGGGATTCCAAAGGTGGAGGTGAAGAGGGAGTGGACTTCAGGTATGGGAAATGGCCAGTGCAAAATTCCAGGAGAGAAATGAGCATTCTGTTTGAAAGACAGCAAATAAGCCAGCATGGCTAGATCATAGAGTGTAGAGGTGGGGCAGAATGTGTAACAAAACCAAAAAGGTCTTCCTGCATGTTACTAGAAGAAGAGAAAGGTGTGATTGCTCAGCCATTTGTCATTTATCTTTGAAATATCATGAAAAATGGGAAAGATACAGCTATCAGACTGGAGAAAGGCAGATGTTGTTCTAATTTATGACAAAAGGGTGTATAGGAATAAATCCCTGTTGAAATTCCTCTTATTATGCTAATACATTGTTGGTGGAATTGTGAACTGATACAACCGTTCTGGAGAACAATTTGGAACTATGCCCAAAGGGCTGTAAAATTGTGCACACCCTTTGATCCAGCAATACTGCTTCTAGGTCTGTATCCAAAGAGATCATAAAAATGGAAAAGGAGCCACATGTACAAAAATATTTATAGCAGCTCTTTTTGTGGTGGCAAAGAACTGGAAATTGAGGGGATGCCCATCGACTGGGGAATGGCTGAACAAGTTGTGGTATATGAATGTAGTGGAAAGTTACTGTGCTATAAGAAATGATGAGCAAGTGGACTTCAGAAAAAACTTGGAAAGACTTAAATGAACTGATGCCGAATGAAGTGAGCAGAACCGGGAGAACATTGCACAGAATAACAGCAACAATGTACCATGACCAACTTTGATAGACTTTGCTCTTCTCAGAAATGCAAGGATCTAAGACAACTCCAAAAGGCTCCTGATGGAAAATGCCATTCACATCCAGAGAAAGGACGATGGAGTCTGACTGCAGATAGAAGCAGACTATTTTCACTTTTTGGTTTTTTCTTTCTCGTGGTTTTCCCCTTTTGTTCTGATTCTTCTTTCACAACAGGACTAATGTGGAAATATGTTTGATATGATTGGACATGATAACCTATATGAGATTATTTGCCACCTTGAGGGAGGGTAGTAGGGGAGGAGGCAGGGAAAAATTTGGAACTCAAAATCTTGTAAAAATGAATGTTGAAAACTATTTTTTCATGTAATTGGAAAAACTAAAATATTATTAAGTGAGAAAATGAATTAAAAATTAAGGAGGGAGATAAAATATTGAGCTTTTCTCATAATAAAAGTTGTTTCTTCCATTAGAATGTAAGTTCCTTGGGAGCTTTTGTCTATATTTGTATTCTCAGTGTTCAATAGTAAACAAAAACTTAATGACTGGTTGAAGTATCCCAAATATACATGTCCTCTTTTGCCTTCTCTTCTGAAATCCAGACCCATTCTCCAAATGTGTTAAAAGCTATCTCACCAACCAAACACTTCATCTCCTTGCCAAGAAGAGACACACGGCTGCTAAGCAAAGAGTAACAATGGTTAGGGCATGAGCTTCACTTGCAAAAATCTTATGAAGGATGATATTGGGAAATGATGAGAAATGTTGCTTTATAAAATGGCAAAATGTGGCTGAGTGATTAGTTTGTAGAAATCTCGATATGAATCCCATTTAAGGCAGATCAAAATAAGAATATTTAAAGATCAAATTGCAAGGAAAGCAAAAAAATACATAAGAAATAGAACTGCTCTAGCGACATCCTATTAAAAAAAGATATATTTGTCAATGAAATGGACTGCTACATTTGGATCTAACATCTTGGGCCCCATGTGCTAATATATCAGTGGAAATGAGAGAAAAGAAGCCAAAGTGAGGGGAGAAATTAGACCAGGCCAAGGATACAAAGAGATTTGAAATCTGTGCTGGCCCTGATAAAATTTTGAGGACTTTGACAGAATAATTCTTAAAGTATCAAAAAGAGGAGAGGAAACTGAATAATTCAAAAAGCCATGAAGAGAACTACTGAAAAAAGGTAAGTAAGGAGACATCGGAGAGAATTTTGGGGATCAACTACTGGTCCATATGCTTATTTTCTCATCACTTAAAATTCTTTATGAGAATGACCACGAAATAAAGGTTTTGAAGGGACACTGTGAGGTGCAATGGAAAGAATGCTGCATTTTAAGTCTGTGGACCTTGGTTGGGGACACCAACCACTTACTTCATGCATGACCTTAGGCAAATCTCTATACTCCTCTGTGCCTCAGTTTCCTCATCTGTAAAATGAAGAGATTGAACTAGCTGCTCTCTGAGGTTCCTGCTAGCTCCAGATTAATGATTCTTGATGAAAATATGAGAATGCTACTGGGTGGCTCAGTGGATAGTGCATTGGACTTGGGAGTCAGGAAGACATGAGTTCAACTGTGACTTCACACAGTGGGCAAGTCATTTAATCTCCATCTGCTTCACTTTCCTTATCTAGGAAATGGGGCTAATAATTGCGCCTATCTCTAAGGGTTGTTATATGAGGATAAACTGAGATATTTGCAAAGGACTTTTCAGATTTTAAATTGCTATATAGATAATAGCTTTTATTATTAAAACAAAGCAAGTTTTGTACGACGGACTACATTTTCACAATCACACAAAAGGGGCAGAAAAGAAGAGATTCCACTGTATTTACTATCTTGGATTTTTTTAAGTAAAGCCTTAAAGACCCTTCTCCAACAAGGTCTTTCCCATGCACATTTCCATCATATGAAATTTCTTCAATCAAGGCAAAAATGTGGCTAACTTTGTTTGATGATCATGTGCTTATCGATATTTAGGGAAATGTGTACTCCTCAAAGGATTTGCAACAGTTCTGTAGAATGTTCAATGCAGAGTCCAAATGGAAAGCATATTTCCTATAGAAGACAAAGTCCTCCAGAAGCTCTGGGACGCAGGAGAAATTATCCAAATAGCACTGAAGCCCAGAATACTAAATGAGATCTGCAACTATTTGGAAGAGTTTGTATAACTATTCTGGAGAGTTTCCCATATATATGGGGAAAGCCAAAGGGACAAAAATGCCAAAAATTCCCAAAGTATGATATGTGGGCCATCAACAGCCTACTGAGTGACTCCATCAGTACATACAGCTTGGGCAGACACTGTCAATCAAGAGTGAACTAGGCCTAGAAATTAGGAGGATAACAATAGGCTGGATTGCATTTAGGAAATTACACTGCATTGTCAAGGATCTCAAGCTTAGCCCTGAAACAAAAACCTAACTTTTTTAATGTCAGTCTTCTTCCAGTGATGTTATATGTCATATGTCTCTGAATCACAAAATATCACAATATTTGAAGAATCAGTCAGTCATTAAGTCTTTTTTAAGCACCTACTATGTGCCAGGCACTATGGTAAGTACTAGTGATACAAAGAAAGGCAAAAGACAGCCCTAATCTAATGGCGGAAACAACAAACAAATAACTATGTCCAATCAAGCTAAATATGGGACATCCTTCATTCTCAAAGAGGACCAGTGACATCACAAGGGTGATGTCTTGATTTGTGAGGGAATTGCGTTTAAGTGAGGTGGAGCCGCACAGCCTCACCAGCCTCACTCTGTCTTCCAGAGTCATCAGAGTCCAGTGGCGAGAAATAAGGTGAGATGACACGATGGCCCAGAGGGACAAATTGGAGATGACTAATAGAGGAAAGGCACTAGAAAGAAGGGAAGGCAGGAAAGGCTTCTCCTAGAAGATTGCAGGCGACCCCATGGTAAGTATGAGCAGGCTACAACATATTAGCGATGATAACACAAGAAGTGGCATTCGAGTTATCAACCAGGAGAAATAACTGAAAAATGACATGGGCATCTCCAGTAGGAATGAAGTATAATCAATGGGCCCCCATAATCCCTCAAATTCAGGAATAGGGTGGAATTAGAGGTGTGGGTCATCACCCCCTGGCAGATCAGGTCCCACCTTCAAGTCTTTCTGTGTAGAATAACATTAAGGTAGGATTTGAGGAATCGTGAAGATGGACTGATTTGTGCAACAGTACTGTGTATAGAAGGAGAGAAGAATTTTTGTTTCTAAATAAGATGCTCCACATTCCTGGGAGAAACATGAATTTGACCCATTTTTCAAGCTTCATATATGAAAATCCTAGAAGGTGAGCAACATGAATCCATGATCATCACTGACAAATTAATCAAATACCTGCTCTTTGGAGGGCGTGGTCTCCTCCAAGATGGAAACTTTAGAGGGGAACTATATTGTGATAACACAGGATGATGGATAGTTGGGAAAAAATAGATTCATGCTTGACTTTGGAATGCAGCTTGGAGGGAACATTCGAATGTAGGTGTGTTGGCTCTGTCTTGGATCATTAGAGAGCTTCTAAGTAAAAAAAAAATGAACTGAGTTCTTTTTGAATGAACATTTTTTCACCTTGTGGGTTAAAAATGAAGAAGGAAGGCTGGAAAGCTGCCCAGTTTTCCCAGGTGTGGTGCCTCCTGGCTCCCTGGCTCCCCTAGAGCGGGTGCTCAACAAATGTTTGTTCACCTGCTGTTGCTTCCTGATCTGCATGGAAGACCAGGACTCCTGAAACTGGCACTGCCTCCCAGGATCAATTTATCTCTTAGCTGGAGTCTGCCCAGTCTTCATCTCTGCTTATTGCCATTCATGGCTTCCTTCAAGGCTTCCTGAGGGCAAGGACTTTCTCATTTCTGCCTTTCAATCCTCAGCACCTAAGACAGTCCTTGGCATGCAGAAGGTGATGGGTGAATTAACACTTATTGAGTGATTATTTCATGCTCTAGTACATTCTACCTTATCGTATTCATCTATACACAGCGTATTCTTCCTCAATAACACCAATAGATTGGAAGCTCTATGCAGGTAGGGACTGTATCATTATGTCTTCATATCCCCAGCACCAAGTCACATTAGCAAGAGCTTTTTCAATGTTTCACAAATTAAACTGACTATATTCTTTTGTCTTTTTCTATATTTTTATCTTTCCTGTTTATCCTTTCTCTCCAATGGGAGTAGTAATTACATATATATGTATATATATACATATATATATATATATATATATATATATATACACACACACACACCTTAATGACTTTTGTTCCTCATTGGGTAGGGGAATTGTTGGGGAATTCCAAATGTCACAATGTAAGTTTCCCAAAGTGATGGACTATGTCTTCTCTCTTACAGATCTCCCTCCCCCCCCCCCCCCCATCTTCCCATAAGAAGCACTCAGCAAACACTCATGGAATTATAGTGAGCTAATGCGTTCAAGCATGGACCTTAATTATACCCCCGATTACTGGAAAAGCCAAAGGAAAGGGGGAAAGTTGGAAATTTTAGTCTACCCTCCCCACCCCAAAGCGGATGCAGGATAAGACGAGATCACCTGACCTGGAATTTTGAAACAGTTGGCTGTTTGCGATGTCGCGATTCCAGACCACGTCTTATAGTATTCATCAAAGGAAATTCCTTTAATGTTTCTGAAAAGAAAAATAGAAGTTAAATCAGATAACATTCAACTTGCGAATGTGAAATTTCATACTTGCTTGGCACACAGAGGACCCAGAACCAGAACTCAACAGAAAACCTTCCAAGGGAGTGTGGAAATGTCCTAAGCGGGACACTCATTTCATTGTAATAACTGACCGAGGCAGTGCAACTTAGTGAATATGCAGTGGACTTTGGCTCAAGAAGACCAGGATCAGGAAAAAATGAAACAGTCTATTCCCCCAGGGAGCTAATGTTCCGTTGGGGGAGACAAGAAGTCTGTTGGGGGTGCTAAGTAAAGAGAAAGCAATCACAGAAGGAAGGGAAGGCACCAGCACCCAGATTGGGAAGGTGGGGAGAGGGGAGATCGGGATAGGCCAGGGGTTAAAGGGAGCCTTTGTGCTGAGCCTTGAAGGATACGAGCCACAGATGAGAAGGGAACATATTCCAACAGGAATAAAAGGCTTGTGGAAAAGCCCTGAGAGGCTAGAACAATGGAGATCTGATTTAGCTCCAGAGAGGTATGAGGCAAGAGAACGATGAAGTCAGCCCTTTCTGGGAGCACCAGAGAGAAGAGCACAGAGGCAATAGCAACTGAACTGAGCCCTGACCAAAGAGGAGGATTCTGAAGGTTGGGGATAAGCTGGGGATGAGCCGGTAGCCATGGGAGATGGGTCGTGTGAAGGCAGTACTTTTTGAGCTCAGGGAACAGGTAAGACATTGTCCAGTTAGTGTAGAACAGAGTGGTTATGGAGAATCATAGCAACAGAGCTGGAGGGGTCTCTAAGGCCATCTACTCTAACCCCCTCAATTTACAGATGAGGAAACTGAGGCCTAGAGAGGTGTGACTTGCCCAAGCATGAGAGGTGGGATTTAAACCCAGGTCTTCTGATTCGAGAGGTAGGACCCTTTCCGACATACCATGAGTAATATGAAATAAGGCTGAAAAGAGGTTGAAGAAATATTGTGAAAGACCTTCAGTGTCCAGCTGAGGAGGTTGTACTTTATAGAGAGTCACTAGAACCTCTTGAGTGGCAAATCAGGACGAACTGGATGGAAATTAACTCAAGTCTTCTTTCTATCAAGGACTGAGCAGCCATTTTCAGGTACATTCTAACGACGGCTCCTCTGGGCTGGATTCAGTGATTGCTTAAGCACCTTCTGACCATCAAATTCTGTGATTTTTCTCATTTGTATTGAAAGGTCAGAAGGAATTTTCATTAGCACCAAATGTGAAATGTCTCTAATACTTCCTAAAAGTATAAAGTAATTTCTTTAAAAATAGGATTCTACAAATGCATCTTTACTCCTATGATCACACTTAAGTGGGGACTGAAAACCGGCCAGGCTAGATTTATCCTGATTGAGTGGCTGTAATGTAGAAGGAGCTTTGCATGACTCCATTGTACAGGTAAGTCACAGGAACTGGCCAACAAAGCATCTCCACAATTGGCGATGGGGGCACCGAAATGGAAGCAGTATTCTGTCTCCTACATGAAAAAGTTGGAGATTTGCTATCACAGATCATGTGGCTGCCAGCAATGACCTGGAGAGGAAAGAAACTGTCAACATACCATCTCATGAAATAACTACTATATGGAGAGCCAGACAGAAAGAGAGAAAGAGACAGACAGAGAAAGAGAAAGACAGAGAGGGAGACAGAGACAGACAGACATAGAAACAGACACACAGAGAGACATAGAGAAAAAGAGACAGAGAAACAGGGGTAGGGAGACAGAGACAGAGAGACAAAGACAGAAAAAGACAGAGTGGGGGACAGAGACAGACAGAGACAGAGAAAAACAGACAGACGTAGAGACAGACACACATAGAGATACAGAGAGACAGATACAAAGAGAGACAGTAAGGGAGACAGAGATAGACAGAGAGACAGAGAGGGAGGCAGAGACAGAGACATAAAAAGACAGACAGACATAGAAACAGACACACAGAGAGACACAGAGAAAAAGAGACAAAGAGAGACAGGGGTAGGGAGACAGAGACAGAGAGAC
>CM053626.1:324008719-324023647 GCA_028646595.1 Phalanger gymnotis | reverse complement strand
GTCAGAGAGACAGAGAGGGAGACAGAGACAGACAGAGACATAGAAAGACAGACAGACATAGAAACAGACACACAGAGAGACATAGAGAAAAATATACAAGGAGAGACAGGGGCAGAGAGGCAGAGGCAAAGAGACAGAGACAGAAAGACAGAGACACAGAGAGGCAGAGAGACAGAAAGACAAAGACAGAGAGAGAGAAAGAGAGGGGGAGAGGGAGGGAGGGAGGGAGGAAGGGAGAGTGAGAGAGAGAGAATGAGGTGTGTGTGTGCACGCGCGCATGTGTGTGTGTGCGTGTGTGTGTGTGTGTGTGTGTGCATGCCATCTTCAAGTACAATGAGCTCCATTGTCTTTTGTCTGTTTTAAAAGCAACCCATGACCTTCTGCGTCCCCTGGGTTGTGTCCTGTTCAATTTCAAACTATCTGGCTTCAGAGTTTCTTTCTTTTTTCTGAACTATTAAAAGTTTCCCCTTGAAAGGTAGAACTGAAAAAATACACAAAGCAATGATTTTAGAGCATTTTTCTTTAAAAAGACACTCATAAAGATACTTCTGAAAGTGATCCATGAAAATAATGAAAGCTATTAAGCTTAATTCTTTTCGACTGTGTACACATCCTACGGAAACACGGAGAATATAAAGAAATACAAGTTGATTTGTTATGTCAACCAATCATAGGGTTTCTATTCAGAGCTTACGATATTCATAGCCCAGTTCTATGTACTCTAAGAGTTTTAATAATTAGTATTCATAGAGCATTTTCAGGCTTGCAAAGTGCTTAACACGTTATCTCATTTGAGCCTTGAAACAACCATGGCAGGTAGGTGCTGTCATTCTTCCACTTTGCCAATGAAGAAACTGAGGCTGAAAGAGGGTAAATGATTTATCCAGGGTCACACTGGGAGTTTGTGGCTGAGGCAGGGTTTGAGTTGAGGGCTTCCTGATTCCAGTCCTGCACTTTGTCCGCTATGACACCTCTATGCACTATGGTGTGGAAAAGAAGCAAGCATGAGCTAGTCTTTAATGAACAAGATGAGGAGGTGTGGATGAACTGTAATCTGGGAGGAATGTCTACATCAACGCACTGAAGTAACATTTCCATCATCATCATCATCATTACCATCACCTTCATCTTCATTATTGTTATTAAATGGGGATTGGATCTTGCATGTGGTGGAAGGGGGTGGTCAGGGAGGAGAGAATCAAGCCAATCTAGAGATGACCATACTGGAGTGATGGCTTTCTGGCAAGGAGTTACAGGAAATTAAGGCACATAGGCAGAGTGGGACCAGATTGCTTTGAAGATTCTGCATAAGCAACATTTCAGTATTCATAATTCCTGACTTCTCCAGAGCATCTGATGCTGATGAGCACTCCTTCCTTCTTGTTCCCTTCTTCTTCCTCAGCTTCTGAGACACCAGAGTCTCCTGGTTCTCTTCTACTTCTTTGACTACTCTTTCTCTTGTTTCCTTTGCTGCCTCCCCATCCTCTTGCCAGAAGGCAATGTTCTTTAAGGTTACACATCCTTGTTTCTTTCTCTTTCGTTGCTATTCCCTGTGTTGGCAATCTCACTCTCCCTCCTGGTTTCAATGATGATCAATGGAGATGAATCCTAAATCCATCTCTCCTTCCCGAGCTCCAGACAAACACTTCCAACTGCACCCAGGACACCTCTTCTTCAGTCCCACAGAACCCCACAACTCAACCTTTTAGACCATAAGGCATGAAGAAAAAGTAAAAGATATCTCGTATCTAATCAGCACCAAAAATGGAAAGTCAAGAAATGGCAGAGAGTCAGATGTCGTCAGGAGTCCTTTCGGATTACAGCTCAGGACAAGAACTAGCATGTTTGGCATAGATGGAAAATTGTTCAATTCAAATGAAATACACCTAAGCAAGTAGACCAGACAAGTGAAAAAAAGGTGAAAAAAACCAGAGAAAAGGTGGGAAAACCCACTATACTAAAAAAATAAAACCACCACCCTGGAAACAAAGCTATGGGCAATGGGGAAAGATATGGCAAATGGGCAGTTTGTTGTAGCAATTAATAGCAAGAGCTTCATAGACCTGAAGATTTTGGTTTCGGCCAACAAGAAAGACCAGAGGAATGTGTCAATGGTCTTCAGGGACTGTGCTTTGTGTTTCCTCCAGCGTCAAGGCATCAGACACAGACAGACATCCTAGGGTGGTGAAAGAAGTGCCGGCCTTGATTACTCATTCTCTGTTGATGATCTTTGAAAAAAACATGGAAAAATATTTGTCAAAAGCCTGGAGATGCTCAAAGGTCACTCTGGTTTTCACAAGACAAAAGAGATGGAGTCTTTAAGCTATAGATTTATAAGTTTGACTTTAATTCTTGGAATAATTCCAGAACACACTATTAAGGTGATGAGTTGTGAGTGCTTATATGGAAAGGGAATGACCACCACCAGGAGTCAGCACAGGCTTATTAGGAACAAGTCCCACCCAAATAATCACATAGACCCCTTGAACAATGGTGAACAATAGATCAGGGAAATGGTAAATAAATAGCACGCTGAAATTTTGGCAAGGCCATTTAGGAAGTCATCATGTTATCATGGTGGACAAAGAAGAGAGCATTGGGTGTAAGCTGGGGCTCTGTCTTGGGCCTCTTCATTCTCTGTGCTCTTTCTTTCTTTTGATTATTTCATCAATCCTCCTGGATTCAGCTAGTTTCTCTGCGGAAATGACTTCCAAATTTACATAGCCAGACCTCATCTCTCTCCCGAGCTTCAGTCCAACTTCTTCAACTGCCTGCTGGCCATCTCTACCTGGGTATGCCATAGGTTGGACTTGGGGTTTCATTTGTCCAGGGAATTTCTAGGTAAAAAGACTTTCTGACCAATGTAGATGGCACCAAATCTGCAGTTAAGGAGTTTTAGAGGGCTTCCCAAAGCCCTAAAAAATAGAGTGACTTGTCCTGGGTTACACAGCTAGTTAGTTGTTAGAGGCTGAGCTTGAATCAAGGTCTTCTAGGAGAGAGGGAGAGAGACAGAAGGAAGGCAGAGACAGAGAGGTAGAGAGTCATCAATAATGCAGTCGAGGAATACAGCTGGTGGTCAAACATCAAAGCCGTACTCGCCTCAACTAGACTTTTGACTGAATTGGATCTTAGGAGAAGAGGGCTGACAGAAGTAGTCTTAAACAAGATTCAGCATGAAGTGGGGTCACTCTGTAGGAATGTTTAGGCCCAATGAGTGGAACAGCAGCATTGTGATTCAATTAACCATGCTAATAATGGGCACTTCGACAACACTGTGAGGTTCCCAAAGTTCATTACATAATTTATTTCCTTTGACCTTCATGACCCTGTGGGGTAGGTACTGCAGGAAGGTTTATGCCTACTCTTCAAATATTTCATACCAGGGTTTAAAGTGTTTAATGCGTCCCAGCAATTGTGCTTGGCCTGAAGGATACAAAGACCAAAAAAATGAAACAAGTGGGTTGTGCCCTCAAGGAGCTTACATTCCATTTAGAGTACATAGAATGTTTACAGATAAATAGAAAGTAACCTGTGGAGTAGGGGTGGTATAGGAAGAGAATAGACAGAGGAAATTAGACATTTTAGGGTCAGTAGAGCTGATAACATTTCTGAGGACACTCAAATGAATATAGTAGCAAGATCTCTGGGTCTGGAGTTGAAAGATCAGGTTCCAAACATGCCTCTGTTGTTTGTTACATGTGTCCATTTGGACAAGTATCCCCTGTGTACAAACCTCTCCCTCCTCACTTTCACCTCCTGGCTTCCTTCAGATCTCAGCTTAGACCCCACCTTCTCCAAGAAGCCTTTCCTAATCTCCCTTCCAGCTAGAGCCTTCCCTCTATTGATTACCTGATTTATCACTTCTATAGTTTGTATGTAATTGTTTGTATGCTATTTCCCCATTAGACTGGGAGTTCTTTGAGAGCAGAGATGATTATCTTTTCCCTCTCTTTGTATCCCCAGAGCTGAGCACAAGCGCCTGGCACATGGCTGGTGTTTAAAAATTGTTGTTGACTGATGGACAGACATTAGATAATTTAAAAGGTTTGGGCTCCCCTTTTCTAGTCTTGAGGGTGGAGAATCACCATTCATTGTATGACAGAAGAACAGAAGTCATTCTTAACAAATTAAATAATTGTTGCAACAATTGGGCTAGCAGCTATTGTGAGGGCAAAACACCAACACAAACCCAGCAACAAGAACACTGCCAACGCAGGTTCTTTTGATCTGCTTTACTAAGGAAAGTAGCATTAAGGGGTTAACAATCTTACTTTAATCCAACATATACACATAAACTCACTTAGTTCAGGAGGAAAAGCCAGCAACCTGAACTTCAGAGCAAGTGCAAACAAATTACAAACATACACAATATAAACAGACCAGATCACAATTCATAGTTACCAAGAAACCATCAACATGTCAGTTCACGAGCTGGGGAGATCTTAAAAACGGTTGGCCCAGAGTCATGTGCCACTCCTCCAGTGGCTCAAAGCCCCAAGCAAAAAGTTCTGTTATCTCTTTTTATACATTCTTTAGACAGACCAGAACTTAGGCGCATACTATTGGCTCTGGTCTTAGCAACTCCCCTTAGGGCCCTGGGGGCTTCCACCTCTCTCAAACTAGCTAATTAGTTTGCTAACCAGCCTGGGGCTTTGCACCTAGTAAGACTCAATCAAAGACACTTAATTAGTTTAGCATTCTAAAATAGTAAAAAAGTCCCACCTTAATTACCAAAGCACTAATGGAAAATAGAAATCCTTTAGTTCTTTTAGAAAACAACCATAAAGACTGCTATTGCTTTTTGGTGGGGCTTGAGATTTCGTCAGCGTCAAAAACACTTAGCCAGGAATTTTCCTACCAATGGACATCAATAGAGGGCATCTCATCTGTAGATGAATTCTGAGAGTGTAGGCCAGGGCAATGAGAAGTGAACTGTCCTGCCCAGGGTCACAGAGCCAGTGCGAGTCAGGGACAGGACTTGAACCCAGCTCTTCCTGTCTTTGAGGATGGGTCTCTAGCTACTACACCACACTTTCTTTATAAATTTCATTATATTAACAACAACAACAGAAATGGTTACTTTTCAGGCTGGCCCAGCATTTCTTCTTCTACTGACTTGGAGCTGACCACAGCATTCTCTTCAGGAACAGTCTCCTCTGAAAAGAAAAAAAATAGACATTTTGGTTCAACAATTAATGAGCTGGGGAAGATACCTTCAGGCTGCTGAATGGCTTACAAAGCTATGAATGTGGGAAGAATATCTTAATGTAATCTACATATTAGTGAATCCCCAACATCTTTGGGGAAAAAAAGCTAAATAAAGGCCTTTGACATCTTGGATAAACCTGTGGAGGATTAACAGGAGGTTAGGGACAAGAATGAAGAACAGCAGGGTTCGTACATTAAATTTGTACCTAAAGAGCCTCTGATACGTATTGACTTGTGACCCTGAGAAAGTCCTTTTATCTCTCACCATCACCCCCAACTCTCTACGCCTCTGAATTTCAGAACATTTGCTGATCTGAACTGGTGGGGGGACTTTTTTAAAGGAGAGGTTCGTCACCTCTCTCCCAAATAAAAGGAACAACAATCAAGTATAATGAGAATGTGTTGGATGGTTTATGGCGGACTTCAGTGTAGACATATTTATGAGAGCACAGATTCAATGAAGGACTGAAGCAGGGGAGAAAAGTGATGTGAGATGTGAACTCTGGTCTTCTTGAGTTCAGGCCAGCTCTCTGTTCACTATGTCGGTGGTCTCCAAAGTGAGGTCTGGGGACTGACCCCAGGAAGTGCATGATGCTACTTGGAAGGTGGGAAAATTATGATGATGGTGATGGTGGTGGTGATGGCGAAGATGGTGATGGTGATGAAGGTGGTGATGGTGGTGATGGTGGTAGTGATGATGATGATGGTGATGGTGGTGGTGATGACGATGACGATGATGATGATGACGGTGATGGTGAAGATGGTGATGGTGATGAAGGTGGTGATGGTGGTGATGGTGGTAGTGATGATGATGATGATGATGATGGTGATGGTGATGGTGAAGATGGTGATGGTGATTAACATTTATATGGCACTTTAAGGTTTGCAAAGTGCTTTAATTCATATCTCACTGTTCCAGAAATACTCAGGTGTATATCCAGTCTCATACATGATCACAGAGCCCTCATCCTCGAATGCTCCTCCACCTAGACCATTCCTTCTGCTGGGCAAGTTTGCAATCTCCCCACACTGAAGACCAACTGTCCCTCAGGATGGTTATAACCTGGCTTTTATCCAGGGTCCTGCAATGGGATATGAGCGAGGACCACTGGGAAAGCCTCTGCCCCACCCCTCCCAATATGTGCACCCATTGTCCCATATCACTTCATGCCTGTGAACGGTACTCTCCAGATGCTGGGCTCTCTACCAGTGAGTAAGAGCCCCGAGCCTCCCCTCCTTTTTATTTTGGGTGGGACATAGTGATCCCTGCTGAAGGAACAGATACAGAGGAGTGGTGATCTATTCCACTATCTTTCCCTTCAAATGTCCCCTCTCCCAAACTTTTCTCACATCATTCTCATTTCTCTTCCCAATTTTTCCTCTATTTCTCTAACTTGCTTTTCCAAATCCTTCTTGAGCTCTTCCATGGCCTGAGACCAGTTCATGTTTTTCTTGGAGGCTTTTGATGCGGGCTCTTTGACTTCGTTGACTTCTTCTGGCTGTATGTTTTGGTCTTCTTTGTCACCAAAGAAGGATTCCAGAGTCTGAGACTGAATCTGGGTGCGTTTTCGCTGCCTGGCGATGTTCCCAGCCAACTTACTTGACCTTTGAATTTTTCAGCGGGGTATGACTGCTTGTAGAATACAGAGTTCTATGTTCCAAGCTTGGGAGGACGCGCCAGCTCTGCCACACCAGCACTCCTTCCCCGAGAACCCCCAACCTGGACTGGACTTAGATCTTCAGCAGGCTCTTCACTGCTGCTCTGATCCTGCCACTTAATTCCTCCCACCCAGCTCTGTAGCTGCCCCACCTCCACTGCCCCCTGAGGCGGTGGCTGAACCACAAACTCTATCCCAGTCCCCAGCAGCTTTTCCCACTAACCTACTCTGTTGTCCTTGGTGTTTGTGGGCTTTGGTGTTTGTGGGTTGAGAAGTCTGGTAATTGCTACAGCTCATTGACCCAGGGCACTAGGGTGTGCTCTGCCCAGCTCCTGCTCTGGTTGGTCCACACCGCCCATGCTGGGCTCTGCTCGGCTCAGCTCCACTCCCCTCTGCTCCCAGCTCTGTGCAGGATAGACCTTACCCAGAGACCATCCAGGCCATCCTGGGCTAGAGCCCTGCTTCCCGCCACTACTTTGTGGGTTTTGCAGTTCTAGAATTGGTTCAGAGCCATCTTCCACAGATTTTTGGAGGGACTCTGCGGGGAGCTCACGCTGGTCCCTGCTTTCCAGCTGCCATCTTGGCTCTGCCCCCCCCCCCACCCCCGTGGAGGTTTTAAATAAGGAGAGGAGCTAGGCAAAGAGGTCTGGAAAACGGCACAGTGTCAGTAAAGGCACATGGTGTGTTTGAGAAAGGAAGAGGGACCCATTGGGCAGGAGTGGAAATCTGAGTAAGGAAAGCTTGAGTCATGGGAAATCCCAGTATCCTAGAGTCTCAGAGTTGGAAGGGACCTCAGAGGCCATCTATCTGATCCTAACGCATTCCTGAAAAAGAGCACCTAACACCCACTACAATCTATTGGACAATAGGTGATCCAGCCAATGCTCCAAGAACTCCAGTGAGGAGGGGGAAAACACTGCATCTCAAGGCAACCCATTTCACAGTTTTCTTTACATCAACCTACATTTCCATCTTTTCAACTGAGGTTGAATTAAGGTTGAATGAGTGAATAGGATCAGTGCTAGGGAGAACTTTGATGCTAGGTGAAAGTGTCTGGCCTTTATTTTCTAAGCATGGAGAGTCAACACATAATTAACAGGGGCAGAGTAAATTAAGCAACCAACTAATTAGCATTTCCTAAGGGCCTGGGGGGATGCACAAAGGAAAGTGAAGCAGCTTGGGCCTTCAAGGATCTGATTGTCGAGGCTACACAAAATGTATTTCCACATATGGTAATTGCAAAATAAATACGAGTTTGGTGGGGCATAGTAAGTCACTACCAGCCACAAAGGGGTGCCACAGGGGATAAAGCGCCAGGCCTGGAGTCAGGAAAACCTGAGTTCAAATCCAGGCTCAGATACTTACTAGCTGTGTGTCCTTGGACAAGTCATTTAACCCTGTTTGCCTCAGTTTCCCCATCTGTAAAATGAGCTTTAGAAGGAAACGACAAACCACTCTGCCAAGAAAACCCCAAATTGGTCACAGAGAGTCGGACGCGATTGGAATGACTGAGCAAAAGCAAGTCACTGGCAGTTGTGAGGGTCCAAGAAAGCTTTCCAGTAGGTGGTGCCGGAACTGGACCTTGAAAGAAACCAGGTGCCTAAGAGGTAGAAAAAGCACAGAATCTAGAGGTGGGTCAGAAGGTCTGAGCCCAAATCTGCTGCTTAGACACAGAACCAGACCTCTCTGGGCATCAGGTTTCTCATCTGAAAAATGAATCACTAAAACCCCTCTTAGCCTGAAAACTCCTGAACCGGAGCTTAAACATTGGCTTTGACCAATTTAAAATTCTCTTTCTGAGCCGGCAAGGGAATGTTTTTATTTTTGTTCTCACCGAAAGTATGCGTCCAAAAGAGAAAAATCTCAGAGAATATCTGGGGTCCTGCGAGATATCAGGAGCTGTGAGCTTGGGCATTCCCGCCCTCCTCCTCTGAGTATCTGATTGCTCCAAGGGTTTGCTGAACCAAACCAAAGAGCTGGGAGTACAGGCCCACCATCCCAGCATTTCCTATCCACAAAGACAATGGCCTGTGCTCATCTTGCTATCAGGCTTTCAACAGTATGTAATGCTATTAATTTTTATAATCTCCCTAATCTGTTCATAATACCCCTTCTATTCTTTTATTATGAAGACCTCTGTCAACACTGCAATTACCAACAGAGTCTGTCCAGGCGAGTCTTTGAAACTGATTTTAAAGAGCCTCTTTATGTCCACCAAAGCTCCCGGAAGATAGAAGATGGAGAGAAAAATGGCGTCATCAGTTCTTCACACCATGACTTCTCTCTGCATCTCTTCCTGACTAGTGCCATGCCTTGACATAATTGTGTAACATAGGAAGGTCATTAATATCTTCCCACAAAGACTCCAAAACAGAAGATAGGTTCTTCCTAACTGAAATCCCCCCACCACATTTTGTCATCATGGAACCTTTTTTAAAATGACGATAGATGAAACAGAAACGAGTGGGAGTGGTGCCAAGGGCATGTACCATCGGCTACCGACTGAATGGAACTGCTTTGGTCCCGGTAGGGACTTAGAGATGGTGGGATTCTTCAAGATCATCCAACTGAACTTTGGCTTTTTACAGTTGAGGAAACTGAGGTACCCAGATTGCTCAAGCGATTTGGCCCTATTTAGAGCAAGTGAAATCCAGAACCTGAACAAGGTCCTTTAGATTCCAAATCCAACACTCTTTTCAGGACACCATGTGGATGGTAGGCCTTCTCTATGAAGAGTCACTCCTTCTCGTAGCTTTATGCCAGCCCAATATAACATAAGTTCCTTGAGGGCAGGGACTGTTTAATGTTTATCTTTGCACCCCCACTATCTAGTACAGTGCCTGCACATGATAGGTGTGCATATTGTCTTCCAAATGAAAACATAAGTAGAACCATGTTTTTGCCTTTCTTTGAATCCCCAGCACTTAGCACAGTGTCTAGAACTAAGTGTTTAATAAATGCTTGTTAACTGACTGACTTATTGACCACAAGACTGAGCTCAAAAGTATGTTGCCACCATGCATATAGATGGAGATTCTCTTCCCAATTTTGGGCTTAAATTCACAAAGTCATATTGCTTCCCACCTATTGACACACGTTTATTAAAATGTTTTCCTTCAGTGATAATAATAGCCAATATGTCCAAAGAATTAAAAAATAGTATTTTTTTACCATCTAAACTGTCACGGTGGTAGAGAGACTTCACAACTAGATCTCTAAACAAAGATATGTCTTCTAGCATCACTTCTGCTGCTTCAATATTAACTGGATTGTTTAGTGTTGGATTAGAAAGCATAACCTGGAGGAAGACATACAGAGCAGGTAGAAGATTTTATAAGTAAGCCTTTTTTTTCCTCAATGCATAAATACATCATCTACCAGGGCTGGGGGAGGGAATGGAATGGGAATGGATCAGCCTTAATTTAATCCCGATAAATCCATGAACCAAATAGTAAAGGCAAAACAAGGTCCTCTCCTACCATGTTCTATAAAATTACCGTGGATCACCTGGGAAATGGATTGCATTGGGCGGGGCCGCAGCAATCACAGAATCATTTTGGAGTTGGTGGCCATCTAATCTAACCTGTACTTGACTGCGAATCCTTTCTACAGCCTACCTGTCAAGTGGCCATTCATTCTCCAGTAAGGAGAACCCACTTTTTCTGAAAGCAGTCCATTTTAGTTTGGGACAGCTTTGATTATTAGGAAATGGTTTTGTTTTCTGAGATCAATGGAACATCACGCTTAAAGAGGCCCCTTTGTACCTTCCACCCATTATTTCTGGCTCTGTGCTCTGAGGCCAAGCACAAAAAAAGTTAATCCTCTTCTTAATTCTCTTCTTCTGCCAGATTTTATATTTAATGTGCCTATATTGTATGTGAGGATACAACCATGCTAAAAATTGATAAAGCTTTATTATTCAAATGAAAGTTTTAAATTGACAAGACGAAGCATTGCTCTAACCACAGCGTGATTCTATGGATCTCAATATACTTAGCCTCAGTTTTCACATCTGTAAAATGAGGGAGCTAGGCCCGATGACCTTTCAGGTTCATTTCGATCCTAGATTTGAGAGTCCGTGACCCTGTGAACAATTATTCTGTTTGTTCCATCTTCCATCCCACAACTGGATTTCACCAAGACTTACGGAATGTGTTTTGTGTGCCAGCTACACAATGTAGACTGTTGAGTTCAAAGACAAAACAATGTTCTGACTCTCAAGGGGCTTATATTCTATGGCCTTTTAAGGCTTAAATCCCCTTCCAAAGCCCATTTGACTGATTCTATTGCAGAGCTTTTGGACAAATCAAATGAATGCCTGGCAGCCTTAACAGAACTCATCAGTTCAATGAGGCCATGGGCTGTTTTTTCCATCATAAAGAAAATGGTCTTTGGCTGCCCCAAAGGCAAATATTTATTCTAAAAATCAGAAGTGTATATGGCATGTATTTTAACATGCAAAAGTGTACAGAGAAAATGTGGTCATCATGGAAGATATTGAAAGAAGCATAGTGTAGACAGGGGCTCCATTAACCCCTGACAGGAGCTGTATAAATAATGACAATATTTCTCTGATTAAAATCAGCATCTGGTTTTCCAAAAGCAAGGGAAAAAATTATCTTCTAGGAGCTCTTCTGCTGTCATTAGTGTGTTCCTGTTTGGAAAATGGATTCAGATGGGTTTCCAACGGGCACCTCATCATTCCTTAAATAAAAGTTTTGAATAGATCAGAGCATATCTTTCAAAGTGGGTGGGAAACAGATGAACCTTGTCTCCAAGAGATCGGTTTGGGGTATTTGTCTTTTTAAAAAGAAGCAGGACAGGGAGGGAGGGAGAGTAGCAGCCATCTGACACGGAGAGACACATCTGGTAAAGTTTATTTGGCATTCTTCTAGCTATCCCCTTTTCCGAAGACCCCTAACTGCCCCCTCCCAGTTATAACCTAGACATCAACCATTAAGTAATGATACTTAATGATCAAAAAATGGTAGCAAAATTCAATATTAGAAGAAGTATCAGTTACAGATGTGTCTTGCTATAATTCCCCATGGCTTCTTGAAAAGAAGGGAGTTCCATTTATAAGCTGACCCTATATTGATACCTAGAAACAAAGTGACAGAATTTTGAGGGAGGGAATATCTAGGAATATAGAAGGTAATTATCTGATATATGGAGGTATAATTAAGTCAACAGACAAGATTTGCTCTAATAGAGTTAAATCTCATAAATTTATGTGAACTTGGAATCTGTTCTCTGGATGTGGCTTAAACAGGCTGTTTCTCTGGTATTATACATGAGCAAAAGGGAGTTGGTTCAACAAAATGGGCCAGCAAGGGAGTAAGGGGGAATGGTTAGTCTACTCAGCCAACTAGCTGAAAGTACTTAAAAATATGTTTAGTGATACTTGAAGAAAACTTGAAAATTACAATGAAGATGCTGTTAAACACTTGTCAGGAAAATGCTGAGTGCGAATTATTTTTTCCCAAAGAAAAAATATGATGGCTCATAGAGCAAGAGCTGGAAGGGCTCTTAGAGGTCATGTGACCTTGGGCAAATCACTTAACTGCCTTGAAACTCAGTTTCGTCATCTCAGTTTCTTAATTATCTTATGATCTAATCCAAATCCCTCACTTCGCTGATGAGGAGCAATGATTTTTTAAAAAAAATTATCTGCTTACTAAGGTGAAAGCAGCTTAGCGGATAGAGTGCCAAACCTGGAGTCAGGAAGACCCAAGCTCTAATCCAGCCTCAGACACTTACTAGCTGTGTGACCCTGAGCAAGTCACTTCACCCTGTTGGCCTCAGTTTCCTCATCTGCAAAATGAACTGCAGAAGGAAAGGGCAAACCACTCCAGTATCTCTGCCAAGAAAACTCCAAATGGGGTCACAAAGAGTCTGACATAACTGAAAGGGCAGAAAGACAGAAACTGAAGTGAACAATAGTGGACAATAATCGCATTTAGAGAGGCCTTTAAGTTTTAGATAATGGGCTCATAGGATTGCCCAGCTCCAAGGAGCTTTAGCAAACATATAATAGAACCCCTCTCATTTTACAAATAGAGAAACAAAGGGACTAATAATATATTAATCGTATTTGCTGGAGTATCAGCCCTGGAGTCAGGAATACCTGGTTTGAAAGTGTGTCTCTGACAATGGCTATCCGAATGACCTTGGACAAGTCACTTACTCTGTGCCTCATGTTCATCATTTCTAAAATAAGAGGATCAGAATAGATCATAAGAGCATAGATTGTTAGAGGAGGGAGGGATCTCAGAGACCAACAAGTCCAGCTCCCTCATTTTTATAGATGTAGAAACTGAGCATAAGAGAGAGTGAGTGATTTTCCCAAGGCCACACAACTTCATAATGTCGAAGGTCCCTTGCAATCCTCAGTTTATATCTATAATCCGTGCTTTTTTTTCCCCTTTGGGAAAAATTAGCACAGTCATCGTTTTCCTAAAAAGTCTTTAAAATATTTTCATTGTCGTTTTCAAATTAATTGATGGCCTAATAATTCAATTCAATAAACATTTATATTAAGGCCTTAGTTGGTTCCTGGAAGTGTGCTAGGCACTAGAAATAAAGAAAAAGGTTACTGCCCTCAAGGAGCTTGCCTTCTATTGGATACAGCATGTACACAGGTAAGTCAATATATAATACACGCAAAATAAATACCAAGTGATTTTTTAGGGCAGGGAATAAAAACTGGGGTAATCAATAGAGTCTTCGTCTAGTTCTAGCAATCCAGAGTCTTTCTGGAGGCCCTTGTAGCATAGGTAGTGATAGGAATCTATGCTTATCCAGTATTCTCATTACCACCAATACCCCAATGGCCAATGGCCTCCTCCTCCCATTTTGTCCATGTGGACTCAAGGCCCAACTCTATGGTCTGATAACAGATTTTTTAATGACTTAATTATCATATTTTTACACTTCAGGTGACTAGTGAGATGAAAATTTTAAAAGTTAAAGGAAAAATTATGTTAGTCTTTTCTTACCTGAATAGAAAGCAAGATGCTACTTAGGGTATAGTTACTATTCCAATGATCAGGGCTATCTAGAAAATCTATGCATGGTCGGCCAGATTGGGGGTCAACTGTTTGAAAAACAAACAAACAAAAGACAGTGTTAACATTTAATACAAATGCATTTATTAAACAGCTACTAGACACCAGAGGCTCAAATAAAAACCCCAAACACTTCCTCCTCTCAAGCAGCTTCCAGGTTGCCCAGGGAGAAACACATATCTAGGAGCACATACATGTCGAATATAAGGTGTTTGGGAAACTGCCCAGGGATCAGGGAAGGCTCCGTGTACAAGGGGGAGCTTAGACTCCATCCGGAAAGCAGAGAGAGATTCTGTGAGGCTGAGATAAAGAGAGAGCCAGTGCAACGGCAAAGAGATGGGAGACGTACAAAGGCCATTTTGGCTGAGCCATCAAATGTAGGGAAGGAAGCAATGCACGCTGAGATTGGAAAGGTATGGTGGGGTCATGTTGGGAAGGACTGGAAAAGCCAAACAGAGTGTGTACCCAGAGATAAGAAGGAGCCCCTTAAATTAGTTGGTGGAGTAAAGGAGTGACCTGGTGGAATTTTCACGTAAAGACAATCACTTTGCACCTGGGTAGAAAATAGATTGAGGGCGGAGCCAAGATGGCGACTGGAAAGCAGTGACAGGCGTGAGCTCCCCTCCAAGTCCCTCCAAAAACCTATAAAACAATGGCTCTGAACCAATTCTAGAACTGCAGAACCCACAAAGTGGCAGAGGGAAGCAGGGCTCCAGCCCAGGACAGCCTGGATGGTCTCTGGGTAAGGTCTGTCCCGCATGGAGCTCCCAGCCCCCAGCTGAGGGGAGCGGAGCTGAGCCCAGCCGCACGGTGCGAACAGACCAGACTCGGACCTACCAGACCAGGAGACGAGCAGAGAGTGCCCTGGCATCCTGAAATACTGAGCTGTGGCATGTACCAGACCTCACAACCCACAAACAGCAAGGCAACACAGAAGGTTAGTGGGAAAAGCTGCGGGACAGGACGGAGTTTGCGGTTCAGCTACCGCCCCTGGG